>CM031238.1:353851153-354288125 GCA_018340775.1 Taxus wallichiana var. yunnanensis
ATGGAATGTTTGTTCTAAATAATGCTTTATTTAGAATAGTGAACATTATGTAAAAAAATATTCTCCCCCTATCTTAGAAATTAGGATTCATTCATGATTTTAAGTCTTTTAACCCTATGCCCCTATACCTTTTTTGTTTTTAACATTCTCCCAAGCCACCAAGGGTATTCTAGCTTTAGCTTTAGTTCCGGACCAAAGAAATATTCTTTGGATTTTTCAATCACGTTTATAAATTTTCTTGGGATTTTGAAAATGGATATGATATAGGTATCCAACCCTTATAGAGAGCTTTGGAGGAGCCGAGATTTTCCTACTTATGGGAGTAGAGATGCTTTCCATGATGTTGATCTCCTTTGAAACCTTTACATGAGAGAGTTTCAAGTTTCCATAGTTATCTTTCTTCCACACAAAGGAATTCCCAAATCGTAATCTGGTAAAGATTTGATTCTGCAATCCATAATGCCTGTCAATCTTATTTGTTGATTAGGATGGAAATTCATGAAAAAAAAAGATACCTTATGAAATTTGAATAGTTGTCCCAATACTTCCTTGTAATCTTTATTTATTTCCTTAAAATCCTTGGCTTCATCACGTCATATTTCCCAAGGAGGAAAGTGTCATCCAAAATTTATTGTAGGATAATAGGAACGAATCCATTAGTAACTTGGATACCTTTAAGTAATCTATCCCTCATAGCCCTCTAACATAATCTACCTAGAGTCTCAGCCAAAATGATATATAGGAAGGGGTAAAGCATATCCCCTTGGCAGAGACCCCTATCAAATTTAAAGAATCCATGAGGCCTACCATTGATCGGGACAAAAAAAGCTAGGTGTTGAGGTATACTTCTTGATAAGCTGAATAAATTTGGGATTGAATCCTAACACTAGGCTTAAGAAATCCCAAGACACTCTTTAAGTAATATTTAAGTATGTTTAGTTTCACCATCATAGCCTCCCCAGTGGATTTCTCTCTGAAGTGCACCATTTCTTAGATGGAAATGATACTATCCAATATTTGTCTTCTAGGGACAAACACCCCTTTGTTAGGTGAGATGAACTTTTGTAGGACCTCCTTAAGTCGAAGGCCAAAATCTTGGAGCATATTTTTTAGATGGTGTTACATAAAATTATTGTTCTAAAATCCTTAAGATCCTTAGCTCCATTCACCTTGGGTATCAACACTAAAAAGGTGTGATTGAAATGTTTTAGCATCATACCCTAAAAAAGAAGTCCTACAATGCTTACAAAATATATTTCTTATTAATATCCTAGTACATTAAGAAGAAGAAGGCTAGGAATCCATCCAGTCCGGGGTCCTTATCCACCTCCATAAGGAAGATAATGGATCTTATTTCCTTCTCCTTCAGCATTTCCATAAGTTTTTCCATTCTCCTCCTCATTGATAATAGTACTAAAGAGTGATCCTCCATCTTCCTCCCATCAACCTAATTCCCTTTATTATAAAGGTTACTGAAAGTATCCAATGATAGTCCCTGCTACATCATCTTCCTTTGAGGCCAATGTCCCACCCGGTTTAGAGACTTCAAGAATTCTTGTTTTGTTGGATTTGATGGTAGATGAAACATTAAATAACTTGGTGTTCATTTCACCATCCTTGAGCCATTTGATTCTAGATTTTTATCTCCAATAAATTTATTTTTAAGCTAGTAAGTAATGAAATTACGAGAGCAACATTTTTGTTGTTCCTTTTCATGAATAACCCCTCCCCCTTCCTCGATAAGCTCCTCAATAATTCATAAATCCTCCCTAACTTTTCTTTTTTGGAGAAAAATATCTGTAAAGACTTCCTTATTCCATTTTTTAATGTTACTTTTAACATTATTTAGTTTTGAGACCACCCTAAACACACTATTTCCATAGGTGGGAAAATTCCACCATTATTCAATCCTTTTCTTTATTAGCATAGTTTACGTACATTATTTTATTATTAGACTAGTTTCAATCTATTCCATTATTCTCTCCTTATTGTTTGTATCTTCTCCATCCATTCAGGGAATATTATTTACTCAATATACCTATAAATATGTGTTGTGCTTCTGATAATAATATAAAATAATAAGAGATATCTAATCTTTATTCTCTCTCCACTAATTCATCCTCTTAATCTGGTATTGGAGCAAATATATAGTCCTTGGATGCATGGAAAGGAGAATAATACTGTTGTTGCATTGTAATTATTCCAAAACACCAGTGTGTAAACATTCTCTATGTGGATAAGAGGTATAGAGATCTTCCTATATGTGAGAGAAACAAGGAGTAACATGGAGAGAAGATCGAGGCTGATGTGTGGATGAGTAACCATCCATCCAACTATTGTGTGAGGATCTAAGAAAAATTTCTCAGTGTCAGGGAGAAGAAAAGCGCTAGGAGAAATTTGTGTGAAGCAGGAGACCAAGTGTGTTGAAAACTGTGTGGAAACATAACTTTTGTGCCTGCGTGAAGCAAGAGAAACTTGCATGGAAATTTTCTAGTGCATTAAGCTGTATACCTAATCTACGTGGGAATAATAACAAAAGTTATTTTGTCTTTTACTTTCTTCTGTTGCATGCATCATCTGCACACTTATGTGGAGGAGGAACAAACCGTAGAAGCTGTGTGGAAGGTAAATTATTTTTTAAAGAATTCTTCTCTACATAAAGAGTTAGAGTGGCACAAGGAGAGAATTTTTGGATGCATAAAACCTAAACATCTCCTACTATAATTAAAAAAGGCCATATATTTCTGGTGCGAAGCTTCTACCACGACATCAAAGATTCGTTCTAAGCCAACGCTAAATGAAAAGCATGAATGAAACAATTGAGATCACTGAAAAGTATGCAACATCAACTTATAAGTCAAAGAACACCGTTTAGAAGCTCCCGAGAGCTCCGGGTCCTACTTTGCATTTCTCAACGAGCTTCGAAACACCAGAATCTATTCTTCGACAAGCTAGTTCAAAGAGATTCTTGAATTTTTTTTACGTCAACTGCCAAGAAAAGTGAGTTTGACACCGACTATGAAGATGAAGAAGAACACCCCACAAATCATTGTCATCTCTCAAAGACACGAGTATCGAGAGAATATATGAGCCAATACTTCTCATCAGTGAGTAAAGTTGTAATAACTCTTGAAATAAATAAATAAATAAATAATTTTATTATTATTATTATGATTTCTGCTCCAAAGTTGCTTCTTTATTATGCTCAATTACTTAAAGGGCCCAATTTTACGGCCTGGAAAACAAAAATGAGGAAAATCCTTCAGTTTGAAGGATTATGGGGCATTGTCACAGGGTTTGTGACTACTCCCACAACCCTTGATGAATTAATAAAGTATGAGATGGCTAGTGCCAAAGCCTTGATGCTAATAATGCTCAGTATCAGTGATGATGTGAAAATGCATGTTTGAAATGTGGAGAAACCAAAGGAGGCCTGGGACAAGCTGGCAACAATTTATGAAGCCAAAAATCAGACTAAGATCCTCCATCTTTAGTCAAAGTTGCACACCCTCTCTATGGGGTCAAATGAGAAAGTTGAGGAGTTCTTATGTCATGTGTTTGATCTACTATCAAAGTTGTTAGACTTAGTGAAACAAAGTGGATGAAAAACTTCTCATGCTGATCACCTTGAGAGCACTCCCTTCTCAATTCCAAGTGTTCGTTATGACATTGAATATATCTAAACAAACAATGGCATTCGAAGAACTTGTGAATTTTATGCAGTAGGAAGAGGCTATCAATTCATCCCAAGAGGATTCTCGGGATAAATCCTATTCTCAAATCCATACCGTGGCTAGAAGAATCGAAGGGTCCCTAGAAAATCCAAATCAAACATAACCAAAATAACGAATAATAAAGATCAAAAGTCAAAGAGGTGGTGTCACATTTACAGAACCAACACTCACAACACTAATCATTGTTGGTATAATAGCTTGAAACAAGGGTCTTCAAGTCAAACAAGCACATCAAGGTGTAAAGATTTTCAAAATTCCAAATGACGTCCCACTGGAGAAAGAACAAGGGACATCTCACAACCCAACAAGATAATGAATCTGATGAGGAGACATCAGAAGGATCCCATTGTGGTAAGAACCTTGTACTCATCTCTCAGAATTCACAACCCACAAAGAGAGTCTGGTTGATAGACTCTAGTGCAAGTAAGCACATGTTAGGTGAAAAGAAGTTTGATTCCCTAGACAAAAAAACCATAGGTGATTGAGTTCGGATAGCTGATGACAAAGAGTACATTGCATAAGGAATTGGAAATGTCACCATTCCTCTGGGACCATGAAAATGTACACTTACAAAGGTACTATATGTTCTTGGATTGACTAGCAACCTTCTATCAGTGACTCAGCTATTGAATCATCACCTGAAGGTAGAATTTCTTGTCCAAAATGGCATCAAATCATGTTTGATCTCGAGACAAGGTAAGATTATTGCTAGAGAATTTCTAAAAGATAAGTTATTTGCTTTAGATACTATTTCATCTTCTACAATAGCTTTATCTACATCAACAAGTATAATCTATTGCACTTTGGCATTTTAGATATGGACACTTGTTAGTTAGTTCATTGCATTAGATGAGTTCAAAAGAAATGGTTCATGGACTACCCAAATTATCTAGTACCTTGCCTATTTTCCCTAGCTTTCTTACAGGAAAACAACACAAAGATCCATTTCAAGCAAGCACCTTCCATGCCAAGAAGCGTCTGGAGGTAGTTCATACCAATCTGAACGACCCTTTACCTGCTTCATTTTCAAGATTCAAGTACTTCCAACTATTCATGGATGACCACTCTCATAAGATGTGGGTGTTTTTCTTGAAGAAGAAAAGTGAGACTCTTCAACATTTCCAGAACTTCTATCATCGTGTTGTGAAAGAGACCAGACAACCACTTCTTCTACTTCACTTAGATCAAGGGAATTCACATCAAATAAGTTCTTGGCATTTCTTAACCAACATGGTATTAAGCAGAATTTTACTACTCCCTACACACCCCAACAAAATGGCATTGTTGAGCATTGCAATCACACAGTGATGGAGATGGCTCACTGCAAGCTATCAACAACAAAGCTAGAGGAATGCTATTGGGCTGCAAGCGATAGAAATATGTTTATCTTATCAACAGGGCACCAACAAAGATTCTAAAAAATAAAACACCAAAAGAGGTATGGAGTGGTAGAAAGCCATCAATTTATCATTTGTGAGTATTTGGTTACACAACATACATGCATGTCCCAGCTCAAAAGAGAAATAAGGTTGAGCCAAAGACACTTCCGTGTATCCTACTTGGCTACAAAACTACCTCAAAGGCATACCATCTCATGGATCCTGAGACAAAGAAAATATATGAGATTCGAGAGATACTTTGTGATGATTCATCCTTTGACTCATCAATATCAATAGAAGATCTAGTTCTAACCACCTCTCACCGACTAGTCTCTGAATCAGATAATGAGCTAGAAGAGACTACTCAAGGAAAATAAATGTTGCAAGGAGAGCTATTTGTTGACCTTGGAGAACTAGAGAATGTGAATCCACATCAATCCACATGGAAATGACATAGTTCTTCTCAAAAGTAGGAAAGTTCTCATCTAAATTGGGTACAAAGCACCATCAAGGACACACATTTGCAAATGACAACTCCCGATACGTCATTTGGAGTCAAAACAAGGAGTCAAAAATGAGGTAAACTTTACACTTATGAGTTCACTGATTAATAGCTCCGAGCCTGATAATGTTCATGAAGCACTCAGTCAATCTCAATGGAAGGAAGCCATGATATAGAAATTGAATCACTCAAGAAAAATCAAACATGGGAGCTTTTTGATCTTCCAACATGAAAGAAACCCATACCTACTAAAATGGGTTTTCAAAACTAAATATAAGGTAGATGGATCCATAGAAAAAGTAAAGCACAACTTGTAGGAAAATAATATGCTCTTAAAGAGGGCATCGAATATGAGGAAAACTTTTCACCCACCGCAAAGATCAAGGCCATCAGAGTTGTTTGTGCACTGGTAGCACAAAAGGATGGAGACTTCAGCAGATGGACGCCAAGAGTGATTTCCTAAATGGTGATCTAAAAGAAGAAGTGTACATGACCCAACCTAAAGGATTTGTTGATGAAGAGCATCCTAAGAAGGTATGTCATCTCATCAAATCACTGTATGGAATGAAACAAGCTCCAAGGGCATGGTATATCAAGATTGACGATCACCTTTTGTAGCATGGGTTCACTCGTAGCCCCTTAGATTCAAATTTGTATATAAAGAAGGTAGGAAAAGAAATTGTCATTCTTGTTGTGTATGTAGATGATCTTGTGATCACTGGCAGTTCAGAAGATTAGGTTGATATTGTGATGAATGATCTCAAAATAACCTTCGACATGAAAAATTTGTGTCAACTACATTACTGTCTTGGCTTCAAATATGACAAAAGAAGCATCACATTTTTGTCTCTCGGATAAAGTACTCCAAGATACTCCTAGAAAACTACAAAATGTCTAATTGTAAGCCTATATCCACTCCCATGGAGAAATGCTTGAAACTTTCAAGATTCTAGGATTCACCTCAAGTAGATACTACTCTTTATAGGTAATTTGTTGGAGGACTCATCAACTCGACATATACCAAACTAGATTTATGCTATGCTATCACTTATCTTTCCAAATTCATGTAGGAGCTAAAGAAATGTCACTGGATTGTAGAAAATCATGTTTTGAGATATGTATTAGGAACAATTGATTATGGTTTGGAATATAAGAAGAATGATCAATTCTTCTTATAGGGATACGTCAACTAGGACCACGTCGGATCTATTGATGACAGAAGTCAATTACAGGATACATATTTCATCTCGGATCTATACCTATCTCATGGATAAGAAAGAAGCAGAATGTTGTTTCTATCTCATCCATAGAGGAAGAATATCATGCCGCACAAGGAGATGTGTGTGAAGTGATATGGTTACGTCACATTTTGGATGACCTGGGAATTCCTAAAAAATAGTCACCTATTCTCTATTGTGATAATCAGAGTGTGTTGAAGCTCATGCAAGAATCAAGTCTTTCATGAACGAACAAAGCATATTGAGATTGATTGTCATTTCATTTGAGAGCACATCTTGAACCATCACATTCAGCTCTAATATTGTCCTACAGAAGCACAAGTAGCTGATATTCTCACCAAATCCTTAGGAAAAGTGAAATTTGAAATTTTTCAGGGTTACATTTGCAAGAATAATGTAATAAGGGGGGAATGTTAGCATAGTCTACATTATTTTATTATTAGACTATTTGTTATCTATTCCATTATTCTCTCCTTCTTGTTTGTATCTTCTCCATCCATTCAAGGGAATATTGTTTACTCAATATACCTATAAATATGAATCGTGATTCGATAATAAGATAAAACAATAAGAGATATCTATTCGCTATTCTCTCCCCACTGTTTCAACCTCTCATTTACTTAATTCAAGGTGCAAAGTCCACATCTTTTTGAATATAAATGGCCTCCCTTTTACAATATGGGATTCATCAAACTTCATAACCAAGGGATTTTGATTTGATCTAGTTCTCACAAGAGAAGATAGTGAGTACACATGGCATTGCACCCATAAAAAATTAACTAGGAATCTATAAAGTATGATTTGAATAATTTTAGTGCCAATTCTTCTATTTGACTAGGTAAAATTGGATCCTCCAAGTTCCAAATAAAACAAACAATTACCACAAAGAAAATAAGCAAGGTATTCCATGTTTTTTGAGAAGGTAGTGACTCCCTTTTTATCAGATAGTAGAAGAGAAGTATTCAGGTCCCCTCCTATCATCCAATGCCACTCCTTGAAATAGTTCCTGAAAGTTGACATTTCATTCCATAAATCTTTCATTCCCAAAATGGAGTTTGGGGCATAGACATTGGAAAGGATCCATTTTATTTTGAAACCAGGTCCATGAAGCAAATAGCCAAATGATTCCTACTTTGAATTAAAACTTATCCTTCTACACTACTCTCGTTCCACAAGAAAGCTAGTCCACCTAAATCCCCCATAAAGTCCACACAACCGCAAACAATCTCTTTCCGAAACTCTTTTTAATTTCATTTAACTTATCCCCCTTCATTTTTGTTTCTTGGATCATTAAGATATCTACATGGTTATTTATCCTAATATCACTAAGAATCCTATTTTTATTGGGGTTATTCAACCCTCTAATATTACATGATGTAATTATCATTTAGGTTTAGATCTTACCTCACCTATCGGTATCTTTGGCTTCCTTTAGCCACTTCATTTAATGTAAGTCTTTCTCTAGCCACTCTCAAAGGTGGTCTTCCCACATCTAATTTTGTAGTGGTCTTCTTTGAATTCTTAGTGGGCTACAATTGTGGTTTAGAAACCGACTAAACCTAGCTTCCACAGTTTTGATCTCTTCGATCCTATAGCCTCCACTATTTCGTTCTCATCCGAGTCTTATAGCCACGGCTGGCACGGCCTATTTAGACTAACCTGCCAGGCGACTAATTTCTTAACCGACTAAATCTATATGTCTAAGTCTCCTTGACATTCTAAATTCCTTATATCTCTATTCGATTCTTGGTTGGGGACTACATTCAAATGAGAGCACCTCAAAATTAATCTATAAATGCCCATGCATCCCATATATAGATATGTAGAGGGGGTCAAGAGCCCGTATATATAGAGGGTGACTTCTGATGAGGTTCATCAATACTCACCATAAATAATGTCAATCTAGGGATGGTTTCCGATAGATGTATGTATTAAGAGAAGAAGATCTTGGAAAGCAACTCCTTTAAACACAAACCAAACTTGCATAAAATAAATCACACTTGTAGAAATTTAAAGGCACACTTGCAGAAATAAAGGCACACTTACAGAAATAAATTTTGCATGAAATAAATCACACTTGTGCACGAAGTAAATAATATTTGTGGAATTTAAACACACTTGCATACATTGAAATTGTTGAATTAGAAATAAACATAATTGAACGAAACACCTGTAGGTTCACAACAAAATGAATTTTCACAATACAAAGATAAAAACAATACAACAAAATGAATTATAGACAAATGAATAAACATAAACATAAACACACAGATCCATCTTCCTTGAAATAAGTGGCGATTCATTCCTTGGAAGAAAATTTAAATCATAATTTTGAGATCTTAAAACTATGTTTCACTCGGAAATGCTTCGTTCCTTTTAGAAACAGATAAGGTTAGGGTTAGGAGGAATACCTGTAGAATGTCGAGATGATGTGCGCGTACCGTAGAGAAAGATCAGGTTGACTGCGGAGAACTCCTTTTTGTCTGGGAAGGACTACCTGCAAATAAGAACACAAGACCACAAGATTTGATTAAACAATAAATGAGGAAACTGCCTTGGGCCCAGGAAATGTAAAACTTCCTTTCGAAGGTGGTCAGTTTCCCTGCTAACGTGAATTAACACAAAAGACTGTAAAATATCAATTAAATTGCTTGGCTGAACTGGGTAGGGGAAAGGCTGTTTTTCCTGGTTTTTGATCAAAGGAACCGATGCCGGTTACCTATAACCGATGCCGGTTACTGATAACCGATACCGGTGGGTTCTAGGATCTTCTGGGCTGGTTGTGGTGTTTGTAATGGCTGGTTTTTGGATAGTATTAGGAAATGGGATGGTTAGAAGCAAAAGAATGACAGTTAGAGGTAATGGTACGTTGGATAATGGATTCAGAAACGGATTTGGGAGGACTGTAATTCCAAAAGCATAAGAAATGTTATAATGGAGGACATGCAAGATGTAACTTACTGGTTTTTACGAAGGTGCAAGTTGATCTCCTTTGCTGTAAACACGTCTAGTATTTTCACTCGTCTCTGCTTGGTCAAGTGAAGATCTGGACTCTGTTCCTCGCTCGCAATGCTCTCTGTTGATCCAGAAATCCTTCGACTGATCTCCAAAATGAAATTCCGATCCGTTGTTTTGGTTTGGGGAGCCCATTTACAGGGAACCGATGGCGGTTGCGTAACCGACGGCGGTCGAGTAGGAACCGGCATCGGTTAGGAAAAAGTAGGCTATTTTTAGTAAAATAGCCCACCTTCCCTGCTTTTCTCCCGAGAGATCAATTGCGGGCTTGGTCAAGTGGCTAGAAGGTCGGCTTTTGGTGCGAGTAAGGAGGCATTAGTTATGGATGTGAGTCTAGACCAAGTCATGGGTCTTAATTAGGTTAGTTTAGGGTTAGGGCTAGGTCATGATGAGGTGGCAAAGTGAGGTGGCGGGTAAGGTGATGTGGATTTATCAATTATGAGGTAATTAATAAATAATTGTGTAAGGTTTAGGTAATGAGGTTAGGTTGTGAAATGGGATGCGGGTCACAAGGGGTCGTAAGACACGAATTTGGTGTCTACATTAGCCCCTTATTGTCGTGTAGCTTGTTTTGTTAAAGCTGCGCGAACAATAATATGAAGTGGTTTCTCATGTTAAGGATATAGGTAATCCCCCTCAAATCTATCACCGATGGAGTGAACGGGAAATCAGGGATAGGGTTGATAAAGGGTACATGTTGTAGAGAGGATGGTAAGGTGGTAGGGAAGGTCCAAGGAAGCAGACGCATGTTGAAATGCAACAGTACGACTAGGGTATATGATTTGACGAGCAAACCAGCGATGTATAGGCAAAGGTCGATAGTTTATCCAAACAAGGGTGATATAATCCTGGTATCCAAGGCATAGGAAGTAGCTCCAGGGTATATAACAGGTAAGGTACAGGAACGTTTAGGCATGTTCGGCAGTACCAAATGGTTGGTTTGGTTGAGATAAACGTCACGGTCTAGGTCTAGGCAAAGTTGGTCGACAGATCAAGTCAAGGACCCTAATCGTGCTAAAACACGAACAGGTGAGCTCGATTGAACACAAGGTACATGATGGATGGATAAAATAAAACGTTGATTGTGGGTATGGTATGGAAGTGATACGGCCTTGGGTCGGGCCAAGTTGTTGGGTTGTGGCCTTGGGTCAGACCATAACGGTAGAGTGAGGCCTTGGGTCGGGCCAAATTGGTAGGGCGAGGCCTTGGGTCGGGCCAAATAAGTAGGTTGAGGCCTTGGGTCGGGCCAAATGGTTAGGGTGAGGCCTTGGGTCGGGCCAAATAGGTAGGGCGAGGCCTTGGGTCGGGCCAATTGGTAGGTTGAGGCCTTGGGTCGGGCCAATTGGTAGGTTGAGGCCTTGGGTCGGGCCAAATAGGTAGGGCGAGGCCTTGGGTCGGGCCAATTGGTAGGTTGAGGCCTTGGGTCGGGCCAATTGGTAGGTTGAGGCCTTGGGTCGGGCCAATTGGTAGGTTGAGGCCTTAGGTCGGGCCGAATGGTAGGTTGAGGCCTTGGGTCGGGCCAATTGGTAGGTTGAGGCCTTAGGTCGGGCCAAATAGGTAGGTTGAGGCCTTAGGTCGGGCCGAATGGTAGGTTGAGGCCTTGGGTCGGGCCAATTGGTAGGTTGAGGCCTTGGGTCGGGCCAAATAGGTAGGGCGAGGCCGTGGGTCGGGCCGAATGGTAGGTTGAGGCCTTGGGTCGGGCCAAATAGGTAGGTTGAGGCCGTAGGTCGGGCCAAATAGGTAGGTTAAGGCCTTGGGTCGGGCCAAATAGGTAGGGCGAGGCCGTGGGTCGGGCCGAATGGTAGGTTGAGGCCTTAGGTCGGGCCAATTGGTAGGTTGAGGCCTTAGGTCGGGCCGAATGGTAGGTTGAGGCCTTGGGTCGGGCCAATTGGTAGGTTGAGGCCTTAGGTCGGGCCAAATAGGTAGGGCGAGGCCGTAGGTCAGGCTGGACAAGTGAACAGATGTTGTGCAGCAAAGGTGGACGGAGGCGATATTGGTGAAAAAGAGGCAAGGAGTAAGTAAGGGCAAAGAATGGGGTGAAAGTTGGGTAGAGAACCGATGTCGATTCTGCATGACCGATGATAGAGAAGATGTATTTGTTTAACATCTAAATAAAACTGAATATGTATGGTGATTTGAGTTATGATAATAATAAGAATGTTTGCGTTGTGACTTTTGGTGTTTTGAAAAAGGATAAAGAGGAATGTGATTAAATAGAAATACACAGAAATATTTATTATACCACACATGATAGATTATGGTAGGGGATGGTCGAGCTAACCTTGGGAGACCCCATGTCTCCGAAGTGCTGCCTACATAGCCCATTGCACAAAGCAAGGAAGGGCCTCAGACCGATGTAGTTCTCCCTTAGGATCAGGGAGGGGTGAATTTAGGCAATTTGGTATGGTTTAGGCAATTTGTCGTTTGGTAAAAAATTTGATGTTGGTAGGGTAATGTTGTTGGTGCTGGTAGGATAATGTTGTTGGTGTAGGTATAGGTAAAGCAAAGGTTAGCATACCCAAGTAGTAGGGAATAGTGTCCTGATTAAGATCAACACACAATTCTAGATGCGAGGCAAAGCGGAAAGAGTGCTCCGTAGGTGAAAAGAGCTAAACAAACCACACAACGTAGAACGAGCCTGAAGCCCTAAGTGCCGTGTATAGACGAGAAGTCCATAGTTGAAAAGAGTTGTATGATCACAATATATCAGGTGTACGTTACGTCCCTTGAGTTGAAACAAATGGTGAGGTGATGTGGATGATATAGCTGAGGTACAAAGAACTTGTTACAACGAAAGAGAACCTACCCTAAATAGACAAGTCCATGACCCAAAAAGTTCTTTTGCATGAGGCTTTTATTTTACTGAAGATAGACTGATCAATGCGGGAAGTCTATAAGGGATATTGATTGTATTATTCTTGAGGTCTTCACGAAGCTGATCAATGCGAGAAGCTTCTGATAAAGGCTGACTGTGTATAGCTGTCCTTCGAGGGAGCAGTCTATTTATAGTAGCAGATATGATTGTAATGCATAGCTGTCCTTCGGGGGAGCAGTCTATATATAATAGCAGCAATAGTTCGGCATATAGCTGTCCTTCGAGGGAGCAGTCTATATTTAATTTAAATGACTAGATGTTCATTTGGCGTGAAGCATCTAGTTAGTAGGAAGTTTGACTCAAGAAAATCCCCTAAGAATACGGCTTATTTTAATACTTTGAAGTCATGGACTAGACTAAAAAGGGGAAGGCATCATCAAGGGGAGGTGAGGATCAAACTATGTGAGCCTGATTGTTATTATGAAGTGTAGGAAACAGAGTGTATGTAGTGGTAAGTGAGCTCAAGGGACGAGCGACAGGTAGATAAGAAGTGATATAATACTAATTTCAACAGTAGAATGGTCGAAGATGCAAGGCATTAAGGGGTTCAGGCTCAGGTTTACCATTAAGCGAAGCTAAACGATAAGTACCAGATCCATAGGTATGAGTGATTATATAAGGCCCAATCCAATTGGGAGCAAATTTTCCACGTTTGCTCTTTTCTAGTTTGGTTACATGTTGATTTTCTTTGAGAACAAGATCACCAACCTTAAAGGTACGCTCATGAAGTCGCTTATCATAAGCACGTTTAATGCGTTTTTGATAGATTTGAAGGTGATCAAGAGCTGTAAGGTAAGTGAGGATGGAGTCGTCATCCTGGCATTCAACAACATTAATCAAAGGCGAATCCTCTTCGATCATGTCTGGATACAGAAGGGGAAGAGAAGATGGGTCCTCATTATCGCGTTGATAAGTGAGAGGACCTATGAAGATAGCATTTATGAAAAAAAAAAATTAGGGGGATGGATTCAGGGTCTATAGATTCTGTGGGTGATGATGGCAAAGTGGGTGATGATGGTTTGGTAGGGGTGACGTCTTCTTCTTCTAGGATACAGCTGACAGGAGGTGTCTCCTGTGTAGGTGTTTCGGGAAAACCGAGACCACTGCGATCATTATGTTTACGGGTAGTCACGGGAATGAGTGTATGTCGGCCTTGTTCGTAAAGGCCAAAACCAAAGCCTTTCCACGCACAGCGAGTCAAGAAGGTGAGGGCGAAACGACGATTTGTCAAGTATTGAAAATCGGATTGGAAAGGAACCACACCAAGAGGAGGTTCAGGGGTAATGGAGGATGCATCAACACCCCCATACGTTAGGTTAGTGCGGCAATGGGGTGGTCCGTAAGAGATTATCTCCCCCATGCGACGGTCGTAGGTGGGATGTGCATGTAATTGTCCGTACTCCTGCGGGGTAGGGAAAGAACTAACGTTATATAGGCGGTACTCCCCAGCGTAAGGCGCGCAAAAACATCTACTAAGGGTGGAGGTTGGAATGTTAGGCTGCGGGGAAGGGAAGTGGCTTTGCAATGGTGGTTTCATCAATTGAAGGCGTAGGCGCGGTTGAGGTGGATGGTTGAGGTATATTTGAGGAGGATGGTTGGGTTGAATGTATGGGTGTCTTGATTGGTATAAGCACATCGTTAGGGCGGTATAACATATTGCAGGTTTTAAAGGGGGGAGGGTCAGCTTTTACGGTGTAAGACTTCCCCTCGTACTCAAATTTTATGCATCTATGTAAGGTTGAGGGAACGCATCCCATGGCCCGGATCCAAGGACGACCCAGCAATATATTATATTGGAACTCTCCCTCAAGGACATAGAAAAGTTCGGGTAAAGTACGTGGTCCTACGCGAATGTTGAGGATCACGGTGCCTAAGGTAGAAGTAATAGCGTCATTGAATGACCGCAACATGATGGGGTTGGCACACATGCAACTAGAAGGGATGTTCAAATGTTGGAAGGCTTTTGAAGAGATGATGTTTAGGCTAGCGCCCCCGTCAATCATAACCCGACGTACTCGAATGTCTCAGACGTAAGTGGAGATGAAAAGGGCAGGGTCGGGATCTTCTGTACCAAAGTCGACAATTTCATCTTCAAAGAAACCCAGCAATTGACTTGTTGTACGAGAGACAGAGTGGTTGGGGCAAAGGTTGTTTGGTGAGAGAAGCAACATGATTGGGTGTTAGAATGGAGGTGACAGGCAGGGTTTCATTAGGTAAAACCTCTATCCCTTGAAGGATCTCAACGAGAGCTTGTCGATGAGATTCAGAAGTCTGAATGAGATCATACAGTGTCATTTTTACGGGCGATTGGTGAAGCTGTTTAATCATATTTCGATGGGCAATGCCATTAGAGACGGGATAGGCGGGTCCGCGAATGACCACTTTAGGTGGTGGTGCAATTGGGATGTTTGACGGAGAAAGAGATGCCGCAGGTGTGTTTTCTTTTGCTTTTCCATTGTTTTTCTGCCCTCGAGTAGCGACACTAATCATATTAATCTCGTAGACCTGAGATGAGGAAGATGGTGGGGATAACTCATGGTCTTCACGAGGTGGGGTTGTAATAATGATAGATCTTGGTGAGGCGGGGACAGATGGTATAGGAGAGGGAATGGAAACTAAAGGTCTCTCCCTTCGTAAGTTGTCTTTCTTAATCTTTCTATCCGGGAGAGGTGACTGGCGAAGGATGGTTTTTAGAGCTTTGCATCCCTCCACATCATGTCCTGGTGTGCGGTGATAAGCGCAGATTTTAGACTCATCGTAATCCATAGGTCGGGGCTTAGACGGGTCATAAGGTCTAAGTGGAGGTAGGGAAATGGTCGCATTCTCCACCAACATAGCAAGGATTTTGGCGTAAGATCCTTTGAGTGGGTCAAAATCGGAAGAGGATGAGGGTATTGATTGTGTGGGTTTTGGTAATGTTTGGGCGTGGTTAGTTCGTATGGGTGGCGGTTTAGCCGAGGGGTGTTGATACATGGTTTTTACTAAACGTGATTTCTTTGGCGCAGAAGCTATGTTGGATGATGAGGCCGCAGATGACGTGGTATCAGAAAACAACCACGAGGAAATAGGAGTAACTGAAAACAAATCTTTTGATGATGGTATTTGTTTAGGGTTGATAGGTGGACAGGATACGCGGAGTGACGGTGTTGCTATACCCTGGAATTTCTGTATAGGTGCGGAAGGCGTAGGTTGTTCTAAAGAAAACACAGGAGGTATGATATATTGGTGTAAGGTAGAGGGGTGGGGTCCCAATATGGAAGGTAGGTATGACGATGATGGTTTTGATTGTGATAGGGGGACGGATTGAGTTTGTCTCCTAGGTGGCGGAACGGATTTATTTTTGGATAGATCGAGTCGCTTAGGCGGGTGTGTTAGACTGGGCATTGGTGAGGTCCCAAGCGTAGGGGAAGATCTGGTTAAGTTGATGGAAGTGGACGGGGCATTTGGTAGAGGTGAGGGGGGTGAAGGTGAGAACAGGGGCATTTTAAGCTTCTGTAAGCACTTCGGGTATATGGTGGAGACATCAGGATCAGTCATTTGCATTTGAGTAGAAAAAGGGGTACTCAAACGTTCCCATAGGGCCTGTCTATCTTCTGTGGAATGACAGTCTCCAGGTGTGATTTGTAATTTTGGTATGGAAGAAAGGTGGGTTGTAATTCCAGTCCATCGCGGGTGTGACACAGGAGGTAGATGAGGCACTGTATCAATAGATGTTAAGAGGTCAACCGGTCGTTGAAAAGATTTAGGCGATGAGGGACTAATAGGTAGGAGGGCGTGTTCGAGGGGCTCTGTCACGTTTAAAGAATGTGGTGATGTTAGTGTAAGAGATTTCTCGTCTAAGGATGTCAAAAGGAGTGGCGAGCCTTCCTCTTGTGTAGCAAGAGTGCTAGAAGGGGACGTTTGGGAAATAGATAAATTAGATAGCATCCGCTCACAGTCTTGTAGGGATGTGGTGTAAGAAGACTTGTTGATGAGAAGAGAAGTCCGGGCAGTTAACTCTTCTATGGGTAAAGGAATGATTTTACTTTGGCTTGATGGTGGTGAAGGAGGTTCAAACTCCTGTGTTGGTGGAGAGGCTTGATTTAAAATTTTTTCAATAGAGGCTTTTGGCTGAGAATCGAAGACTGCATGGATCTCATGAACACTCTCCTCGGCTAAGATATCTTGGTTCACGTTACTGTTGGACGAGTGGTTCGGGAATGGCTTGTTGAAAATTTTCAGATTTCGGTTAGCAGGGGCGTTAGGATTATCGAGGTTATATCCCTGCGTCAACCATTTCTGCACTATGTTTTTCAACATCTTGTAGTTTTCATGACTATGTCCTTTTACGCGGTGAAAGTTACAAAAGTCATTTTCTTTGTACCGGGAAGGTATTGCGCGGTGGAGTCAAACCCAGAGTGAGGTTTTAACAGGGGGCAAGGTGATAACCCCACTTTGAGCAATTTTTCCAAGATGACACCATAGGTTTCTCCCAAGGGAGTGTAGTTGATGGGTTCGGCTTTGTATTTATAGGTGGTTTTTGGTGGAGTATTGGACGGTGGTTGGGATTTGACCATCACCGCGTGGACAGCTCCTTTTGATTTAGAAGAAGTGGACGCGTGAGGAGTGGTGGTGTTGGGCTTGTTGGTAGAATCAGGAGTTCGGAAATTGGGGTTTTTGTTACGCAACCGCAATTTCTCTTCTTCTAAGGCTCGAATTTCTAGCTTCCGAGCCATGGTAAAGGCCTCGTCGAATGTACGGAAAGTTTGGATTTGGAGGGTAGGGAGATGTGCTTAGCGCAGGCCCGCGTAAAGATTTTGATAAGTTCGGTTTGAGGAAGGCATACGTAAGTTGGTTGATAAGGCCCCGCCATCGTCCAACGAAATCTGCGATAGATTCGTCTTCGTGTCGGATGGCATAGAGGTCGGTGATAGATACTTTCTTGCAATGTTAATGGAGAAATGATCCAAGAAAGATTGGGCTAGTTGGTTAAAAGAGAAGATTGAGTGTTGGGTTAAAGCACTGTACCACTCCAAGGCAGGCCCTGATAAGGACATGGGAAAGGTGCGGAGTAACAAGGCATCATCATGGGCAATCAAATAACAAGCATGTCTAAATGATCGCAAGTGTTGTTGAGGATCCTCTTTACTGTTAAAACGAGTAAATTTTGGCAACTCCCATTGAGGAGGATATGAATGAAGGGGGACAGAAGGGTGAATGGGCTCCCGACAAACTTGTTCGTATGTCAAGGCGCTACGACTTCCCGAAACCGAAGCCTCCAGATTTTGCATTTTGTCCATCATTTGTTTGATGAAATCTGTGGTTGGATGAGATGATGGTGCCACAGAATAGGGATGTCCCATATAAGGTGTTGAGGTTACTGGATACGTGTATGGGAATGAAAAGGTAGGCGGAGCTTGAGAAGGAAAGCTCGTTTGAATAGGTGGCAGAGAGTAAGTCATGAATGGAGTGGTCTGAAAGAGAGATGAGATAGGGGCAGTTGGTGGTAACGATACGTGGGGTCCAAGGTTAACCAAAGGAAAGCTAATCGGGGTCGTATGAACCTCTGAAGCTGTCGGATTGGGAGACGGGGCTAGTGATGCAGGAAGTAAGGTATTGTTATCAGGAGGAGTGGGAGCTAAATGAGCAGCTATACTAATAGGCATGCCCATAAGGAGCTGACCATCAGGCGTACGGTCAGGAGTATGAGACAAATAGTATTGCCTTTGCTACCGGGATTAGCATCCGAAATTTGGCAAAGTCCTTGTCTCCTACAGAATTTGGGGATCTCACTTTGGTGTTCGTAGGGTTCCCTATAGAATGTGAAGGGGGTGATTCGAGCAAAGACACGGAGCAGGCATGTGAAACCATGGCGGCGGCTTGCTTCCGAGTGATGACAACCATAGACCAGAACACACAGGAAAGTTTCAATCTATCAAGAACAAAAACAACCTCAGAATGGTGAATTTGGCAAGTTGCTGGTTTGTCAGGGGCGATGAAGACAGTAACGATATCGGTTTAGCAAAACCGGTGTCGGTCACAGGGGAAACGACGTCGGTCCCTTAACCGATGCCGGTGTCAAAAATCTAGGATAAGAAGATACAAAGGGCTGCTAATTTGATTTTTAGCAACGTTGAGTATATTTATCAACTTATTGATCACAAAAGACAGAGTATGACAGAGAAAACAGAACAGCAAACAAGCAAGATGCACACGCAAATCCAGAGATTAACCTTAGGGTTAATTTTAATTATTGTGGGCTTATGCCTTTAGACGTAGAATGATGTCAGAATCCTAAACAAGAGACTTAGGGGAAATGTCAAGTTGTTTTGGCTTATAAGGTTACCTCAATCGGGCGGAGGAATACCGCGGAAAAAGGGGGATGTTTGAGCTGTTGTGTTAATTGTGAAGTGATTCGGTATGTGTTGTGCAGTGAATGTAAGATTAATTTCCTGTCAATACCGTGGATATCACCCCCACGTGTACGACCTGTTACTTAATCTATGTTCACTAGAATTGAAAAACAACAGGCAGGAATGCAATGCATGTGTTTTAAAACCCAAATCGAAAGTGATATTCGATGAAGCAAAAGAGATGACTTTTACTAATGCAAGATGCAAAAACAAAGCAAGTTCTTTTACCAGAATAATAAAATACCTTGTGAATATCTCTAGAAGAAGAAAACAGCAAGTATGCTCCCTATATGAAAGCAAGCAAGAAATAAAGATAAACCCAAAATGGGTCCCACCGGGCGTGCCAAAATGTTTCACTCGGAAATGCTTCGTTCCTTTTAGAAACAGATAAGGTTAGGGTTAGGAGGAATACCTGTAGAATGTCGAGATGATGTGCGCGTACCGTAGAGAAAGATCAGGTTGACTGCGGAGAACTCCTTTTTGTCTGGGAAGGACTACCTGCAAATAAGAACACAAGACCACAAGATTTGATTAAACAATAAATGAGGAAACTGCCTTGGGCCCAGGAAATGTAAAACTTCCTTTCGAAGGTGGTCAGTTTCCCTGCTAACATGAGTTAACACAAAATATTGTAAAATATCAATCAAATTGCTTGGCTGAACTGGGTAGGGGAAAGGCTGTTTTTCCTGGTTTTGATCAAAGGAACCGATGCCGGTTACCTATAACCGATGGCGGTTACTGATAACCGATACCGGTGGGTTCTAGGATCTTCTGGGCTGGTTGTGGTGTTTGTAATGGCTGGTTTTTGGATAGTATTAGGAAATGGGATGGTTAGAAGCAAAAGAATGACAGTTAGAGGCAATGGTACGTTGGATAATGGATTCAGAAACGGATTTGGGAGGACTGTAATTCCAAAAGCATAAGAAATGTTATAATGGAGGACATGCAAGATGTAACTTACTGGTTTTTACGAAGGTGCAAGTTGATCTCCTTTGCTGTAAACACGTCTAGTATTTTCACTCGTCTCTGCTTGGTCAAGTGAAGATCTGGACTCTGTTCCTCGCTCGCAATGCTCTCTGTTGATCCAGAAATCCTTCGACTGATCTCCAAAATGAAATTCCGATCCGTTGTTTTGGTTTGGGGAGCCCATTTACAGGGAACCGATGGCGGTTGCATAACCGACGGCAGTCGAGTAGGAACCGGCATCGGTTAGGAAAAAGTAGGCTATTTTTAGTAAAATAGCCCACCTTCCCTGCTTTTCTCCCGAGAGATCAGTTGCGGGCTTGGTCAAGTGGCTAGAAGGTCGGCTTTTGGTGCGAGTAAGGAGGCATTAGTTATGGATGTGAGTCTAGACCAAGTCATGGGTCTTAATTAGGTTAGTTTAGGGTTAGGGCTAGGTCATGATGAGGTGGCAAAGTGAGGTGGCGGGTAAGGTGATGTGGATTTATCAATTATGAGGTAATTAATAAATAATTGTGTAAGGTTTAGGTAATGAGGTTAGGTTTTGAAATGGGATGCGGGTCACAAGGGGTCGTAAGACACGAATTTGGTGTCTACAAACTACAAAATATTTGAGAGGAAAGAATAGATCTTTATTTCTTGGGAGAAAAGCATTACATATCTCAGTGTGGAAGGTTACATTTATAATTCATGCATCCAACCAACTCCTTATTTTAGGAAATACAATATGATCTTATCTTTATTCCAATCCTAACAACTAAGATCTCCATCTCCACAAAATATGGAGAGAGATATATTATTGAAGTCAAATCTTATCTTACTTATTTTAGGAAGATTTGCTCCCAAATCTTCTCCTTACTTTTTGGTAACAAGAATCATAATGATTTTATTCTCCTACATTATTGGAAGGAGGTTTTTCCTCAAAAGATGATTTTGACCAAATACCTTTCCCAGATTTTCCATTTGACTTTGTTGTTTTTGATTGTGGAACTTTTGACGCTTGTCTGATACGCTTTTTCCTCAAACTGTAGTTCACTAAAAGTTATATTTATCTTCATTGGTAAAACCTATAGAAAATATGAATGAGGTTTTTTTAAACACATTTCTATGAACAAAAACCTCTCTCATATTTTTCATTTGACTTTTCTGTTTATGGAATTTTTAGTGCTCATCTGATACACTTTTCCTCGGAATGCAGCTCACTAAAAGTTAGATTTCTCTTTATTGGTAAAACTTGTAGCAAATATGAATGAAGTTTTTGTTAAACATATTTTTATGAAAAAAATATTTCTTAGATTTTTCATTTGAATTTTCTATTTATGTTTATGGAACTTTTAATGCTCATTTGATACACTTTTCCTCAGACTACAACTCACTGAAAGTTAAATTTATCTTCATTGGTAAAACCTATAGAAAATATGAATAAGGTTTTTTTAAACACATTTCTATGAAAAAAAACCTCTCTCATATTTTCCATTTGACTCTATGATTATTGACAGTCCCCATTTTATGCAAGTTTTGAAACTAAAATTGTCATTCCTTTTATGTAAGTTCCGAACTAAAGTTGTCATTCCTTTTATGCAAGTTTCAGAACTAAATCTACAAGTTCCGGAATTAAATATAATTTTTCCATGAATTTCAAGTTCTGGATTTAACTGTTATTCAATTAATGCAAGTTCTGGAACTAAATTTGTAAGTTCCAGAACTAAATCTGTGAGTTTTAGAATTAAATATGTGAGTTCTGCAACTAACTTTGTGAGTTCCAAACTAAATTTGTGATTTTCAAAATTAACTCTATGAGTTTCATAACTAGACTTGTGAGTTCCGAACTAAACTTGTAAGTTCTCAAACTAACTCTCCAAGTTCGGAACTAAATTTGTGAGTTTCAGAGCTAATTTAAAACAACTATAACTTTTACATACGATCTTGGATTGAGATGATTCTCTTTTTGAACTTGCATAGTTTTTGGAGAGGAAGCTAAATATGAAATCATGTTTGAGTTTAAATTTACTGTTCATTATCAATTTCAATTTTCCCAATACTAGAATTATCTTTCCTTTATGGCCTACATACACAAGACTTTGTATCTTTTCCCAAATAATCAATAGGATTAGTCAACAAAATATTTCTAAAGAATTAACAAGATATATATCCTATATTCTATCTTAAGAAAACTATAATTTCCTAGATTAGATTTAAATCCAATTTCAAAGGTAACTTAGAAGGACAAAATAATGGTAATTTATGGCCTCATCAACCTCCCCCTCTGGATAGGCACATTGATAACTATAATCAAGGGTTAGAATATTGCATTTGGATAAAATTCAAGCCACCATATGTGTCCTCCACCACAATAAACTTGACTGATACTCTTCTTCGGTATTGACTATTTTTTCAACCTTTTTTGAGCTTCCTCAAAATTCTGCAATGGGATGGATACCTTTACCTTCTACTCTTTTCCCTCCTATTTTGTTTATATAACCTCTTCAAAGATCGGATCAAGGATTCATTAACCACAATTGGATTTCCTATAAAAAATCCCGAGTAAATTCACCCACCTCTAGTGATCCCCATTGGTGTTCTTACGTGAGCCTTCCTTGACATGGTAAACCTTATTCCCTTTATTCTATTTATGTTTCTCCTTGTGTTTCATACATGATTTAGCATTGTGACCATCCTTGAAGTATGATAAACACAATAATGTGGTAGTCTCATAGTCATGCGTTTACCGATACTCTCCCCATTTATAGGTGAGCATAATACTTCTTGGTAGTTCCCTATCCATAACCACATTATCACGAGAATATGGCATGTAACAACCTTGATTTATCCTAGGTCGTGGATTAACAAAAATGATATCCCCCACTTCCCGAGAAATTCCCTTAATTATTTTAGCCTCTCGGTATTCAAGTATCAATCCCGCTAAGAGTACCCATACCGGGAACTCCCACATCTATGAATCTATAGGATTAAATCCACATTTTTAGATTTGGACAAGATTTAAGGCTCTCCCCATAAAAAATGGTCCCCAAGACAAGATGTTTTTGGCATCCTCTTTTAAATCCAAGGTGATGACGAAGAAGGTGTTAGAGTAATCCACCAACTCCATGGCTCCTCTAGGCATCCATCTTCTGATGGCCCATTTCCGGAAGTCATCAATGTTGGGTCTTCCACCAATAATCTTGGCTAGAATGGTATATTCCATCTTCACCTTAGCATATTTAGAAATTGAATCTGTACTGCAATGTAAATACCATTAATGCTTACCTTTGGAAGAAGAACAAACTCCTGGATAGCCATGGGCTTATCTCCTAGTACCTTCACCACCCACATGGGAGGCCCAGGGTTTTTGGTTTTTCCCATTGACTAAAAAATATGCATCCTTCTTACCTTTGACCTGGTCATGCTTGATTTCCATCCTCCTACTCTGGATTCACATCCTCCTAGTCCTTAGCTCTTTCCCACCCACCTCCGTATTCAAAATCTCCATTTCCCTCCTCAAAAATTTCTCTCTCCATTTTTCATGGCTTAAGTTGATGATGAATAGTACACAAGTGAAAGAGAAGAGAGAGAGAGAGAAAGGAAAGAAGAGAAAACGAGAGATATGGAGAGAAAGATAAAAATTTGGGAAGTACAAGAGAAAAGAGAGTTAAGAAAAAGAAGGGAGAAACTAGATGAGTTAGTGAAAAAGGTGAGATAAATGCAAAGAGAAGCAATGAAGAAGTGATGAAAAAGGTGGTAATGTGGCCTCTAAGGTCACTTATGGTGAGAGAAAGGAAAATGTGGATGAGGAAGAAGATAAAAGAAGAGGAAGAAGAGTTAAAATGTTGAAAAATAAGGAAAACAAGTATGTGGAAGAATAAATAAGAGAAATGAAAAAATAAAAGTTCATTTATGAAGAAGAACTTAAGGAAGAATGTGAAAAATCATATTATCAGTTTGTATATATCAGTCAAGAACAATTAGAGGTAGAGTTATGGGCACTTGAATGTGCTTTGAATAGTGAAGAAGTGAAGTATGGTGAAGAATAAGTTGAGAATATGGAAGAGAATACTGAAAATGAAGAAGAAAAAATAAGTGAAGAGACACAAAAGTCTCTTGTTTTTACATCTATGGTTTGGTGCTCATGTGTGTTTTCGAGTTAATCTTGAAGAATAGATGAAAGACATTGAAAATACATCTCATATAAGAGCTCAAATGAAGAGAAAATAGTACTTACTTTTGAGGTACATACAAGATGAATAATAAGAAGACAAATAGTAAATATAAAATTAATCATGAAGCTAAATAATATGAAAATAATGCAGCAGCAAAGAGAATAATCATACAAGTGGAAACTAATTGGAAGAAAATGAAGAAAAAAATCTTTTTATATAGCTCACTTCTTTGCACATGGGGAGTATGATGCAAGAGCATCATGTATATATTCAATTTTTGGATTGACTAAGCTTAGTAGGGTATCTTAGGAGGTTTAGAAGCTACTTTAGTCCATTTGGACTCTTGGAGTTGTAATAAGAGGTCATAATGGAGTTTCCTCGCCAAAATGACTCATTTGAATATTTAAAGAGTCCTTGAGTCATGTTATTAGGTTAATAATCCTAGAAGTTATAATGTTAGTCATGAAGGTGTTAGTATAGGAATAATGTGAATAAATAAGGTGAACATGTAATGAATTCCCTTTCTTGACCTCTACCAAGGTGTAAACTCACTCTAGTTTACTAAACCATGCATGAGTGAAGAAATGGAAAACCTAACTAACTCTCATCCTTCATAATGTGCATGAGGAATTTAAATGAAAGTTGTTGTTGAGGAGTATATGTTTAAGGAGAAGGGTTATCTATGTGACATAGCCTTAGAGATCTTGAAGCTTTATAAATGATCATGGTTAAATCAAATACAAGATTTTAAATTTGTAAAATCTGTGATTTGAAGAACTATTTAATATGGTGAATTTAATGTTTATAAGAAAATGAATGATTATTAGAAATGTTGTGAAAATGCTTTGTTGTAGGTTTAGAGGCTTTGATAGTTTCATAGATGAAAGAAAATTATGAGGAACGATAGTCTTAAGGAGGATCTTTCACATATGGGTTAAAAGCATGGTCTTGAATGAGTGGAGGTAATATTGTGAAAGTAAGATATTGAGTAAGGTGTGAGAGTATTCAATAAATATGCTTTCAAAATCTATGCATGCAGAGATGAAAGGTAAATTCTACTAAGGATTAATTTATGGGAGTTTGGTAGAGGTTTAGTTTAACTTTGGTTGACAGTCTTCATCATGCTATTTTTACAAACTATAAGTGAAGTCATGAGGGATATAACGTTGAGAGGAGTGTTAAAGGAGAGAATCTCAGGTTTAACAGTTTGGTTAGGAAATAATGGTAAGTATGATTTGATGATTGATTGGTATGGGTTGTGACAAGACAATTTAGAGGTTTGTAGAGGTGTGATAAACCCTCAATATTGTATATAGTGTCTAAACAATGAATAAAAAACAAGAAGCCAACATAAAATATAGTACTCTGCCCTTAAGGGTTTATGAGTGAAAAATTTGCAAGGAAACCCCAAGGATAGTCATAAGAATATGACAAGACAGTGTTTAGTGTTATTAGGGTGGTTCGTAGATCATAAAGTTCTCAAACAAGGGATAAGATGTTCGAGAGGTCACAAGTTACAAAACTCGTGGTTAATCAGAGTGTACGGAACAATGAGGGTTTAATGAGAGTTAATACTGGTAAATGGTGTTTAATTAAACTTTAAAAGAGTCATAAAACCTTATGAAAGGTTGAAAAATAATAATAGTCATCAAAGAATCCTTAAAACATCGCTCGGGTATGGAACATGTCATAGAGGAGGTAGAAAATGTGCATGCATAGTTTTGTATGGAATAACATGTAAATTGGATCCATTTTAGGTGACATAACTAGTTTGAACACTTTTCCATAGAAAGAGAGGTGAATTTTGTAAGGGTGAGAAGTAATCTATAGTATTGACTAAGTGTTATTAGATCTTTGGAATCTTGACATTATTAACGAGGCCTTTGACTATCTTGATACAAACTTAACAAGAGATCTATTGGAGTTAGAAGTTGATAAGGACTTCCTTAAGTGAAAATAATAACGTGGATTAGGTGAAAAAATAAGTGTGGGACTTTCCTTAGAGGGTATTTAAGAAGGAATTTGGGATAAAGGAATCCAAGAGGAGGATATAAAAAATAGAGCATTGGAGGATCGAAGGAGCCAAAAACATATAAGAAGGATAGATAAGGTGAAAAGATAAAAAATGAGTAAGTAAGCTAGGGATTGGATTGGAAAGGGGAATGAGGTGAGTAAGAAGTAGAGTCTATTTAATAGAAACTCATGAGTTTGAAACAAATTTATAAAAGCCAAAACAATTCTTAGGAGCTAAACTAGCAAGAAGCTCAAATTCATGAAACAAGGCATATTGAAACTAGAAGAGTATTAAACCATTGAGAATATCCTAAATAAGGTGGAATAAGATAAATTGAAGTGTTTATGAGGTGAATAAGTGACCAAGAATCAAAACCTAGTGACTTAATATGAAATCCTTTCTAGACCATGTGAGATAAGAAAAAAAGAGAAAAATCGAGTTAAGAGTGATAGAGCAAGACTTAAGATATAAAAATTGGAAAAAGAAAGATGATACAAAAGGGTATTTGGAAAAAAATTTAGTTTTGATTGGTTGTTTGTATATTTCTCCCAGTTTCAATATTTTTTCTCTAGGAGGGCTAATTAGGAACACTAGAAAAACACTAAAAGAAGCATAAATTTTTTTATTGAGGAGGAGTTAATTTCTTAAATTTGACATGCAATTAAAATATCTTAAATGGTATTTAAAAATTTTACCAGAAATATTTGAAAGTGCATAGTTTGAGTGTTATGTCAAAAAAATAATTTTTTCAGGGCTAGAAGGCTATATGGAGGTCTAGGAGGAAAAGTATGACAAATGGAGTGATGAAACTAATTTGATGACTTGAGCAAGTTTATTTGGTGTTTATAAGCATGTATAAAATGATTTTGTGCTTTGGTTTAGTGGTTTATGCAATTTAGTGTAATTAAGCAAGTTTTTTCCTTCTTGAGCAAAGTGACAGCTTTGATGATTTTGGGCAATTGAATAGTGGATTTTTTTACTTCTAAAGCACATTTTTAGTATGTTGAAAGTGTGTATGTAGGGATCTGCATCATGTATGGTCTTGAAATGATATTTTCAAGCTATATTGATGCATTAGGGTTGTAGAGGATTCCTCAGAGCTCATTTTGGTGGTGGTTTGGTGTTATAGCTATTTCAGGAAGAGTGAGAAAAACCTAGTTTTTGGAGTGTAGTATTTTATTTATCCACATAAATGCTACATGCATGAAACCTCATTCAAAGAGCTTTGAATGATCACTTGAAGTGCAAAGCTACCAGTCCGTCCTTTGTATTTACTTGTCAAGATGTTAGCATACATATCCTTACTAACCATTGTCCAAACAATCATTAAGTATAAACCACTACATAGATGTTATCATAGAAACACATATAATAGGATGGCATAAAAATAAGATCATAATCAATATCAATTGCACCATGTATTAACCATATTCAGATACATCAATAATCACAATCCATCCTCCATAATCTATTATAACAAAATCTTACATAACAAAAGATGAATACATCGTTATATTAAGGAAGTGGGTTCATGAGCAAGCATCAAACCCTATACCATAACTACATAACAAATACTCTCATAAATTAGATACAATAACTACTCATACACGTGATCGTTCCTCAAAGTAATGATGTACAACACACACACACACACACATAGGTGGGGACTTGCCCTTTACCACCCACACACTCTCCTAATAATAGGAGTTCCCAAAATATAAAACATGCATGCTTTCTTACAAAAATAATAATAGGTAATCCTATAAATAAGTTTAATTTAATCCTATCAATAGCCTCCACACATTTTCTCAATCTGCATGTTTGTTCTCCAAAAATAGCCTTTACTTAGCCGCTAAGTCATCATGCTTTATCCTTTGCTTGGTCGACACTCCATCCCGCTCTTCTATTTTTAGCCCGTGTTCTAGAAAATATGTTAAGTCCATAGTTTTGTCTAATTGGGCATGAGCCTTATACATGCCACTTCATCTAGTCCTCACATGTGTATACGTGTCTCCCTTATGCGCCACATGTCTCTATAAGATCTTCATACTTAACCATTTTATTAGTCCAACATGGAGATCTGGAGTTTCAATGTTGAGATGAAATATTTAAATTAAAAAGTGAACTATTCTAGAATCCTTGGGAGATGTTCTACACAACCATGAAAATTTTTAGGTAGATGTCTTGAAGAATTTTTGAGTTATAGGTCTCCAAAGTAACACTACAAATTTTGGCCTATAAGGGCTAAAATCTAGTCTTTTGGTTTGAGGCGAGTTTGATTATTTTGATTGTTTTTTCTACATCTAATGTTCATGGATAGTTGATTGAAATAAGGTATGATGTGTTTGAGCTCTTGAAATGGTATGATGAAGTGTTTTTAGTTGAATACCTAATGACCTAGAAAGCCTTAACTGCTGCTTCTCAAGAATGTGTGAAGAAACAAGTGTGCTTGGTTTATTTTCTTGACATGGCATATCATTATTAGTGCTTGATCATGTTGGTACAAGTTTCCTTGAAGTGTTCTAGGTTTTGGTTGATATTGGAAGTTATTTTGAAGGTGATAGAGCATGTTTCACTCGAGACTAGTTCTTGAGTCCAGTTTACTAGTCTAGATCTGTTTCAAAGATTGAGTTGTTTGAAGGCCTTGCACTATGAGTTGGAGGATAAAGTGAGTTATTACAGAAAGTATATTTAGAGATATTTCCATTGGTATATGGCTTGAGCCTTGATGATTAGTTTTTTTATGTGAACTCATTCATTTTATGGTACTAAATTCTAAGTTCTTGAAGATCTAGTTGTGCTTGCTTACTTCTTGGAGTGTTTCATGGTGGAGATGGGCGTTGAAAAGATTCTTGTGCTTGTTGGTGATGCTTAGGAATTATGGCTAACTTTTGTCTTTAAAAATCTAGAGTGTTCTATTAAATATCATATTGAATTCATTGGAAAGTGGAGTGTTTGTTTTTGGCCTATTGAGGTGTTTTGGTGCTTGGTAGGGATGTCTTAACACCTACCAACCTAATTGGGTATATGAAGTTTATTTATATGATATTGTTGTTATATTTTTCATTTCTATGACTGACCTATATGATCATGGTCAACCTAGGGTGTTTTAAGCTAGTTTGGGTATATAAGCTAGTGTATTTGGTCATTTACGGTTTGTTGAACTAATGGGGTTATAAACAAGCCAAAGGAGGAGGAAGAGAAGTGTAGAGGGGTTACAGAAAGATACTAGAAGAGTGATGAATACCAAGGAAGATTAAGGATCAGAGATGCTATGGAAATTGATCTAATCAACCCATGAAGAAGAAGGATTGAGTGAGTTAGGAGAGATCTTTTTTTGATGAGGGTTTGGTGTGTTTGGAGCTGAACTTGGATCACTATTAGTTGTGTGATTATAATATCATCATTAATCATCCATTTCCAGGAGGGTGAGTTGGTCCTTGATCACCTTAGGGGTTGTATCCTCCTCATAAGGTTGGTTCCATAATAAACTAGGAGTTGGTGCTCCTTGTGGGGTTGGTGCCTCACTTTGAATAAATATTGCAAGATGTGTAATATTCTTACAAGTCCTTTGTTATGAGTAATATTAGCATAGGTTTAAATGGGTTTTCTACCCCTTTATGGTTTCCCATATATATTTATTGTCTTGTGTTCTCTCTCTTGTTGTATGAACTTTGTGAATGTCTAAAACACATTTAATAAGCTCACATGGTTCATGAATTACTAAATGAATGGTTTGAATGATGAATGTATGTAATGAAAAATGAAATGAATTTTTTTAGGATTGATTCACCCCCAGGCTATTGTGATTCTAATACTTTAATTATGTAAACTAGTTAAGGTGTTGAATATGTGAAAACAAGGATCAAGGAAGCTATTCTAACAGTTCTTGTAATGTTTGATATGTCCGACTAACTCTTTTAAATCTACTAAGTTAGAAAATAAATGAACTAGAGGAAAAAAGGAATATTCACATACGACTTGATTTATCCAACTTGAAAAATTATTTGGATAAAGTGGTGAATCGGAGAACAAAAGGAACTAAGGAACAATTCCTCTAATTCTAAAAAAAACTGATTTATCGACTAAGGGATTTTTTATACCTTGAAAATGATGAAGTACTAAGGATTTCTAACCTTTCAAAAGGAGGAACTCTTACACAAATTATCATTTTAGCCATGAATTCAAAAGGTTTCGAAATTTTACTAATATGTGACAACAAGCTAAGTTCTTCTATACATTTATTTTGTGCTTTTTATTGAAGGATCAGATTGATTGGTGTATGTTAATTATTTCTATATGATTTGAGTTATAAATATGATTCATTGTTTATATTGTTACATATTTTTAGATTTATAATAACATCTAATATATTCTACACCCAATTAAATTGATCTAAAATTTAATGAAGGGTTTTTTTTGGGTGAATCTACTGTTGATTGAATCCTTCACTTAATCTAGGATATGTTCCTTGTGTATTAGACTTGTTGATTTCCAAACCCTAGTTGACTCGGGGTTTTTATTTAATTACATGCTTATTTTTCTGGCTCATGGTTTCTTTTTTATCATAATGTCTACTTGTCATGGTCACTCTACATTTTTATTTCCTTGGCTCACAAATAATCCATTGAATTTGATGCATTTATTGTAGCCACTATGATTCCTCCAAATCTTACCCCAAATTATTTTGGACATTTTTACTTCATGTGTTATGCTACCAAATTAAATATGGTACTACCCCCATCAATACAACAAAGTGCTAATAATCTAACAATTGTACCAACTCTTATGCATAAACCCAATGATTCTTATTGTGATGATAATCTTAACACCACCCTTAATAAAAAAATATATGCTAGTTCACCCATATTTTCTCATCACATAAATCTATTTCCCTCTTGAACCTCTATCAATGAATAAATCACCATCAATTCCATTACTATAGAATGTGTCACTCATGACTTTTTTCTTCCTCATATTTATGCTAATCCAAAACATGATCTATTTGTTGATGTTTCCTTTGTTATCATTGTTAAATACAGATCAAACCTAAAGCTTTAATTCTCACCCTAACCAACATGATAAAGTTATCCCTGATGAGGATGCCCAACAATTTAATCAATTAATGTAATAAAACCCTCTAATATTGATCTCCTACTCTACATTGTATGAGATCAACTTAATAATGTTTCATTATCACACATCTATGGTGCTACCCCTTTGGTTGTACCTCATCTATCAATATCAAATGTCTCTATTTATATTCTTGTTACAAAAATTTCTGCTACACATCACACATATAATCCTCATGGTTTGCATGTATCTTCTTATAACACGCAAGTTATTGAATCCCTTATTCATACTTTACAACAATAAATCTTACAATTACAATAAGGTGCATCTATTTCCTCTAATATTATGGATTCTACATAGTTGCTTCACAACTCGCTTACACCCAAAGTGGTTTCTTATCTACTTCATGTTGGTTTATTGCTCCTAAATTTCCTATCTATAATGGAAAATGGATCCCGTTAAGCATATTTGCTCATTTCATGTCCTTTATTTCAATTATGCCTCTAATGGAATCTTTATTACCAATATTTCCCACAAAGTCTTAAGGAATTAACTTTACAATGGTTTTACGCTCTCCATACTCACTGTGTATGCATATTTACTACTTTACAAAATCTATTTATGCACATTTTTCTATCAATATTGAGGATAAACAATCTTATGCACAATTGGATCAACTAGGAAAAGGGCCTACTTGAGCCTCTTAATACCTATGTGTTGTATTATAAGAACCTTCTTACCAAGATAAAAATATATTATCTTATAAAGACTTGTAAGAATTATTCACAAAAGCTTATTATCCCCTTTGAGAGAATCAGCCATGGTTTACAAGCTTAGATCTTTTGACCATCTATGTTATACCTTGATAGAGTTCAAGGCCAAGTTGTTACATATGAACAAAATCAAGTATATTTCTAGTTCTTCTCCGACACATGTTTCTAAGACTTCAAGTAAAACCACATTCAAAAAAATTATAATGATGTAAAATATGCTTCTAAAGACACTATTAATGCTATCTTGCAACTTGTTAAGCTATAATCGTAACATTTTCATCATCAATTTACTCACTTACCAAGTCTTACTCATATGGTCTTGATACAATTGCTCGAGTGCAATATCATATCTCTCCCTCCACTATTTGAGGTTGATATGAGTAGAACGTGGGGAAATAAGTTCAATACCAATGCCCATTGCAATCATCATTGATGTGTCTGGCACTCTACAAACAACTATTTAAAGATTTCTCATGTTATTCAAGATCTTATCGATTCTCAAGCTATTAAATGGGATGATCCTACTAAAGCTTCTAAGCCAATTAATGATAACTATAATCTCAAAAATTTTAATGATCCAATTCTTAAGCATAACACTACAAAATATTTTTGAATCTACACAATTCTTATCATGTGGTGCCTCCACTTCCCTCTTATGATCACCCTTTAGATGCAATGATTGGCATAATTAATCATACACTATCTTCTTCTTTGATCATATCATTTGATGACTCTAATATCGATATTGTGTTTATTTTAGATACATTTTCTATTCATGTTTGTATTCATCATAAACCCATATTGGGTGTTTTAGTCAATCCACACAATAAGGAAAATGTTTGTTCTCTGACATTGATTCAATATTTGGGAATTTTTATGCACAATATTTCACTTAATATAAATCCACGTTATCACCTCATTACTCTCCCCATCACTTTGGTGGTCCTATTAATATATCAATTTCATTCTTGGTTGTATCTACTCTTATTTTTGGTGTCCTGTAGTTAGGAATACCTTGAATACATAATCTTAGGCCCATTTTCTCAGCTATACATCAGTGTATTAATTTCATCCATAATCAACATATTATCACCATTAGAGGTAAAGGGAATTCTCCTCCTAGCATGCATAGTGTTCCTTTTAGAGTTCCTCCTAGTTCTCCTAAATACAAGCCTTTGGTTATGACAAATATCTCTAGTGCTTCTATGTTACTCCCAAGGCTAGAAATTTTTCAATCTAGTTATAATTATGTGGATTCTCCTAGGTCCTTTGTTACACACATTTCTATCATTTTTGATCCTCTTAATTCTCCCAATAAGCCTTAAATTGCACTCTACATAGCATGAATCTAGGTCTCCACATAGGATTTCCATCCCGGGATACATTTCTCACTTTGTTCTCACTCAAACTAGAGTTTTACATCAGTCATATAGTGTATATGCTACCTCCATAGCTTCTAGATATTATCATAGTTGTTGTCACACTCATTCCTTTAGTCCACCACATTAACATCACTCTTTGTAAGTTAGTGCTACATCTATTAAGACTTATTCGAACATATTACTACAACAGTCTTACTCACATTCACATCATTGTTGTAGCCTAAATTTCTATCTTATATGATAGCTCCTTCACCTCCTCATCATGTTCTCATCTGTTATCTCTTTATCTACTTACCTCTTTTATACATATCTATGCACTAAGATAATAAAAAAACATTCAAATATTTACAAAAATATAAAATCGAACTTGTGCATTTTACTTGAGTTGTTATCACTTTACATTAGATGTGTGTTTTTTTCACTTTGGTTTGATATATAGTATAATTTATTTCCTTACACACATGTTTTCACTTGGTATATTGAGTTGGATGCATGACACACTGATTGGTACACAACTATTTGGAAGCACAAAGACTTAGGGGCGGGTGAATTTATCATTAATTTTTTTAATTCATTTATCCTATCTTTCATAACTCAAAAAAATCACCCATTTAACATTTATTAACAAATTTGATCTTATTAAGTTTGAAACAACCATCCATAAGAACATAGAGCAAGATAGTACACATGAACACATGATATAAAGTGGGTAACCCTCAAGGGAATAAAACCCACTAAATTTGTACATAAATTACACAAAAAGGAATAAATTGAATATTAAACATCACATGTGATTTATTTAGTGAGGACCTAACCCCAAAAGGAGTACCAACCCCTTTTTTAGTAGGGCACTAACCCTACAAGGAGCACCAACCCTTAGTTTAGTAGGAAACCAATCGTGCAAGGAGGCTATAACCCCCCAAGATGACCAAGCAAAAATAAAACATCTAAAATGAATTCCATATATTATTTGTTGCTTCAAAACTAGTTATGACACAATGAAGATCAATTCTCCTTCTATCTTGCTCAAAACCTCTCTCAAGTCTTCTTTCCCAAAACCTCTACCTTCAAGTTGAATTCACATTTAACCTATCTTGAAATCACATTCTATCACTCTAAAACAACATCACATATTCATTGGTATATAAAATATGTCACAGTACCTTCATCACCTTTACTTCTCTCCATACAGTCACACTTTTCACTCTCTTGCACAACTAACTCAAATGAGCTCTTATAAAATGACTTTATACCCTTCTCTTGGTCATATAACATGTAGGTCATCCTTAATATAGTAAAAATACTTTAAAAATCATTATAAAATCCTATAAAAATCATCCATAAGACCAAGTAGGTCATTATTATCACCAAGAACCATCCAAGCCTCCATTAGAACACAACAAGCCCTAAAACACCAAAAAAGTAACTTGCCACCAAGGGGATGTTCTAGTCCAAAACCAAATTTACCAAGCCATGGAAAAATCTTAGAATTTTTTTAAAATCCATCAATAACCTCCAAAAATCATGAAACAAATAGAAACAACATCTCATGCCATGAAACCTACTTGAGACCATGCTCAACCAAGCACCCTCAAAATTAGCCTTCATATAACATGCCATAAATTGCTCAAAACTCAAAAAAATATCAAGTATGATATACCATTGGAAATATCTTGATGTCAGGATCATCAAAAATTCAAACCAATCTAAGAAACTGCTTATAACATCTTAAGAAATGGTCTCCACACAGAATGCTCCAAACTATCCCAAAACTACCTAAAAACCAATACTCATAAATGGGGCACACTTTGCATCCTAGGGCCTAAAACATGATTTGAAATAATATTGGAAATGAATTAAAACTACTATTATTCCATAAACTTTCCTTTTTGGGTGGAGCCCACATATAACCAAAATCTATAAATCACACTCGAGAAGGATGGAAGAATCCTCGAAATCCTCAAATAATCACATTTTAAAAAGGAATCAATTCTATATCACTACAAGAAATTTTATCTAAGTCACTCCAAAGCTAAGGTTTCAAGAGGGTTAAAAATTATTTTTATCTTCTTAACGATTGTTCATAAAAATGTGACAATCAAACAACCTCATTCCACTTGGAAAATATTCATAACTGCCTATTCAACAACCCCAAGAGCTTAGGTCCACATGTAGAGTATACACTCCCAACAAGAATTTGAAAGTAAAAATTTAGCTCTAAAACTCACCTCTAGGAACCAAGTATTAGTCAAAGTGTAATATATTCAAAAAAATTCATCACCTCGTCACGGAATTTCGACAACGCCATCATATAAACCTGAAAAACAATCTCCAATGCTCAAATTTTCTAAAATATCTCTACAACTTATCAAATCATCTCATCTGGGCATGTTTTCTTAAGGATTAGGTCTAGAAATAGATCTAAAAACAAGTCTAACACTTGAAACTACACATGATTCATTTCACATTGTTATGCATTAATCTTCTCTCTAGGCCTCACAAATAAGCACTTGAAACATGTTTGTTTCACAAATTATGACTTCATCTCACCATTATGTCGAAACATAGCACCCTAGGATCTGTATGCATTCTGATTCCTACTTTGATGAACATGAGATTGTCTCGAGGTGTGGACCCTTATAATTGAGACAAACATCTAGAGAAGGCTATTTCCTCTACTTATTCCTAATGCTAAACTAATCCTAAACTATTGATTCCAAGGGACCAAAGAAGAGAGGGAAGCATAAAATGTAAATCATAAACTAAGGGAGGTGATTGCACCAAGAACAAGGGATGGAGAAATTACAAGTAGGAAAAAATAAGGAGAAGACAATGAAGGAGAGGGTAGACAAAAGTTCCACGGTCTAAAACCACATTCAAATCTCTATTTTTGTGGAGCACAATGAATTTTAACCCTACAAGAAGAAAAAAACATGCAAAATATACATGCAGTTACAATAGGAGGAAAGAAACACAATACAACCCAAGTTAGGGCAAAAAATAGCCACAAACATGAATTTTATTGCTCAGAAAGATGCACAATCCATTACAAAGTTGATACAAGGCAAGAATCCTTTGCAGAATGCCAAAAATCAAGGCCTGCAACTCAAAAAAGTTCTAAAACAATTTTGATAGAGTTCCTTTACATTATAAAATGTCTCCCTTAAATTGAGGTGAATTTTATAATATATATGAAGATCCTTAAAATTTCCTCACCAACCGACAAATTTCAATAAAGAGATATTAGAAGCAATATAAATTGGTCCTTTTCTTGTATGGGTAGTCATGGGCACCATACCTCAGTAAACTAGTAGTTAAATAAACTTTGTATTGGTTCCATTAATGTTTAGGTTGTTCCTGTGTTCACCATTATATACAATTTTAATCCCGGATGGTAGTAATTTATTCCCCACATAGATGGCTACATAATTCATTCTAGTGTTGATTGGGAGTAATTTTTATCCTTTCAACTCATCGTATTCCTTACATTACTTATTCATTTGTCGATTTGGTTGCATACATGCAACTAGCTAGTCGGTAGTAAGTTCCATCGCTACGACACCTTATTTCATGACGGTGTGAACATTTCCTTTTCGCTACCAGTGTTAGCACAAAATCCATTGTTTACCGATAGCATCCAAACAAATTCTCTGAAACCCTTGTTGTCACTCGACTACTTATCCATCAACATATTTTCGCAACCAACCTGGAGCACCAAAAATGTTAACAAATGCCGTAGCATTCTTGCGACACCACCTGTTCTACTTCCCCACCATCGGATAGTATCCATACATGCTACCGGTCAAGAAAATTTTGAGTTCCACCAGCTGATAACATCTACATATATTAGTGGCACTTCTTCACCACTTTCTCCTTCAACCTACCTAATCTGCTACTAGTCGATAGCACTCAAAATACTACTTAGCTAAGCATCTCTACCGATCTTGCCAAAGAAGCCTTGAAACCCATAACCTACACAACTCACCGAGATCATCACACATTAAGACCAAATCAGTTAAGCCAACTAATGATATACTCTATAAATTGTAAAACATTGCACCCACAACCTACCGATGCCTAGACACTGTTAAGCTATCCAATTTGTAAGGGTGCAAAATGGATAACAATTAGTGAGTCACGGGGTGATCTTCTGCTAGATCTGAAAGACCAATGACCATGGAGCCATTCTAATTCCTAAAATTAGTCGACACTTGAGGATTCACCCCTTAAACCTCTCGAAACATGCTTAGCACCTATCATTGCTTAAAACCCCGGGTCGAGACTAATTTTTCCATCGCTTTAGACCTGCTTGAATTAGAAAGTGCAATAATAAAAAGGCACAATAGAAATCATACACATCCCAAATGGAACATGTAGAGTGTGCACATTAATTTATTAAAAAATAAAACCTAAAATACATAAGAGAAATGTTCTACAAGCACTTGGAGGAAATGAACTAATCTAATATGTACAAGGAAGAGATTTAACTTTAGTATCAATGATTTAGGTAGATTCCATTGACTAGAATTTGTAGTTCTTTTCCATCAAGATTTGATAGCTGAAAGCATTTTTAGTCTTACAACCTAAAATCATGTAAGGGCCACTCCATATTGCATCAAACTTGGAATGCTTACTGGCTTGCCCTATCTCGCATTCCATTTTAGGACCAAGTCTCCTTCTTGGAAGGTTCTATTTTTGGCCTTTCTATCAAAGCTCATCTTGATTTGAGCTTGGTCTTTCTCCATTATTTTTATGGCTTGGTTTCTCAAATCTGTGAGCTCTACATACATGAATTCCATGGATTCAAACTCAAACAACTCCATTTGTTTGATAAGGTCCAAAGTTTGGTAACTCTAGGGATAATGACAACTTTTCTTCCTTGTCATGTAGACCAACCTGAAAGCAAAATAACTAGTTGACTTCTTAGGAGTGGTTATATCACCCGACAAGGTTTGTTTCAATTTTTCATGCTAAGTCCTTTGGTTCTCATCTAGAGTTCTCCTTATAATCTTTAGCAAGTTCTTGTTGGTGGACTCAACTTGGCCATTACCCTGGGTAATAATTAGAAGATGTGCTCAAATAGATGTTATTCCTAACAACCCAATCAGATATCTTTTTCTCAAGAAAATCCAAGGCATTATCTAATATTATAGTGGAAGGGACACCAAACCTTGTCACAATACCTTCATAAAAGTCAAAAAAATTGTTTTCATTTGCTTATTTGAATGCAATTTCCTCTATCCATTTGGTGAAGTGGTCTCGAGTCTGTCAAGATCCATTTGGAACCTAGGATGGAATTTGGGTTGATCACCCCAATAAAGTCCAAACCTCATTTCATGAATGGTTCATTTACAAAGATGGGGTGTAATGGGAGGGCTACTAGTCTCTATTTTTCTGTGAAGAAGGAACACTTCTTGTATTTATTGATCTATGAGTGATAATAATTGAAAAGATTAGGACAATAATAACCAACTTTCATAATTCTATGAGATGTTTCTTTTAGAAAAATATGACCACCTATTTCTCCATTATGAAACTCATGTAATACCCTCTTTATCTGGTCTATTTTGATGCATCATATGAGGACATCATTCACATCCTTTGTGAAAAAAATACCATCAACTAATGAAAATGGAATATAATGAAACCTGAAATACCTTCTTTTGGCATTAATAAATCCTGAGGACATTGACATGTTTAAAGGAACTGTATTTATATCCTAAGTCTAATAATGAGTTGGTATACCATCTGTTTCTTGTTCTTGATCATCTTGTAACACCAAAACAGATCCTTCACCCCTTGAATCAACATGTTGATTGGAAGCTAGCTACTTACAAAAGCCTTTACCACCGACTAATTTGGTTACCTTAATTTCTATTTCATACTCAATAACCCGATTAATCTAACCAGCCCTTTTCTCATTAAGGTCCTTTTTCAAAAGAAAATCTTTCACATCCACATGTGAAACTAGTAAATGAATTCTATTATTTGATACTAGATGTCCGAATTTATTTAAACTTCTTATCACAAAAAGGACATATTTTTATATGAATGAATACCTCACCACATAATCCTCAACACCTTGGTTGAAGAATGCAATAAGATGCTCCATTCCTTCTCTATTTAGTTGTACTAGTATTGCGAGATATTGCATCATACCACAAAAATCATATAAAGTAAATTCCTTTGAAAATTTTGGATTCATGAGGTTGGATCTATTTTTCCAACAAGTTACGTACGTATGAGAAAAATAGATAAGGTAAGGGTGAGGAGGAATACCTGTGAATGAAGGTGGAAGGTAGAGTGCATGTGTTTTGACTTCTCGATCCAATGTTGATTGCAAGAACTTCCTTTTTGCTAGGAAGAACTACCTGAAATGCAAAACAAGACCACAAGAGGAATATTAAATAATATATGTCAGTGGACTACCTAGCATATGCTAGATCCGGAAGTGTGATACTTCCTAGATGGTTTTCAATCCACTGTTTAATACAATTTAATGCAAGAAATAATGTAAGCAAATAACATCCTAATGTAGTTGATATGATTTAGGTATCTCATTCAAATAAAATAAGAAAATCTAATCTAATAGGTAAGGTTATGATCAGATCTGGAGGTTAGACAGGTATCCAAGATGACTGAACAGTCAGGATCAAGTTTTGGATGGTTTGGGCTATTTGGGTGAGGGTTATTAGGTTGTTGTTATAGGAAGAATTACCAGATACAAAGACTAATGTCGTTAGATATGACCAATGCCAGTTGAGAGGAAACCAATGATGGTTTAGGTTAACTAGAGTTGGTAGGGTCAAACTGATATAAAATCAATGAAACTTGGTTTTGGAGATTCTCTGTGATTACAAAGAGAATGGGAGAATGAGGGTTAGGTTGCCAAAGAAGTTAAGAATGCTCAGAGATGTCTAGAGTCAAGTATAGGGAGCTGGGAGGTTATAGGTGGTTAGGTGAATGGATTGATAGGAAGGTGGGAAATGATGGGATACAAAGGAGACTTAGAGTCTCAAAAAGAGATAAAGAAATTGATCTAAATAAGTTTGAAAAGATGCAGCTCCAAATGCACTTATATCTGCAGATGATGTTTGGATGAGGGTGGTGGATGATCTATGTAACTAGTGGTCAGTGCCACGGCAATGATTCCCGAAATGTTACGGTGAGTGTTTAATCTTGAGATCAGATTGGTGCTAGTTCAAGATGTCTAGATGTGCGAGAGGTCTCTAGTTCGTGCTTGCATGTAAAAATATCTCTTCTCATACTCGAATAATTCTTATAACCTCTAAAATAAGGATACAAAAGTGAATATATAGTAACTGACTATGGTTTTGGTTAACTAGTTACGGTTGAGGGTTAACCGATGTTGGTTAAGGCAAGAAATCCTAGGTTGAATGAATAGCAGATCTTGGCTATCTTTTGACCAGATTACGCCCATTGGTTTGGGTCTAAAATGATATTTTCCACGTAAGTAAGTGGACATGTTGTTAGAGAAAGAATAGGCATGTAGTGTTAGGGTTAGACCAAGTCTCAGTTAGTTATGGTAAGTAGAGATTAAATCCTAGTTAAAAGGAAACATGCTAAGAATAGGTTCATGATGAGGTGTCTAGGTGATGTGGTGGGGTGAGATGTCTAGGTGAGGTGGAAATTAGTTCAATGAGGCAATTAAATAATGAAATTTGTGAGAATGGGAATTAATTTAATTGTAGGTAATTAGATTAATGTACATGTGGGGTAAAGGGGGAGTGTGACCCAAATTTGGTGTCTACATTTTTCCCCTTTTTGTCGTATAGCTTGTATTGGTAAGTGACGTTGGAAAAAACAGGAAGTGATTGCCCCATGTGTGGGTGAGAATGGGGTTGCCCCAGGTGTGGGTGAAGGTGATCCCCCTCAAACTAGAAACTGATGAGGTGTCATATGAAATCAGTGAGTGGTTTGATAAATGTGTAGTTAGTGAAGGTATGTGGGGAAAGGTATGAGTACTAGGGGAAAGGGTGGTGGTCTACTCAGGAAATAAGGAATAAGCCAGGGTCAAATTGGGAATGGGTAATGGTTAAATCGGGTAATAGGTAATAGGCTAGGGTAAATTTTGGTAATGGGTAATGGTTAAATTGGGTAATAGGTAATAGGCCCGGGTCAAATTGGGTAATGTGTAATGGAAATCAAATGCACACACACCTATAGATTGCAACACAATACCAGGTTGAAGAGCTTGCAAAATCTTCATCGGCCAAGGTCGATAGGTTTATCTAAACAAGGGTGAAGTGATTTAGGTATCCAAGGCATAGGATATGGTCCGAAACACAACGTAGGTCAGGTGCAGGAACGTTTAGGTATGTTCTAGTACACCAAAGGTTTGGTTAGGATAAATGACATGACAATAGGAAAGGTATGGTCATTAGGCTAAACAACATTATTAACAACATCACCAGGTATAACAAGTACAAAGGGTTGATAGTCACACCAAGTAGGTCAAGTCTAGGTAAATAGGTCATGTCATGGGTAAGGCCAAGGTAAAGGTAAATAACAGATCCCGAGACACAACTAAGGAACTGTAGGGGTAGTTTGGGCTTGTAGGTAGGGTGCCATAAGTTTGGATGAGGGAAAATGGTATCGGTCAATGAGGAGTTGAGGCTAAAATGGGTACAATGGAGTAAAAATGGGAGTAGCGGGTAACCGATGCGATTAGAAATTAACAGACGTCGGTTTAGTATGATTGACGTTAGTCAAGTTGGGTAGTGTTAATAAAAATTAAAATTCATAGTTTACAAATTCATTTAACTTGTTTCTTTGTGGGAAAAAAATAGAGTGGTGAGGTAAAAGTTGGAAAGCGTTAGGGCGAGATAGAGAGCGAGTTGGCGAGCCTTGTAATGGGTGATTGGAATTTGGTAGTCAAGTCCACGAGATTGATTGGGGACACTGACTGGGTTGTAAGGTGATGAATGGATTTGGTGATGGTGGAGGAGGGAGAAGGTTTGGGTGGACCACCGACACAATGGCTAGATGTACCACCATGCTAACGACACCGAGATGAGGTAGGATTCGATCCTCTTCTGTCATTTGGGTTAAAAATAATGTTTTAAATTGGTTTGGGTAAAAAAGGGGGGTTTGGGGAAAATGAATTTGCATTTGTAGGTAAAAACAAATGAAATGAGGGAGGGGGGTCCAATATAGTCTAAATAGGGGTGGGAATGAAGCTAGGGTAGTGTTGTCTCCCAAAACTACTCTGTGTTTTCATAGCCAAATTCAAATTTTTGAGCTCATGCCCTTCATTGGTGTTTAAGCCAAGTTAGAGATTCAAGAAATTAGCAAAATTTGTTCCCTAGAGCTGTTTAAACCTCTGTTTTGCTCGTTTTTAAAAATCCTCCATTTCCCGGTCTGTGCACGTAATATCCTCTTTGCAACCTCCATTTTTGATCAAAATTGTTCACTTGTTCTATGGCTTGGGTCATCAAATCATTGTTTTGCCTCCATGCCTTTGGTTCATGAAGGAAATTCTAAAATTGGACTCAAAATGAAGAAGTTTTCTTTCTCTGTGTATTTTCCATAGTCGGAATGAAGGGCTTCTTTTCCCCATCAAATTTTGACCCCAATGAATGTAGGTACATGGTCAGATCCTATTGGATGTGGAGGAACAAGATTTTTGGTGAACTTAACACTTTTGGTGAAAAAATGGTAAATTTGCCCTACGATTCCACCAAGGTCTTAGGCCCGCAGTTGAAAAGTCAAAGTGGGGGAGCGGAACGGCAAAGAACTTTGAGTTTTTGAGCCCCTTTACAAAAAAGGCAAAAAGTTAAAAAGTGACCCACAGCCCTGATCAGGCTTTAAAGGGAAAAATTCAAAGTTGAAGCCTGCACGGAAAAATTCAAAGTTGAATCCCATGAGATAAAGTCAAAGGTGAAGCTTTGTGTTGAAAAGTAAAAGCGGCATTTAGTGGGCCATCGGGGCACTTTTGGAAATTTAACCAAATTCCCAAAAGTGAAGTAAAATTTCTAATTTGCCTCTGCGACTCCACTAAGGTCTCGGAGTGCCATAGTTGAAAAGTCAAAGTGGAGGAGCGGAACGGAGAGAACTTTGAGTTTTTGAGACTTTTTAAAAAAAGGTTAAAATGTTGAGAAAAGGGCCACGATCCCATTTCCAATAAGAATGTGCCATGTGTCCTAGTCAAATCGGAGTAGTGGGCGAGGAAATTGAATTTTGAGCCTTTTTCCAAAAAAGGTTAAAATGTTGAGAAAAGGGCCATGATCCCACTTCCAATAAGAACGTGCCACATGTCTAAGTTGAAAAGTCAAAGCGGGGCTATGGGCCAATTTTTTCCAAATTTCCAAATCTCATGAAAAATCACAAAATGTGAAAGGCTTCCCCGTAACCACTCCAATCCCTTCCTGCCACATGGACAACCCAATTTTAGAGTTAGAGGAGCAAATCAAATGGTCTATATTTAAATTGGCAAATCGAATGTAATGGTTGCTTTGCAAGATCTGGTTTTTAACCCACCATGAGTGTTTTCTTCACAACAGAGGAATTTGAAAAGGTGTTGAAGATTTGTGAAGTTGTAATGGTTTCTTGCAAAGAATATAATGGCTTCTCGATGTCATTCCAAGGGTTGGAAATTGATTTTAAAAAATACCAGAGTGCTCTGTACCTGGAAAAGACAGAAAATGCCACATTGCTTCTATTTTCTCTTCTTCCTCAAATTTCTTCCATTCTCAAGCTATGTACAAACTCTGCTCGAGCTTCAATAATAAAAGAAGGAATTTTGGCCTTTTTGATTGAGGGATTGATTGGTACTTTGTGACCAATGAGTTTCATTCGGTCTTGTAGCTTCTTCTGCGGGTTTTTTTTTTCTAACTATAAATGCATGTAAATGAAATTTCTAATTAATGTGTGTGGGCATATGATATTCTACTCACAACATTAGTTTCTCCTACCTCCATTCTCACTCCCTTTCCCCTTCTCAGACAAATTTCTTCTCTAGTGAGAAATTGCTAGCTTTGCCACAGGGTCAGTGGAGTTCCCTGTTGGATCTTTGGTCGAAATGCCACCATTGAAATCCACTTTTTCATGCATGCACATACGAAGTTGCACCATTCAAGTAGAGGGACTTAGATTCCCATAGTGTTGGCTTGAAACCCACCAATTTTTCCACAAGACCAATTTTCTCGCCAACAATTTTTGGCACCCACCATGGGGCTAAATTTTGTAGCATCTACACCTAAAAACAACCTCAGGGTCATAAAATACAAAAAAGGATTCTAGAAGAAAATTTTATGGAGATTGAATAATCACACAAACTACATGGATGTAAATCATGACTATTATGGGAAATCCTCCTGTTGAGAGACCTGATTTACTCTTTCACATCCAAGAAGACATTGCTTCTGATATGAGAGAAGCTATTTGGCATAATAGACAAAGTGTCAATCATTACTTCATTTCCATAAGGATTCTAGACCTGAAGAGGAACGTCTTTGTTGAATTGGAAGGGCAAAGACAAATTCTAGCACCCCAAAGAAGAGCATAAACTTTCAAGCTGGCTGATAGAAGATATACCTAGCAACTAAGACAAGGAGGACAAGTTAATCCCACATTTGAAGAGCTTGAAAGAGAGGTAAGAGCTGAAGAAGAGATAAGGGCTCAACTTGAAGAAATAGAAAGACCCCAAATTGAAGCAGAAGAAAGAGTAGCAGTAGAAGAAGCCTTAGAAAGATCGGAGGCTAGAAACAAGAATAGAATGGGTGATCATGAACATGAAGTACACAGGCCTAATTTACCATGGGGAAGAAAAACTGGTCCACTTTCTCTTCCACAACCACTTCATGAGCTCCTAAGATGCTCAAGAAATAACTTCTCAAAATTCAAAGGGGATGGTTCTTAGCTCCCAAGAACATGTAGCAGCATTCATCACTACTTGTGGAGTGTTGGGAGTTAAATATGATGATGTTTTAGTTAGGATATTTGTGGAGTTACTCCAAGAAAAGGTCTGTTGAATGGTTCTACATGTTGCCCCCAAGATCTGTCACATGCTAGGAAGATATAAGAAGTGCATTTGAACATAGGTTTAAGAGCACAGAAGATTGTCAGGATTTGCTGGTCCAATTGGTTCAGATGAAGAAGGAGACCTCTCGAATCAATGAGAGATTTTGTAGCAAGGTATGATAGGTTGAAAGAAGGATCCCAAGAAGATGTGGTACCCTCTGAGAACAACTTGAAAAGGTTATTCATCAGTGCTTTTCCATCAGAAGTTGGTTTCTTCCTCAGAAGATCCCAACCAAGAACATTGAGGGAAGCTAAAGACTTTACAATTGAGACTGATGATGATCTAATTATTTTTGGCAAAGTGAAAGGACCAAATGGGAATCAAAAAGGTCAGAGTTCAAATTCAGTCACCACTGATCCAATGTTCCAAAAAATGGTAAATGACCTAGTTTCTTTGAAGAAACAAACAGTGTCACAAATCACAATGAGGAATGCTCCAAGAGACCAAATCTTCTGATAGATAAAGAATTTATCCACCCCTCGTAGGATTGCTCTTGAAGCACCACCATCAATGCCATCTATGATACTAGGAATCAAAGGAAGGGGTAGAAATTGAGGAAACTAAAGAAGAAAGCATGGATGAATATGAAAACTATCTTAAAATTGAAGAGGTTAGCATGCACAATGGCCTTTGATTGAATACATTGTTGATGAGCAGGAAAGTGATGAAGAAGATCCAATTTTTTCATGTGTTGTTTTCACTCATGCACAATCCAAGAATGGTGTTTCATCCTTAGGAGTTTCAACTGAGAGAAGGAATAATAAAGAAGATAGCTCTCCAAAACCTCCACTAAACAAGATTATTAGTAGAGGATCACCATTACCACCTTCCATGGAATCAGCCAAAGAGAAACCAGATTCACTGGTTGCCAAGGATCATGCTGTTGTGCCAAGTAAGTTATCTGATTCTTCTCCCAACTCAAAAGTTGTTAAGAGAAATTCTCTTCTAAATATTGGTTCTGCAAGAACATCTAAATTTCAATCAAAGGCTACACCCTCACCTCCTTCCAAGCCAATTTATACATTTGAAAAGGAGAACCCAACACTAAAAGTAACAAACCACTATCATTTAAATCCTCTCCCACTACTAGAACCTCTTCCTCATCTACCATAACTCCATTTGACTTTGTGGAGCATGCAAGCAAAACCAAAGTTCAGCTCTCTGAGATTGAATACCTACAAACACATCCTACCCAATTCGACAAATTCATTAAGGTAGTTTGTGGTAGTAACCCTTTTTCTTCAAGCCCAATCTCTAAAGGCCTATTACCCACACCATCCATATCACCTTCTTAAAACATGTTATCCCTCAGTGCCTCCAACACCAATAGAGTTGAGCCTTTCTACCTGTCACTTCTCATTAAAGGCTTCCAATTGAACAATTGCATCATAGACTCTGAGCCTCAGATAATGTGATGCCAACAAAAGTTGCAAATGCTCTTGGCCTCACTTTGACCTAGGAAAATGGCACATGCTATTCAATGGAATCCAAACAAGTTCCATTGGTAGGAAGAATCAAGGATGCTCAGGTTACATTAGTTGATTATCTAGACAAGAAGATACTCCTGACCATCTTGGTGGCAGACATCCCAGCCTCTTTTGGTATGCTATTGAGTAGAAGTTTTTACAGATACCTAGGTGGAGAAATAAAAATGGATTGGTCGTCTGCAACTATCCTAGTGAAAAGAGAAATGAAGAAGCTATTTCCAGTCAGGAAAATGAAATTCACAGTAAGGAAATATGATGATCCAAGAGCTAACATCCTCTTTCAAGATTGTGGGCTAGGAAACTACTTCCTTACATCACAAAAGGAAGAGAACTTTCCACTCCTCATGGAGGAAGAAGAAGATCATATTTGGATAATGGAGTTTGATGGAATTCATTCCAGAGTAGGTTCAGGAGCTGGTGTAGTATTATACTCTCCCTCCAATGAGGTATATCCTTTTGCCTACAAGCTGTAATTTGACAATACAAATAATACAAGAGTATGAAGCATTACTCTTAGGCATGAATGTAGTAGAGGACATGGGAATCAAGAAGTTGAGATGTAAAGGTGATGTAGAGGTTGTGGTAAAGTAGGTCCACCAACAATATCAGGTGAAAAACCCCAGACTCAGGCACTATAGAAATAGAGTGTGGGACTACATTGAATCCTTTGATGCATTCTCCATTGAAGCTATCCCTAGGGAGCATAATGAAAAGGCTGATTCTCTAGTAGTGTCAGATTCCTTAGTGACACCTCATCCTTCTTTTGGCAAGGATAAAGTGACCATTGAGATGGTTTTCAGACCTAGTGTACCAAAAAATGAAAATCACTAGCAGGTCTTCAATGATGACAATTAGATCCTAGCCTTCTTAGAAAAAAGGGATAACTTCAATAATATTTTCTTTTAAGGAAGTGAAAACCCATACTGTGAATCAGTCCCCAAAGAAGAGAAGGAAGGAATTGAGGGAATTGATGAAGAGGGAGTAATCAAACTGAAAGGAAACAAAATCCCTAAAGGCCTAGTTTCTTTGGAAGATCTCTTTAACAAGCATGACAAGTTCATCCAAGAGAAAGAAAAGTAGTCTTCTTGGTGTCCATCTGATTTTGATCAAGAAAACATTGGCACTTCAGAGAATCCAAGGATGGTTAACATCGGTAAATGCTTCTCACCAGAAGAGAAGAGAATTTTTGTTGCTCTGCTAAAAAATTACTTAGATGTGTTGGCCTACTTCTACGATGAACTCAAATATTTTTAGCCAAAGGAAATGCGTGACTCCATTCCTTTGAAGCAAGGAGCTAAGCCCTTTAGGAAGAAACAAAGGCCCTATAATCTAAATATTTCTGATGTTATCAAAGAATAGGTGACAAAGATGCTCAATACTAGAATCATCTTCCCCATCCACCATTCAACATGGGTGGCTAACATTGTGTCAGTAAGGAAGAAGAATGAGGAAATAAGGATTTGTGTAGACTTCTGAATTCTAAATCAGGCATCTCTCAAGGAAAATTACCCTCTTCCAATCATGGATCAAATTTTGCAAGTAGTCACTGGATCTGAAATGCTCTCTTTGCTTGATGGATTCTGAGGGTACAACCAAATCAAGGTGGTAGAAGAGGATTGCAACAAAACAGCCTTCACAACACATTGGGGAACTTTTTCCTACAACAAAATGCCTTTTAGCTTGCTCAATGTCGGGGCCACTTTTGAGAGAGAAATGGACTTGGCATTCAAATATTTAAAATAGTGCATTTTCATTTACCTAATGACCTCACAGTTTTCTCAAAGAGGAGGGGAGATCATATCTGTCATTTGGAGAAAGTCCTCGCAAGGTATAGGAAACATGGAATTTCTCTAAATCCAAAGAAGTGCATTTTTGGAGTCACGAAGGTAAGTTCTTGGGACACATTGTGAACAAACATGGAGCAGACATTGATCCCGAGAGGATCGAGCTATCCAAGCACTAGGCTTACCAACCAGCAAGAAGAGAGTTCATTCATTCTTTGGAAAGGTAAACTTCCTTCGTTGTTTTGTGCCTAATTTTTCTAAACTGACTAAGAATATAACTTCCATGATGAAGCCTCAAGCAAGCTTCAAGTGGAATAAGGAAAAACAAAATTTGAGGATATCAAGAAATCCATTGCCAAAACTCCAACTCTTGTATCTCCATATTTCAACAAGGAGTTCATCATGCATTGCTATGCATCGAGCATACACTCTCTTGTTGTTCTTGTTTAGATAAATGATGAATATTTGGAAGCACTCATTGCTTTCATGAGTTGTCCTTTGAAAAATCATGAGCTAAAGTACAGCCAATTGGAGAAACATGCCTACGCAGTGGTTAAAGTTGTTAAAAGTTTTAGATTCTACATTCTCAATTCCCATATAGTGGTGATGGTCCCTAGAAGTGCAATCAAGTCCATTTTGAATCAACAAGATCCTGGGGCTAAGAGAGGAAGTTGGATTGCAAAGACCCAAGAGTATGACTTGGAGATTAGGCCCTCTAATATAGTAAGAGGAAATGGTTTGTGCTAGTTGATTGCTAAAGATGAAGCTCTCAGGGCTCAGCAGGGGAAAAGGATGATGTTTGCTCAACCTGTTTAGGAGACAGTCCACAAGTGCTCTTTGTCACCACTATTGATGAGTGGTATGCTGATATTGCTTACTACCTCACTTATGGAGAATGCCCTCCTCATCTTGATTACAAAAATAAGAACCCTCAAGCTGAAAGCAGCCAAGTTTGTGATCTGGAATCATGCACTTTACAAGAGAGGTCTAGATGGTTGTTTCCTCAGGTGTGTGGATAAGGAGCAACAACAAAAGTTTCTCAGGGCATATCATGATCAAGCTTGTGGTGGACATTTCTCAGCAATGGTCACGCACATAAGATTCTTAGGGGGAGATACTATTGGCCCTCCATCTTTGCAAACACTCAAGATTGGGTTTCCAAATGTAAGCATGCCAACAATTTGTTGGAAAACCACAACTAGTTGCATTACCACTCAGGCCTATAGTGATTGAGGAACCATTTCAGCAATGGGGGCTGGATTTCATTGGTGTTTTGAATCCTCATTCAAGTGTAGGGCATATTTATGTACTCACTGCAACTGATTACTTCACTAAATGGGTGGAATCCATTCCAACCAAGCAAGCCAACTCCAAACAGTCTGCAACTTCATTAAGGAGAATATCATTGTCCGTTTTGGAGTACCACAGAAGATTGTTGTAGACAATGCCACCTATTTCTCTTCAAAGGAGCTCACTAAGTTTTTTTATGGTTTTGGAATCTCCTTATCTCACTCTTCGACTACTATCCATAGGGAAATGGTCAAGCTGAGTCAAGCAACAAGAAAAAATTGTGTCGAAGATGGTAGATGAGAATCAAAGGAATTGGCACAAGAAGTTATATGATGCATTGTGGGCTGATAGGATCACTCCTAAGAAGGAAATAGGTATGTCACCTTTCCAAATGTTGTATGGAGTTGAGGTAGAGATTCCTCTCACAATCGAGATGTCAGCTCTCAAGTTGCTGCAAGAAATAGAAGATGGTTGATATAAAGACTCCATTGACAAGAGGATCCTCTTCCTGGAGAAGCTAGAAGAAAGTAGATGCCAAGTGGTGGATAGAATTAAAGAACACCAATTGAAAGTGAAGAAGATCTTTGACAAGAGGGAAAAGGCAAGAGAATTCAAGGTTGGATATTTTTTCCTGCTTTGGGACAAGAGAAGAGAACCAAAGGGCAGCCATGGAAATTTTGATTCATTATGGCTCGACCCATTCCAAATTCATGGAGCTTGTGGTGAGAATGTTTTTCTCCTCTCATACTTGGATGGAACACCATTGGAATTTCCTCGAAGTGGGAAATACTTGAAACTATATCATCAGTGAAAGTGGGTTGTCCCCCACCTTGTACCATAGGTGATTTTGTAGGTGTGTTTTTCCCTTTTTGTTGTGTGGTTTTGGTTTAGTTTTTTTTTGTTTTTGTTGTGTGTGGTTTGGCTTGTGTGTTTCCTCCTTCCATTCTTTCTCAAAATTGTACATGACTCTGTAAGGCCCAATGGATAAGGCACTGGTCAACGTAATATGTTTTGAAACTTGAGATTCTGGATCCTCATGTCGTGCCCTAGCCATGCCCAGTTCACGCCATGTCCCCAAGCTAGAGCCAACTATTGTCTCCCGAAAAATACTCTACATTTTCATAGCCAAATTCAAATTTTTGAGCTCATTCCCTTCGTTGGTGTTTAAGCCAAGTTAGAGATTCAAGAAATTAGCAAAAGTCATTCCCTAGAGCTGTTTAAACCTCTGTTTTGCTCGTTTTTAGAAATCCTCCATTTCCGGTCTGTGCACGTAATATCCTCTTTACAACCTCCATTTTTTATCAAAATTGTTCACTTGTTCTATGGCTTAGGTCATCAAATCATTGTTTTTCCTCCATGCCTCTAGTTTGTGAAGGAAATTTGAAAATTGGACTCAAAACGATGAAGTTTTCTTTCTCTACGTATTTTCCATAGTCGAGATGACGAGCTTCTTTTCCCTGTCAAATTTTAACCCCAATGAATGCAGGTACATGGTCAGATCCTATTGGATGGGGAGGAACATGATTTTTGGTGAACTTAACACTTTTGGTCACTTTTGGCAAAAATGGTAAATTTTCCCCGCGGCTCTGCCAAGGTCTCGGCCTATTGTTGAAAAGTCAAAGCAAAGGAGCGGAACGGTGGAGAACTTTGAGTTTTTGAGCCTCTTTGCAAAAAAGGTGAAAAGTTAAAAAGTGACCCACAAAACCTTGATCGGGGAGTTTAAAGTGAAAAATCAAAGTTGAATCCCATAAGGAGAAATTCAAAGGTGAAGCCTGTTGTTGAAAATTCAAAGTGGATGAGTGGGCCATTGGGGCACTTTTGGAAATTTAACCAAATTCCCAAAAGTGAAGTAAAATTCCTAATTTGCCTTGTGACTCCGCCAAGGTCTTGGGCCCGCTGTTGAAAAGTAAAAGTGGAGGAGCGGAATGGTAGAAAACTTTGAGTTTTGAGCCTTTTATTTAAAAATGTTGAGAAAATGGCCACGATCCCATTTCCAATAAGAACGTGCCACATGTCCTAGTTAAATAGGAGTAGCGGGCCAACGGAGGAAATTGATTTTTTGAGCCATTTTCCAAAAAAGGTTAAAATGTTGAGAAAAGTGCCATGATCCCACTTCTAATAAGAACGTGCAACATGTCTAAGTTGAAAAGTTAAAGCGGGGCTATGGGCCAATTTTTCCCAAATTTCCAAATCTCATGAAAAATCACAAAATGCGAAAGGCTTCCCCCGTAACTGCTCCAATCTCTTCCTGCCACATGGACAACCCACTTTTAGAGTTAGAGGAGCAAATCAAATGGTCTATATTTAAACTGGCAAATCAGAATGTAACGGTTGCTTTGCAAGATCTGGTTTTTAACCCACCATGAGTGTTTTCTTCACAACAGAGGAATTTGAAAAGGCGTTGAAGATTTGTGAAGTTGTAATGGTTTCTTGCAAAGAATATAATGGCTTCTCGACGTCATTCCAAGGGCTAGTGATTGATTTCAAAAAAGACCAGAGTGCTCTGTACCTGGAAAAGATAGAAAACGCCACACTTCTTCTATTTTCTCTTCTTCCTTGAATTCTTCCATTCTCAAGCTATGTATGTAAAAATTTCTCGAGCTTGATAATAAAAGAAGGAATTTTGGCCTTTTTAATTAAGGGATTGATTAGTACTTTACGACCAATGAGTTTCATTCGGTTTTGTATCTTCTTCTACGGGTTTTTTTCTTCTAACTATAAATGCATGTAAATGAAATTTCTAATTAATGTGTGTGGGAATTTTATATTCTACTCACAACATTATTTTCTCCTACCTTCATTCTCACTCCCTTTCCCCTTCTTAGACAAATTTTTTCTCTAGTGAGAAATTGCTAGCTTTGCCACAGGGTCAGTGGAGTGCCCTTGTTGGATCTCTGGTCGAAAGGCCACCATTGAAATCCACTTTTTCATGCATGCACATACAGAATTTGCATTGTTCAAGTAGAGGGACTTGGATTCCCATAGCATTGGCTTTAAACCCACCAATTCATCCACAAGGCCAATTTTCTCACCAACAGGTAGGTTTAGGTAGGGTAGACTAGTTTTTAGGTTGTTTGTTAGAAAAATTTGATAGGTGGGGGTTTATGTTTTTGATTATGTGATAGAGACCGATGTCGGTCGGGGTTGTTCGATATTAGTTATCCTTGGTCAACATCGGTCAAATCTGATATGACCAACACAGATGAAATTGAACCGGTGTCGGTCGAGGAAAACCAATGATGCTTTAAGGTGACTCGTGCTAGTTAGGGATGAGGAGAAACGAGGGAAGGGAAGGGTAGGGGGAAGGAAATTAGTCAAGGGAGGGTTAAGGGAAGGTGTATGTAGGGAAAATATGGGAAAATGGGTGTTTGGGCAATGGTGGGGGTGACAAGTAGAATAAGGGAGAATAGGTGTAACAGTATACTAGGAAAAAGGGGTAGTCGATAGGGTTGTGATTTGGGTTGGGTGTGGTGGGAAATAGTTATGTCATGTAATAGGTGTGTTGGGTAAAAGGTATGTTGGGTATGGTCAAGGATGAACAATGTTGTGGTTTGTTGGATGCAGGCTAGGGACCAACTACTACGGATGATGCACACCTTTGTTGCTATGCTAGTGATATGGTTGAGTGTAACTACGAGAGGAATGGAGGCATGTGATGGATGTCATCATAATTGAGATTTGGCGTTACGGACATATAGTTTGAGATCTGATCTTGATGGTCACACTCATCGATAGATGGGATTCAACGACCAATACATTCCACCTACCGACGGGTGAGATCACTATCACCCTAGAGGATGTATACAGGATCTTGTGGCTACCTATAGTGGGAGAGTAGGTTTATTTTATTTTGACATAAGCATCGGAGGAGATGATATTGACATTTTTGGAGAGGTGATGATGGAGATGAGGTACCACAACGTGAACTGAGCTATGGGGACATGTATGTAGCCCATCTCGAGAAGAGATGAGGTTAGTTTTCCGATTATGGAGGAAGTGTGATGCTTTGCGTTGCTATATGCGAAGGGTGGGAGATTCCCATGAGCACTGATGGGGTTATCCATAACATGATGGAGGATAGGACTTGTTTTGATTGGGCACTAGCATTCTTGGTGAAGTTATATAGAGAGCTATGGGCCTATGGGAGGCTATAGAGGTTCATTTTATGATGTACCTTCCTTCTTCACTATTGGTAATACGAGCACATTGTATGTGTACGTCTAGTTGGTTTTCCCCAGCCTAATGAATTTGATGCAGGCTTGGTCCATGTTGGTTATATGCATTGGGTTCTTGTTAGGGGAAAGCACATGGCTGCTAGGGTTATACATGATGTATCATATTATAGGTGTGTACAAGAGGGGTTGTCAGGGGTTGACATCATTTAGAGGCCATATGTTGGCTTCCCTTCATACAGAACATGATCATGGAGTTGGATGAGATACAGATGCTCAGATGGATAGAGGGACATTGTGTTGGTGAGCATGAGATGATACCCATTGACAAGGTCAGATGACAATTTGGGCTGCCCCAAGATGTGCCTCCACCATTCCCATAGTACAAGAGAGATGACGTGGAGAGGCCTATGCCTCTACCATAGCCGATGGTCTGTGGCCGACGAGGTAGGAGCAGAGGGGGTGGACCGGAGGATTGATGATGCCAGGGTTACAAACAAATATAGGTAGTGGTGGGAGGCACAACTATGAGGAACACCACCAAGGTCGGGGCGAACGGCCTAGCCACTATTACTGATTCAACAAGACACCTTAAAGGGAATATAGTCACCCTTTTAACACACACAGGAGTATTGAAGGGTAAACTTAGAGATTCAGAGGCACAGTTACCAAGTTACATGCATAGGTGGTAGTCATGCAGGGCCCAAGTTGCACTTGGATAGGTGCCCACACAGGTGGGGATGGTGATGGGGGACATGTTGTTGCCTTACAGTGCACATATAGCAGGCTAGTTAGCCACTATAAAATCTCGAGTTGTGGCGTTATAGGCCCAAATCATATGACCGACACCCTCACAAGCGTAGGGATAGGGTCCCATATTACAGAAGAAGCGGGACAAGGTCCCATGGTATAGGGAGGAGGGAAGAGTTTATAGGGATAGGGGCTAAGGCCATCAGTAATAGGACATATCTCGTAGGTTGTTGCGAGACCTATGACACCACCACAGATAGTGTTGATGGAAAGATTTAGGGATGCCCTGAATGAGGAAAAATATTACTAGATCACTTGATGAATGTAGGGATAGATATCCCCTCCTATGTAGAGTACAGGAACAATAAGCCTTGAGTGAGAGGACGAGATCCCACACACATAGTGAAGAGAGTAAAGGGGGATAATGAGCCTTGAGACAAGGTCAGGGTGAGGTCACTAGTTCACGGGGCTTGACCCGATTGCGAGGCCGAGGAGGCTAGAAAAAGACCCATTGAGGGTGGAGAGATGCCAACGGGTGTTGGGCTAGAGGAGAGGAAGAGGAGACAGATGATACCAGCATAGACATTAGATGGGATGATGATTGATGTCTCTCTATATTGTCATTTTGATTATTTTTGTTATATATACCAACTTGCATGCCGATGATAGTGAGGCTATACATGAGAGTTTGTATGATTTGATCATATATCAGCCTATGTGACAAAGATGGTGAGGTTTGTATATGAAATATATTTGTATTATGTTGTATCATTGTATATTTGATGGATACACTTCATGATATTTATGAGATGAGTGATGTACATGTGTTGTAATTTTTTTGTTGCTGGTATGTGATGGAAACTAGGTGGATTAGGCATGGTGGAGTAAGGTCAGTTGGGCATGATGGAGTCAGTCGGTTTAGGAATGATGGAGTTAGGTAGGTTTGGGCATGGTGGATTTAAGTCAGTTTAAGCATGATGGAGTCAAGTCGCCAGTTTGGTGGAGTCGGGTTGGTTTAGGAATGGTGGAGTCGAGTGGTTTAGGCATGGTTAAGTTAGGTCGATTAGGCATGGTTGAGTCTTGTTTTTAGTTTTTGATTTAATTTCCAAGTTATTGGTAACATGAGAAAAAAATGATGAGTTTATGGTGTAGATTTCCAAAAAAATTGATATCATGGAAATGTGAAATGATTGATTGGATGCTTTTATGATGTGATAAAATGTTAGGTATGTGTGTTTGTTGATTGTTTAACTTCCAAGTGTTGAGAAGAAATGGAAACTAAGAAAAGTAGAATGTTAATAGGAAAGTGGGGAAAATAGGTTAGGGTAAATGGTTCCCTATGCCCTCAAATTGTTACCTACATATCCCCGACGAAAAGGGCCTCGGGCGATTTACTTCTCCCATATGCTAAGGAAGAATATGATGAGGTAGACAAATGGGTTGGTCGATTTCAAGTATGATTGAGTCTAGGTCATAGGCATGGTTAAGTCTGAGGTGAAAGTGGAAATCTTTAAAATGTAGATATTGATGGTCTGGTCTTGTATAGGGTAATCAATAAGTAATGGAGAAGGTGAATGGTAAGAGGTGACAAAAGAAGCCACCTAATTGATAATAACCATAACAATTCTTCCATACTAGAGATTGGCTTATGAACATAAAACCCTAAAGACATTGCATGTTTGACTATACTAAGGTTGAAGAAAGTCACATGATCATGAAATGTCATGTTTGTGGAAAGTCCCTTGAGAAGATAGAAAATTAGGGTGAAAAGGCAGTGAGGTGAAAATGGGTAGTTTAGCATAACCTAGTTTACAATGGCATGTTTACAGCAAGGAACCCATGATAAAAAATATGAAATTTCATGATGAAAAAGTTATCATTTTCTTCTTTTTTTTTTGTTTTTGATAGACTGATTGATGTGAGAAGTCTATGTGGGATGAGTATATTATCTCCTTGAGGTCTTCATGAAGCTGATCAATGTGGGAAGCTTCTGAGTATTTTAATTTTGTTTGTGCAAGGATAGTCTCTTTTTCTGATAGACTATGTGCAGTATGACAAGCTTTGTATAAGCTGTCCTTCAAGGGAGCAGTCTATTTATAGTGGCAAGATAGAGAGAAGAGATGTCCCTTTTGAGGAAGTCATCTTTTTGCTAGAATTTTGACTCAAGGATTTGAATCCCATTTTATTTTTGGACATTTAAGTCATGGACAAGACTATAGAGGAAGATTAGGTTCTTGTTTAGAAGACAAAACCATAGCACACAGAGGTTAACTATGAAAGAGATGGTTTCAAGTGATGAATGACCATGGGATTCCATATTGAAAATGATGAAAAGCATCCATGATAATCATGCCATGAGTAGAGCCATGCTACTCATATTGAAGATAAGGCTGAAAGGTGATGGGTAATCACATGATTCTCATTTAATCGTTGACCCTCAAAATAGGAAACATGGAAAGTGAATGGTGCTCAAGGGACGAGATAGAAATAGATAGAATGTTATACAGGACTTGATTCAACAACGAAATGGTAAAAGATGCAAGGATTTCGGGGGTTTAGGTTTGAGTTTACCTTTGAGTGAAGACAAATGATAAACATCTTATCCATAAGTATGAGTAATTATATAGGGTCCAAGCTAATTAGGAGAAAAATTTCCTCATTTAATTTTTTCTTCTTTGGTTACATGTTGATTTTCCTTCAGAATGAAGTCACTGACCTAGATGGTTCATTCGTGGAAATGTTTATTGTAGGATCATTTGATACATTTTTGGTAGATTTGGATATGATGAAGAACATTGAGATGAATTTCATCTAACAAGTCAAGTTGTGCTTAACGGTCCTGGTGAAAGACATCACTATTGAGCATGTCTTGTAGTGAGATGTGGAGAGATGGAATCTGGACTTTGGGAGGCAAGACAACCTTAGTATTGTATACTAGAGAGAAAGGCGTGGTAGTATTCAAAGTGTGAATACTAGTGTGAAAATCCCACAAGGCAAATGGAATGTGGGTATGCTAATCCTTTCCAGTGTCGTCAACTAATTTCATGAGAATTTTGTTCAAGGTTTTATTGGTTGATTCTGCTTGGCCATTCATTTGTGGGTAGTAAGGTGACGAGAAATTGAGTTGAATGCCAAAAGTGTCACAAAGCTTTCGTAAGGTTTTGTTTTTGAATTGCTGGTTGTCATCAGTGATGAGGCAATGAGGGACACCAAAGCGACAAATGATGTGATGGTTGATGTATTCAAAAAATTCTCATCTCTTGTATAAATTAGGGGGATAGCTTCTACCCATTTAGTGTAGTATTCAAGATGCGATTATAATCTATTGATGGTGTTGTATGAATGAGGATTGATCTCTCCAAAAATATCCAAACCCCATTGAGAGAAAGACCAAAGGTCTTGTGCAACCTGTAAGGCATGACTAGGTGTGTGATGAAGATTAGCATGTTGTTGTAATTTCACACAACGTTTGACATAGTTACAATAGTCACGGTTTAGGGTTGACCAATAATAGCCTAGGTGAAGAATGTGTTTAGTGACAGGTAAGCCACTAAAGTGACCTCCAAAATTCTATTGTGAACTTCCTTGATAGTGTAGGAAATTTCAGAACTTATAAGGCATCATAAGAGAATACCATCGAAACCACATTTAAAAACAATACCACCCATGACGACATAGCAAGAGACACCTTTAAGAAAGGAACATTGTCCATTATGAGTGAGATCGGGAAGTAGAATGGAAAGGGAAAGGTAGTCTATAAACTTCTTATACCAAAGGTCATGTGGGTCAGGCACAACAATTCAGTGGACTTGAAATCTCGAGATAAATAAGAACGTGATTACAACCTTTGTATTGTGACAAAGATTTTGGAGTTGGAAGGTGAAGCAAGTATCTGAGAAGCCAAGAAGGCCATGGTATCCACAAATTTATTAGTATAACGTGGGGTGGTTTGAATTTCGTAATGGTCAAAGGTAGTCAAAAATATGTCAACATGATGTTTGTACTTTTTGAGTGTTTCTTTAAGAAACTAGTATATACCATGGACTTGGTTTACAACTAGTTGGGAATCACCAAAGATATTAATTGACTTGACATTTAGGGTGATGGCAGTTTGAAGACCTAATACGAGTGCTTCATACTCAACGATGTTGTTAATACAATCAAAATCTAGTTTGAAAGATAAAGACATAGGTTCACCATCAAGAGGAATGAGGATAACACCTGCACTGCATCCACGCTAACATTTGAAACCATCAAAGAATAAGGTCATCTGGTAAGTGGTATCATCCAAAGAGAGGGCAATAATGGATTCATCTAGGAAATCGAAGTTAGAGGGTTGATCTCCCAAAAGAGGTGCATCTGCTAGTTGGTCAATGATGGTTTGGTCCTTGATAGATTTTTGGTGGATGAATTCAAGGTCAAGGTTTATAAGAAGCATGAGCCAATGTGTAGCATGTTGATGCTGGTAGGGTTTGGCATACATGTAATGTAAGGGATCAGTATTAGTGACGATAAATGTTTTGTGGTTGAGTAGGTAATGACAAAGTTTAGTGGTGACAAAAACTAAGGCTAAGAAAAAAATTCAGCATGGGTGTACCTAGTTTCATAGTCCAAAACGCAGTGCAGATTATGTAATAAACTACTTGGTCCCTATGCTACTTGTCATGATGAGCGAACATGGTAGATAAGGAATGGTCAGTAGTATAGGTCAAAAAGTTGTTCATCCTTAGGAGGAATGATCACAAGTGGTTAGAGGAGATATTGTTTTAAGGTATCAAAGGCTTTGTAGAAGTCATCATCACATTTGAAGAAGACATCCTTTTTGAGGAGATGATGAAATGTTGACAGTAGTCAAAAATTTGTGAAATAAACCGAAAAATAGATTGCAACTTACCTTCCAAACTTTGAATTTTACGGAGATTAGTAGGCAAAGGCATTTTGAGAATAGCCTTTACTTTAGTAGGATCGGCTTCTATGTCACACAAAGAAATGATGAAACCAAGGATTTTTCCTGAAAGCACAGTGAAGACACACTTATTAGGTTGAAGGTGAACACAATATTTGATGAGGCGGTCAAAGATGACCTTAAGTAATTTCAGTGTTTAGCCCGATGTTTGGATTTGGCAAGAATGTCATCTACATAATATTCCAATATGTGATGCATTATGTCATGGAAGATATAAGCCATGGCTTGCTGATATGTAAAGCACCAATGTTTTTAGGGCCTAAAGGCATGACTCGATAATAGAATGTCTCCCAACGAGTGACAAAGGTAGTTTTATGTTGATGTTATAGAGCGAGTACTATTTGATTATAACTGAGAAACTATTCATGAGTGATAGCATCTCATGTTCATTGGTGAGATCAACTGGTTAGTTAATGCACAGTAGAGAAAAGTCATCTTTGGGGAAAGATAAGTTAAGGTCATGGAAATCCATGCAAATAAAAATTCCCCATGTCACTTTTGTGATAGGAATGATATTAGAAATCAATTAGGGATAGTCAATGGGAAGGATGAAGGAAACTGAGAGAAAGAGTTGAAGCTCTTCTTTGATAAGAAGGGAAATGCGAGAATAAATTTTCCATAACATTTGTTTTATGAGTTTGGCATCGGGAATGGTTACAATATTGTGGACCACAATGTTTGGGTCAATACTGGACAAATCAGCATAGGACCAAGAAAAAGTGTTGCTATGGTCCTGAAGGAAAGAAGTAAAAGATTCTTTTTTAGAAACATCTAAATATTGGCCTATCTTTAGAATGTGTGGGTCATCCTGAGTGTTAATGTTGATTTTTATAGTCGATTCATTCAACATGATTTTTGTCTCAGAAGGAAATAACTTGTGAATATAAGAATCTTTTGCACCAAGGTAGGTGAGGATAGAATCATCATCCTGACATTGAATTATGTTAATATAAGGTGTATCATCATCAATCATGTCAAGATATAGGAAGGGAAAATAAGGAGCCTCGTCATTGTGTTGATAAATCGAGAGTCCCGGGAAATTGTGTTCATGAAAAAAAAAAAAAAGTTAGGAGGAATGGATTCAGATTTATGGACTTCGTGGGTGAAGGTGGTGACGTTGGTGAATGGGGTAGAGAAGGTTTTCATCCTTAATGAGGTCGATGCGGGAATTCTTGGAAGATGTCATGGAAAATCCAATGTCATTATGATCTTTGTTTTTACAGGTGGTACATGGAATGATGGTATGATGACCTTGTTCATAAAAATGAAGCCAAATCCTTTCCATGCACAACATGAAGGAAACTATGGGCGAAGCGGTGGTTAGTGAGATATTGGAGGTCAAATGAAAATGGTTGTGTTTGGGATGAATGTTTGGGTGATTAGGTGGCGATATCAAGTCCCTCATATGTTTATTTAGTGTAAAGGTGGGGAGGACCATAAGGAAAAACCTCTCTTATGCGATAGTCATAATGAGGATGTTGGCATAGGTTTCCATATTCTTGCGGAGTGAGGAATGTGTTGATATTTTAGAGGTGGTAGTCCCCTAGAGTAAGGCATCAAAAAACACCTTCTAAGGGATTAGTAGTAGAGATGTGGTTAGCGGGGATAGACAAATCACTAGATGATTGGGAAGGAGGGGTATCAGTTAGTTGGGAAGTAGATGGGCTAGCTCCTGAAGATGCGGTAGTAGTAGGAATAGGATATTTAGTTATGGGAGAGGTGGTGGCAGCATTGGTTGATGGGGCTATGTGTGAAGGAGAAGTGGGGGTAGTGGAAAATGCCTTAACTGGTATAAGGACATTGTTAGGTTATTATAACATGTTACAAGTTTTTAATGGTGATAGATTGGTTGGGATAGTATAGTTATTCCCTTCATGTTTAAATTTTACATAGCAATGTAAAGTTGAAGGGATACAACCCACGATGCGAATCCAAGGTCGGTTGAGCAATAGATTATACTTAGTAATCGCTTGCCCTCTAAGACATAGAATAATTTCAAGACAAGGTGAGACGACCTACGTGAACGTGAAGAATAATGGTGCCAAGGGTGGAAGTGATGGCATCATTGAAGGAGTGTAACATCATTGGGTTATTATACATATAATTTGAAGGGATAAACATTTAATTGTATGCATGGAGAGAGATAATGTTGATGCTTCTAGCACCACCATCTATCATAATGTGATGTACGCATATGTTATCAATATAGAAGGAGACGAAAAGGTGGAATCGGTTCATCTAACTAGAGAGGTACAATCTCCTCATCGAGAAACCGAGGGCAGCTAATTGATGAGTGGAAGTAGGGGTAAAATAAGGAGATGATTTGGTAAGAGAGGCCATGTGATGAGGGGTGAGAATGGAGGTTACTAGTGTGGGGTCGTTAGGTAAAACCTCGATGGATTACAAAACCTCCATAAGGGCTTGTTTATGAGATTCAAAAGTTTGACGAGATCATACAAGGAAATTTTTAGAGGGGATTGGTGTAATTGTTTTATCATTATACGATGGGTGACCCCATCAAAAATAGGGTATGTGGGTCCTCGAATGGTGATTTTGGGTATGGGTGTAGATGGTATATTGGGCACGGGGTTGGTTGATGGGCTAGTTGTCTTTTATTTTCCTTTGTCCTTTTGGGCGTGGGTGGTAACTTGGACCATGTTAATCTGATGGAAGGTGGTAGATGGAGAAGGTATGTCATGATTAGTGTAACGACATGATGGGAAAAAACCTAATGGGGGAAGAGCCTTGTGAAATGAGTAGGTCACACTTGATGTGGACCATGTTGATCTCAAATTTTGGAGGTGGATAAAAAGGGTTTTGGAGGTGGTGATGTAGGTTTCTGAAGAAGCAAGGGATGATGGTGTGTGATGAAAGGTGAAGGTGGAACAAGGTACTCATCGAGAAGATCATCATCATAAAATTTTTCTTCAGGAGGACATAACTAGAAGAGAACGGTTTTGAGAGCCTTATAACCTTCTACATCATGTCCTGGCACACGATGATAGGCACAAATTTTAGTTTCATCAAACCCTTTTTGTTTGGGTTTTAGGGGTTGTAAGGTCAAAGCGGCGGTAATGTGATGACAAAATTCTCTAAGAGGTTGGTTAGAATGTTGGCATAGGACCTTGCCAATGGATCACAATGGGAAGTGAGTGTGGGTTTGGGTAAAGGTGTAGATGATTATGAGGGAAGAGGCATTATAGGAGAGGGAATGGGTTAGACCACTAGGTTTAGTAGGTGGTAATATCTTAGGATTTGATGGCATCTGCTTGGGTAAAGGTGTGATAAAAGAGCTAGAAATGGAAGGTTTTGTTGGTTTAACTACCTTAGTAGAGGGTAGTGGGTTCTTATCTTTGGATTGTACCTTCTTATGTAAAGGTGACATGGAAGTACATGATATAGAAGGGAAATCTGATGGTGGAAGAGGATGGGTTACCCATGGAGACAATAGAGTTGCGGTAGAAGTGGTTGGTACAGTGTGGGTGAATGGTATGGGTTGAAGTCATATAGGAAAAGTTGGGGTTATAGTAATTGGCAGAGGTATAGGTGGTAATAAATGTATAGGTGGGGGCAAGGGTGTTTTTATACGGGTAAATGAGGTGTAACGAAGGATTGTGATGAAGTATTATGTTGGTTAGCTTTTGATTGGCTTTGGACATGAGGTTGTTTGGTGAGGTCCTAGGATGAATGGAAGGGGTGAAGGCGATAAAGGTGCGGTAGGTGAGATTGGTGTATGAGGCCTAGAGGGTTGGGTCTTCCTCCTAGGTGGAGGAATAATTTTAGTATGGGTTTGGGAAGACATGGCTAAATCCAATTTGATAGGTAGATGGGTAATTTTTATGTCGGCATGACACCCAAGGTAGTGATCGGTCTAGATACGAGACGAAGATATAGGTGCGGGTAGGTTCTTAGGAATTGAAATATTTTTAGTCGTGGGTAACAGATTCGGATGTAGGTAGAGGTGATGGAGAAGAAACAATTTTGATGGGAATGGTCGGGTCAATCTGGTTGCTGGAAATACCTTTGGATAGATCGTGGAGGTATCTTCAGGAAACATTTGCATTTGAGTCGAAAAGGGGAGTTGAAGACTTCCCTAGAGCATGGAATTATCAATGTAATCCAAGAAATCAACCAGTCATGAAAATGGGACTATTGTAAGAGGAGATGTAGTTGGTTTAGTGGCAATCCCTATAAAATATGTTTGTGAGATAGAGGATTGATTAGCTTCGACTCTATGGGTAAAAGAGTAGAGATCAGTCAACGGGATCATGGAATGTTGAGGGAAAATTGTCCCCAACAGGTAGTGGTGTATTCTGAGAATCTCCCATGGGTGGGAGAAATGGTAGGTGGGGTAATATAGATTTATCTTTTGGTGGAGTGGAAGGAAATGATGATTCTCATGCGAGTGGGAGAGTTAATACTATTTATTTCTTGGTAGGTTCTGAGGTAGACGATGAAATGACATCATTAAAAATCATGGATTCCCCCATGAGTGAAATAATATATGAAGGGGACTTCTCTCGAGGGTGAAGGAGTGGAAGATATATGCTCCTCTGTTGGTAGAGGAGCTCGTGCGAATTTCCTCGATAAACGAAATAGGTAGAATTTGAGGAACAACTAGTACGATATCGAAAACAACATGGACTTCATGGACATTACTATCATTGGTTGAAGGTTCACTATTTTTATTAGATGATGGTGTATGATTAGGGAATGACTTCTTAAAGATGTGAAAATTTTGATTTTGGCATGTTCGGGTTGTCCACGATGAGATCTCCATTATCTATCATTTCTGAACAATGTTCTTAAAATTTATGCAATTTCCATCATTGTGGCCTTTAACGTGATGATAATTACAATAGTCATGTTCCTTAAACCATACGGGTATATGGAAAGTGGGATTGAAACTAGTATGAGGTTTTATGGGGGAAGTGTAATGGCTCCAGACTTTAAGAAGCTTTTCCAAGAATGAAGAATAGGGCTCTCCAATTGAAGTGTACTTTCATTGTTCTTGCTGGAATTGAAAATTCTAAACAAAGGAAAGATTAGAGGAAGGTTTGGCTTGATTAGAGGGATGAGATGGACCATCTTTGAGAACTACCGCATTAGTAGATCCTCTGGCCTTTGAATAATTATTTTGGGGTTTTGAATATGAAGAAGAATCATTTGATTTGAACGGGTCGTTCTTGTTTATTAATTGGATTTTCTTTTCTTGATGGCATGGATTTGCAACTTCCATGTCATGGTAAATGCTTCATCAAAGGTACGGAAGGTTTTTACCTACAGATTTGGTGAGATGTGTCTAGCACAAGCTTTCTTGAAAAACTCAATAGGTTTAGCTTGAGGTAACTGGAACGTTAATTGGTTGATAATACTTCACGAGTGAGTAATGAAATCTATGATAGATTCATCGTCATACTATCATGTCAAATATAGGTCAGTCATGGTGACTTTTTTGACTACATTGATTGAGAAGTGGTCCAGGAATGCTTAAGCCACTTGGTTAAAGGAGTAGATGGAATGTCTAGGTAAACTGTTGTACCAATATAAGGTGGGTCCCGTTAGGGACATGGGAAATGTTCGTAGGAGTAAAGCATCGTCATGGGAAATTAGATAGCACCCATGTTTGAATGACCAAAAGGGTAGTGCGGGTCTTCTTTACTATTGAAATAGTTGAACTTGGGCATTTCCCAATGCACGGGGTATGGGAAAATAGGAATAGATGGATGGATAGGCTCATTACAGATTTTGTCATAGGTCAGGAGTTACAAGAGACGAAACTCATACTTCTAGTGTCTACATATTTTCATCATCATCCTAACGAGGTCATTGGTGGGTTGTGAGGAATGGGAGCCTCTCGCGATGAAGGGAAGTTGATGATGGGTGTATGATGTGGATGACATCCCGAGTTCATGGGGGTGATAAATATGAAAACTAGGAAGGGGGATAGATACGGTGGAATATACCCTAAGTAAGTGAGAAGAGATTGGGGGTTGTTGGTGATAAGTGTAAATAGGTGGGGTGGTCCTAATGAAGCTCATAGTAATTGGTGGTAGAGACTATGGGATGGAAAGGATGAGGTTTTGGAACGAGGTGTGGGTTGCGACACTAGAGGTGGTTTTGATGCAACCCCAGGTACATACAAGGAAAATGGGGCATATGAGGCCATGTTCAAGGTGGTTGGTGAAGGAACAATTGACACCATAGGTGCAATAGGCGTTGTTTGGGCACCGATTATGGCGAGGTGGGACCTAACTGAGAGACCACAAGGGGTAATGTAGATGAGGAAGCTCCAAGATAGTGGTAGCTAACATGGAATTGGGCATGAGGGTAGGAGGAATAGACACAGGCATGTCATATACTATATTTCCTTAGGAGTCTCGAGTAGATGAGTTGGCAAGGTAGTATTGTAGGACCGCAGAATTTTGATCAAGGAGTCTTGTGAACTCCTCGTTGTTGGTAGACATAGTGATAGGCTAAGTTGGATCCATAGGTGACAGGATGGAATGAGGTGATGGGCTAGGTGTGAGTGGTTGAAGACTAGCATGAAATATAAGGGTGTTATCTTAATTACGAGTCAACACCATGTGAATTAGCGTTGACTTAGTAAAATTGTATTCAGTAGATGACACAAAAAGCAATAGGAATGGGAAAGAACAGATACTGGTAGGTGAATTTGGTCAATGTTTCAATTAAGAATAAAAATGAAAACCAATGCTATTTGACCTTCTGATGATGATTTAAGGGGACCAATGATGGTTATTGTAAGCGATACTAATTCTTATAGAAAACACAAGTTTGAGAAAATGAAATAGAACTAATGAAAGATGAAATGGGGAAACCAAATCTGACAATGATATCATAATGTTATGAATATGATGATGACACGATGACTTCAAATAGGAAAGAGAAGGTGATGAAAGTTGTTTTAGGTAAAATAACCAAAAGAGCTAATGTAGCTAACACCGATCGAATGTAAACTAATGATAGTTAGATGGGAATCAATGATGGTCGCTAGACCGACACCACTGAATTATTGTGAAATCGAAGGAGTGAATAAAAATGGATTTTTTGAATTAAACTAGATGAAGAAACAACCCATGAGACCTTAGGATGATAATATGAGGCACTTTGAAACACTCAAAAATAGTTGGAATACTCCAACTATGGTGGGGAGTGTGAAAGGAAAGATAAAATGAAGAAACGTAATCCTCACAACTCGAATGTAATTCAAGAAGAAATATAAGAAAAACACATAACCCTACAAGTGAATTTTATGTTATTTTATGTTATGCTATTTGAGACTAACTTATTAATTTAGAACATAGTTGTTTGGTTTGGAAGGTGTCCTATGAAGAGCTAATCTAAAGGGGAGGTTTCAGGTTATGTTTTGGTGGGAATGGTCCTTTCTCTGAGGTATGACTAGATAGAGAAACCAGCTAGACACCCACTGTCAATCCTCTGATCATGTGATCATTGAAAACTTCTTCTAGGTAAATTTTTGTTTAAGAAGATGTGTAAATTTAGATTTGTACAATTTGGTAAAGAGAGAGAAGAGAGAAAGTACTTTCTAGGATTCAATTGTGTCAACCATTAGCTGGGCATGACTTACATCGTATATTTTTCCCTAAGTTTTAAATGTGAGTTAATAATGCATCATACAAGGATGAAATGCAAAAAAATTTAGAGCTGAATCGACAATTATATTCAATGCAACAAATGATGAATAGGAGAGAGGATGATTTTCACTAATGTAGAAAGAAAGAAGAATGGTTCTTTTTAATGCACCAAAAGAAATGTTTAATTTAGAGAAATTAGAAAGAAGGGAAAATTACCGAGAGGAGAAGATTTAGTGAATAAAAATTTAGAAAGGAAACACACAAGATGCAACCTTTATGAATATAAAGAAACCCAAAACAAGGGTCCCACAGTGCATGCCAAAATGTTTTTCTCACAAGTTGCGTATGTATGAGCGAAATAGATGAGGTAAAGGTGAGTAGGAACACTGTGAATGGAGGTGGAAGGTAGAGTATGTGTGTTATGACTTCTCAATCTAGTGTTGATTGCGAGAACTTCCTTTTTGCTAAGAGGAACTACTTGAAATGCAAAACAAGACCACAAGAGGAATATTAAACAATAGATGTTAGTGGAATGCCTAGTGTATGATAGATCCGGGAAGTGTGATACTTCCTAGATGGTTTTCAATCCACATTTTAATACAATTTAATGTAGGAAATAACGTAAGCAAATAACATCCTACTGTAGTTGATATGATTTAGCTATCTCATTCAAATACAATAAGAAAATCTAATCTAATAGGTAAGGTTATGATCAGATTTGGAGGTTAGACAGGTAGCCAAGATGACTGGAATAGGTCAAGATCAAGTTTTGGATGGTTTGGGCTATTTGGGTGAGGATTATTAAAGGGTAATTATAGGCGAAATTACCAGATATAGATATTGATGTTGGTCGAGATGACCGATGCCGGTTGAGAGGAAACCGATGATGGTTTAGGTTAACCAGCATCGGTAGGGTCAAACTGATATAAACTTAATGAAACTTGGTTTTGATATTCTCTGTGATTGCACAGAGAATGGGAGAATGAGGGTTAGGTTTCCAAAGAAGTTGAGAATGCTCAAAGACATTTGGAGTCAAGTATGGGGAGCTAGGAGGTTGTAGGTGGTTAGGTGAATGGATTGACAGGAAGGTGGAAAATGATGGGATACAAAGGAGACTCAAAGTCTCAAAAAGAGATAAAGAAACTGATCTAAATAAGTATGAAAAGATGTATCTACAAATGAACTTAATTGTATTTTCAGAATAGTGGTTAGATGAGGGTGGTGGTTGATCTCGTGCAACCGGCTGGTGGTCGAGTGTTGTGACGGTGCTTCCCGAACCTTACCATGAGTGTTTAACCTTTAGATCAATCTTGGTGTTGGTTCAAGATGTTTGGATGTGTGAGAGGGCTCTAGTTCATGCTTGCATGTAAATATCTCTCTTCTCCAGACTCGAATAATTCTTCCAACCTCTAAAACAAGGTTACCAAAGTGAATATATGGTAACCGCGATGGTTTTGGTTAACCGCAGCGTCGATTAAGGCAAGAAATCCTAGGTTGCTAAAATAGCAAATCTTGGTTATATTTTGACTAGTTATTCCCGTTGGTTTGGGTCTAAAATGGTATTTTCCACGTAAGTAAGTGGGCATGTTGTTAGAGAAAGAATATGCATTTAGTATTAGGGTTGGACCAAGTCTCGTTAGTTATCGTAAGTAGATATTAAGTCCTAGTTAAAAGGAAACATGCTAAGAATAGGTCCATGATGAGGTGTCTAGGTGATGTGGTGGGGTGAGGTGTCTAGGTGAGGTGGAAATTAGTTCAATTAAGGTAATTAAATAATGAATATTGTGAGAATGGGCATTAATCGAATTGTAGGCAATTAAATTAATGTACATGTGGGGTAAAGGGGAGTGTGACCCAAATTTAGTGTATACGGATCATGTGCAATGGAATGCTTTATAACTTTGAATATTTCTTTTACTTCATCATTCCATCTGAAAGCCATGTTCTTTTTCAGCATCAATGTTAGTGGCTTGACAAGATTAAAAATTTAGGAACAAATCTCCTAATAAAATTTATTTCCCCAAGATACTTTGGAGAGCCTTCTTATGACTAGGAAATGACAGTGCCATAATGGCACTAACCCTTTCAGGATCAATAGTCATCCCTTCTTTTGATATAATATGACCTAAAATATTACCTTCATGTGCCAAGAATATAAATTTCTTAGGATTCAAAGATACCCCAAATTTCTTGCATCTCTTGAACACTTGCCTGAGGTGAGAAAGGTGATATGCTACATTCTTGGAAAACACCATGATATCATCAAGATAAATAACCATCTTTTTAATCATGCCCTTGAACACCATGTGCATAGCCCTCTAAAATTTTTCTCTAGCATTTCATAGCCCGAATGGCATATTCCTATAAGAATATGTACCCTACTTTGTGGGGAAGGCTATTTTGAATTGATCTTCCTCTTTCACCATGATCTGGTTATAACTTGATTAGCCATCTAGGAGTGAGAACCTTTCAGATCAAACTACTACATGTAGTATTTTCTCTATGGAGGGAAGTGGATAATTATACTTGAGAGAAGCTCTATTAAAGTCCCAAAAATCTACATACAACATGATTTCCCTGTTTCTTTTCCTAATCGGCGCTAGATTTTCTACCCATGAAGAGTGCTTGATTGGAAAGATGATACTTACCTCAATGATCTTGTTCAATTCCCTCTTCATGTGAGGCTCAATGATAGGATTTACTGGTCTTTATTTTTTCTGATGGGCTTAGATTTTGGATCCAATTCAATATTATGTTGTGCTAATATTGGATAAAATCCTCTCAAATCTTCATAACTCTAAGCAAAGATATCTAGAAATTATTGAAAAAGTTTAATGAAATTATATTTTTCTTAATGAGTACTTACTCTGCCAATTTGCATCACCTTGCCTTCATCTACTGAAATGGAATCTGAATATTCTCCTTTGACCATGATGTTTTCTTTCTCTTTCCAGAACTGATCATTGGGATTGAAGATTGATTCAAGAGTCACTAGGCCTTTTGGAAGCTTATTTGTTCTCAGCTGGACTACATGATCATCATACTACTCTATGGTATAATTTTCCTTGAATTTTTGTAGAGAACTGAGCCTCTTCTCAAAGGAAGTTGACAATCTGCTAGTCATTCTCAAAGACTTTTCAGCTTGTGACATTATCAAGTACAATAGGTCTCACCACCATTCTGATATGAGGCTGAATTTTTATTCTCCCAATATCCTCAACCACATCAAACCTTTCTCCAATTGCAAGAAAGTATGTTAGCAACATCATTCTCTTTTCTAGGAATGGCTTGGATATTAAAGGCATCAAAATCCTAAGAGGTCCCATACCCTATGTTTATAGGCTTTGAGAAATCATTTATGGCTACATGGTAACCTCTAACTTGGTACACTATTAATTCACTATCCCCAAAAACCGTTATATTTTTATGCTCCTTTTCCTTTCCCATTGTAGTCCATGGATAAGGGATTCATACTATGCTGAATTATTTGAACAACTGAACTGAAATCTGAAAGAAGAGTAGTATTTGATACCTTTTGGATAGACGATCATAACTCCTCCTCCTATACCTTGTTTGCTCCTCGAACAATCAATTTTTTTCCAAACTCCATTTTCATCTTCATCATTTGGTTTGGTGATGCTAGGAAGAGGTGAATTTTCTTCATGTAGGCAGTAGATTCCTAGTTCAAATTATTCCATCTCCTTGTATGGATCATAGCCATGCCTCTTGTGAGCCCACTCATCAAGTGTTAAATCTGGATGCCTCCAACCTTAGTATCTACTTCCTGAGTGCTTGGGAAATATTCTTGATCAAAGGCTAAATAGTTGGCATTAATTGGACTTGGCATGTAAGGATCAATGTGGAAATTTACAATTGGATCTAATCGAATTGTAGATTTATCTCCATACCTTGTCATGAAAAGCATGTGGGACCAATCAGCTGACATGTATGAGTTTTCCTCTGATCCTCCCTTCAATACTCAAACGCCTCACAGTGGAGTAGAGATAAAGGATGAATCAAATGTTTCTCATAGAGAAGATGTCAATGAGCATAGACCCAAGAAAGAAAGTAACTTAGAATATCAAAGGAATTGGAAAAAAATCATCTCTAGGGTAGTGATAGCATGCTCAATGGAGAATCAACTATATGGATAAACATGGAAGGAAACTGGCACTATGAAACTGATTTCAAAGAACATGAAGGCAGTGGAATTTCCAAGCAAGGAATTGAGCATCAAGAAGCTCACATGGACTCACTCCTACCAAGTACATAGAAAATTGTGAAAGCACCTGAATTTTATAAGCAACTAAGGAGGGGAGGCAACGTTTTGGAACCCTTTAACGGCTTCACATAAGATCATCATTCGGTGTTGCCTCTTTAAGGGTAAATTTTGAGAAATTAAAAGTTCTTCAGTGAAAGTGGGTTGTCCCCCACCTTATACCATAGGTGATTGTTAGGTGTGTTTCTCTTTTTGTTGTGTGTTTTTCCCTTCCTATTGTGTTTCATGTGTTTCCTTTCCATCCTTTTTGTGTGCGTGTGTGTTTCCTTATTCTTTCTCTCTTGTTGTAAGTTGTACATGACTCTGCAAGGCCCAACGGATAAGGCACTTGGTCAAAAATTATATGGTCTAAAATTGATATTCTAGATTCCCATGTCATGTCTTCACTATGCTCATTCCATGTCATGTGCCCAAGCTAGAGCCATCTCTTGTTGGGAAAATGTGTAATAGGGAAATTGACAATTTTGAGCACGACAAATATACCCTAGTGTAAAATGTTTCAAGTTCTATCATTCCAAGATACCCCAAATCTATCCATAATTCCAAGTGACCTCTCGAATAATCTTCTGTCATCCCCCTAGGTTATTTAGGAAAGTCCATTCATTCCCCCTACGTAATTTCGGGACTTCATTTGCAACCTACAGGTAGCTATAGGAAAGGCTATCACCGGCCTTCCTAGGAATGGATCAACCCCAGGAGAATAATAAAAGGGAAAAATTCAACATGGAGGTGAATTGAAGACCTTATAACATCATGGAAATTATTTTGAAATTTTGGTGAAGTTTTGAAATACTTGGAATAGTCTAAAGTAAAAATAGGGTTCACAAGCCTAGGCGTACACATAGGCCTAAAACATCATTTGACTTCGAAGAAGATTCCAGGAGCTCCAAATGGAGTTAGAAGTAAAAAAAATATCACCAAAATAGGATTCTAATACCTACATGATGGCAAAATCATATTTTTCACAACACCTTAGCACATAGGATTTTCAGGTAGTTTTTCTCAAGTATAGGTGGAGTCTCAAGTCACAAATCTGATTTTTCAGGGATCATATGGATGAATCAATACATGATACCCCCACCATTAGATTAAAAATTCCATTTCCAATTAGGATCATATAAAATTTCACCAATAAATTCCACTGGGAGCTCAAGTTATCATCATTCCAAGTTGCCCTCTCAAAGTCAGTTCAAGAGTTAGTCAATTTTCGAGAGGACACATGTCAGCACTAGGAGCTTGGCGGGATTTCATGTCCCCGATGTCCCTAAGGTAAGGTACACCAACCTTTGAAAAATTTTCCCAACCCCCATGTGACCTCTAGGACCCTCATGTGACCTCTAGACTTGACAATTCAGCCCCTAGGTGCATTTTTGGAGCATCCATTCCCTGCCATCGGATCAAACACCACATGTCAGCTCTAGACACCACCATGGAAACTGATGTCCCTCATGTCCTTGAGGTCAAGGACATCAGACATGGAAAAATGGTGCTCAGCCCCTATGGGGAGTCTTTTGGTCACTCACGTGACCGACTTTCACTCCTAGGTGTATTTTTGGAGCATCCATTCCCTATCGTCGGATCAAGTGCCACATGTCAGCTCCATGACCACCATGGAAACTGATGTCCCTCATGTCCCTTAGATCAAGGACATCACAAATTAAAAAAATGTTCCCATCCCCTATGGGAGTCTTTTGTCACCCACGTGACCGACTTTCAACCCCCAGTGCTTTAAAGTAACTTTTTTCACCTTCATTCCTTGCCGTCAGATCACCGCCATGTGTCACCATCTTGATCACCATGGAATTTGATGTCCATCACATCCCTTGAGGTTAGGGAAATCAGGGAAAAAAAGTGTGCCCAACCCCAACTCAAAAATTTGAAAAATTTTCTAACTATTAGTTGCTTCTCATTACTTCTCACTGCGAGAAGAAAAGTTGTAGAGAACACCTCACTCCACCATTTCCAAAGCTTGAACCAACTCCATTACAACACATTATCCTTCACTCCATGGTGGCACATAGGTAAAAAAGGAAGATTGATCAAATCATGAAGAAAGAATGAAGAACAGAGGAAAAGAAGTCTGAAAACTCCATTGCCATAAAACCAAGAATCGAAACATATCTTACAAACCGTTGCACGGATTGAAAAACCATTTATTGTTGAGTTCTTATCTCTTGAAGGCCATTAAAAATATTATTCAAACCTCCAATTTTCAGAAAGGAACATTCACAATGAATAAATCTCATTTCTAGCTCAACGAAGGAAAAATTGAATTTCTCGTCAAACCATTTGTTGGATTGAAGAGAAATTTCTCTTGAAGCATAAGAAGCAAAAAACATATCGCAATGGAATCAATTTCATCACAAATGGAGAAAAAAACCAGACCTGAAATTTTCAAGCTCCATTAATGGCCACCATGACATAGTAATGGAAAAAATTAGCGAGCTACCTCTCCACTTCTTAGGGTTCTAGTGGGGAAAAATCGTGAAAATTGGAGGGAATGATCGTTGAAAAATCTAGTTTCACATGAACTAGTTTTCACACCATGAAGTCCCTATTTTTAGGGATATGGAGGGATGTGTTTTTTTAGTATTCTTCCCTACCAATGATGAAAATATCATTTTCCCACTTGTTTAGATGAAGGAATTACTCAAAATTTGGAGCATGGAACCCTGGAATAAAACCCAAATTTCAAGACTTGTTTTGTCACAATTTGACATTATGGCACACTTACTAAAAATAGCATGTCTCCCTACATAGGGTCTGTTTACTTTGGTAAGCCACCATTTGAAGAGGATATGAAGAAGGTGGTAAACACAGAGGGAGCATCGCAAGGTCAAAAAAGGTCATCTCGGCTCACAATTCACACTTACTAAAAATAGTAAGTTACACTCAAAGAGTAGTTTTGACACAATGGGTCGTACAAGGATAATCATTCAGGGGGACATAATTGTTTAGGAGCATCCTAGTCATTTTTCATAGGGCATTCAAGATCCATCTTAGTTCATTCAACTTGGCAAGCATTCATGAGCTAATTTGAAGGAGTTTCACAATGTGCAAGGAGTTTGAAGATTCAGAGTTTCACTACATTTGGAGATTTCCATCGATGAGGATCAATAGAATTCATCGGGAAATATCATATTCCTCTCTCTCTCTTTCTCTCTCCTCTCCCCCAAATTTCTCTCACTTTCAAATGTTCTAATTCTTTATTGGGGTTTGCACTTTTTGATATGCCTTTAAGTCACTTAAAAGTGACTTTAGAAACATAATGTAAATTAAGTCGCCTTGATTTTATAAAAGGAATTAAATATTTTGTAGGAATATGAATAGTCTAAAGTTAAAATAAGGCATATGGAGGGTCATGAGGAAGATGATAAGTCACCTCTCATTCTATAAATTGTAATGCCATTCCCATTTCAAAGGGTTGATGATTGATCTTGTAAACTCAAGAGTGCATTGTACCTAGAGAAAGAAAAGGAGATAGCCATTTTCTTCTACTTTCCTCCACTCTCAAATTTCTTCCATTCTCACATTATGTACAACTTCTATTTAATCATCAATACAAGAAGAAGGATTTTGTAGCCTTTTTGATGAGGATATTTTAGAAACTATGAGTTCACAATCTTATCTCATCTTGTTGCCATTTACAGGGTTGTTTCTTCTCATAAATGCATGTGTTGAAGTTTCTAACTAGTGTGTGCAAGAATCTGATTTCCTACCTACAACATTAGTTCCCCTATCTCATTTCTCACTCCCCTTTCCCTCTTTATAGACAAATTCCTCTCTAGAAATAAATTACTAGCTTTGCCACAGGGTTAGTGGAGTGTCCCTATTGGATCCCCAGTCAAAAGGCCACCATAGAAATCCACCTTTTCATGTGCATGCATATATGGAAATTACACCGATTAAGTAGAGGGACTTAGATTCCCAGAGCATTGGCAAGAAATCCACAAGTTTTCCACCCAAAAATTTTCTTGCCAACATTTTTGGCGTCTTCCATGGGGCATATTTAGCAAGCATCTGCACCTAATATACAACCACAAGGTCTAAAAATTCAAAAAAAAATCAAATATTGAAAAAAAAAAGGATTTCATGAAATAATTTCCAAAGATACACTTATGATTTCTGCACGTGAATTTTCACATTCCATTCTTTTCATGTTCCCAATGTAAAGACACATTGGAAGATACACCAAGTTGAGTAGGTCATTTTTTTGATTCAATTTCATGGCTTTGAAAATCATGAATTCTAATCCATACTTCTTCTCTCCCTCCTCTTCATCTATCTTCAAATATTTTTCCATAAGACTCTATTGATAATTCTCCCATTTTTCAACCACCATTCATTTAGTTCCCAAAGAAGAAGAATTTGTAGAAGTCAAGAGAAAATAAAATGAAAATGGAAGATGAAGTAGAAATACCTCAACCCATTGTTCCATGGGGAAGGAATACATGCCCGCTTGCTCTTGAACCCCTCTTCACAACCTACCAATGGGTTCCCGTAAGAACTTTCCAAAGTTCAAAGGTGACAAATGCACAACATCCTAAAGAACACATCATTTCTTTCACAACATCATGTGGAATTCTTGGTGTCCAACATGAAGACGTTGTTGTGAGATTGTTCATAGATTCCCTCCAAGAAAAAAGAAGCAGAATGGTTTTACCTCATGCACTGCTAGTCCATCACGGGTTGGAATGACATCAAGATTCCTTCATAGAGATATTTAAATCAACTGAAGATTGTCAGGACCTCTAGTGTATTTGTCTCAAATTAAGAAAGGAGAAAATGAAACCATGAGAGACTTCATGGCTCATTTTGACCAGTTGCTTTACAGGATACCTAAAGAGGATTCACCATCTCAAAAAAATGTCAAGAGATTCTTCCTCAATGCTCAATCATCAGAAGTAGGATTTTTTTCTTCAAAGATCCCAACCAAGAACATTGTAGAAGCACAAAGGATGGCTATTGAACTTGATGACGATCTCATCCTCTCTAGAAAGATCAAGAATCCATCAAAGGGAAAGGTCCAACATCCTAGGAGATGAGAGAACCAATCCATCACTGCAAAAGTTAGTGAATGAGATGGCATCTTTGAAGAGGGAATTATTTGAATGAGTATCTTCTCAAAGAAGCAACATAAATCAGATTGTAGGAGCACCCCAAAGGCTTGCCTTAGAGGCCCCACCCGTGAACATAAATTATAGATTTCAAGAAAGTGAAGAAGAGCTTGAACAAGAAAGTGAAGGTGGTAATTTCCTAGAAAGTGATGAGTTTGAAAATGATACAAAAATTCATATTCTATGAGTATTTTGGATGTGATGAAGAAGATGAAGAGGATGCACCCAGTTTCTCATGTGTGGTATTCACTCATTCTCAGTATGAGAAAAGAGCATCTCCCTCCATTGCTATAAAAAAAAAGAAGGTTGATGATCCTCTGTGGTGACTCTACAAAATAAAATAATCATTCAAGGATCCCCACTTCCATCTTCCATGAAGTCTGCATTGTTGGAGCCTGACCCTGTAGCAAGTAAGAAGACTCCCACAATCCCAAGTAAGCTTTCCAATTCCTCTTCCATTTCTAAATCTAAATCTACTCCTACAAAATCTAATTCCTTGAAAGATCCTAGTGTGCCATTCAAAATACCTTCCATTCCTCAAACATCAAATCCTACTCCTAAGCCTATCCAGACTCCAAAATCAGTCCCTTCACCCCCTTGTCCCACATCTACTCCCTTTGACTTCATAGAATATGCAAAAAAGGCCAAAGTGCAGATTACTAAAACTGAATATTTGTAGACCCATCCTGAATAGTTTGAGAGGTTTGTTCAATACATATAAATGGTAGTCTAATAGCCAATGATGTAGCTCATCATCCTAAAGGAATACTACCAAACCCACCTACACCTCCCTCACAGAACATGCTTTCTCTGAGTGCATCAAAGAATGATAAATTTGAACCTTTCTACATCTCCCTTCTTGTTGGAGAATATGTACTAAACAATTGCATAATAGATTTTGGTGCCTCAGACAACGTGATGCCTTTGAAGGTCACCAAGGCTCTCAAACTTACCATGACTCCACCTAGTGGATCTTGTTACTCTTTGGAATCAAAATAGGTCTCACTTGTAGGGAAGGTCAAATATGCACAGGTGGCTCTTGCCATATTTCCAGATAAGAAATTTTCATGATGATTTTGGTAGTAGATGTCCTAGCCTCATTCGAATGTTGAGTAGAAATTTCTTCCGAGACTTGGGAGGGAAAATTCAGATGAATTGGTCTTCTGCAACCATACCAGTGAAGGGAGACATGGAGAAATTGCTTCCCGAGAAGAAGATGAGGTACACAGTATGAAAGTCCAGAAGTCTAGAAGCTAAAATTTTGTACCAAGATAGCAGGTGGATGAATCACTTTGTGACAACTAAGGAGGAAGAGGATATTCCCATCTTGATAGGTCATAGACATGCCTTCTTAGAGAGATTTGGACTTTGAAGAAGCATTGAGGAGATTCGAGTTACAAGAGGGCAGCTCCAAATTTCGGATGATGCAAACCATGAAGAAGAGGAGATGGTTCTCGATGATTTTCAAGAAGAAAAATCAGCTTATATGCTTTTCCAAGATGAGGAGTTATTCTCATTCCCATTTGGGGATGAAGATGATCTTAGTTAGGCCATCTATGGAGAGACAAAATCAGCTTGTGATGAGCCCATGAAAGGTTTGAAAGAAATGTCTATACAAGAAATGCTTAGAGCCGTAGAAGAAATTGAAGATCCTTGAGCTCAGTCTCGAGCTCCTGATGTAAGCCACAAATTTGCAAGACAAGTGTGAAGCTGATTTGGAAGCCTTAACCAATGTGAAGGTTGGCCATATTGAGATAAGGAAAGATGAAACATATGATTCCGCTCTTGAGCTAATGATTGATGGATGTAATAATGAAATGGAGATATTTTCTTTCCCATTTGAAGATGAAGACTCTTTCCATGATGAAGAAATTGAAGCAAGGAGTTTTGAGACCTCTAAAGATGAAGCTCTTTTTGATGAAGGATCGGTAGAGTGCAGCGATTCCCAGATGATGAGGTAATCCCTCCAGATAGTTTCCTTGAGATGTAAAATAAATATTCTTCAAAGGCATATAAAGATGAGCTGCAGGAAATGATGAAGCATAACTTTGTGCAAGAAATCTTGGACGCAGTAGAAGTTGTGGAAGACCCCGAGCTGATTCTTGATCTCTTCACTCATGCCATGGATATACAAGACAAGTATGAGTTTTCCTTTGATCCTCCCATCAATACTCAAATGCCTCATAGTGGAGTAGAGATAAAGGATGAATCAAATGTTTCTCATAGAGAAGATGTTCAATGAGCATAGACACAGAAAGAAAGTAACTTAGAATATCAAAGGAATTGGAAAAAAAATCATCTCTAGGGTAGTGATAGCACGCTCGATGGAGAATCAACTATATGGATAAACATGGAAGGAAACTGGCACTATGAAACTATTTCAAAAAACATGAAGGTAGTGTGAATTTCCAAGCAAGGACCTAAGCATCAAGAAGCTCACATGGACTCACTCCTACCAAGTACATATATAAATTGTGAAAGCACCTAGATTTCATAAGTAGCTAAGGAGGGGAGGCTACTTTTGGAACCCATCAACGGCTTCACAGAATATCATCATTTGGTGTTGCCTCTTCAAGGGTAACTTTTGAGAAATGAAAAGTGCTTCAATGAAAGTGGGTTATCCCCACCTTGTACCATAGGTGATTGTTAGGTGTTTTCCTTTATGTTGCATGTGTTTCCCTTCCTGTTATGTGTCGTGTGTTTCCTTTCCATCCTTTTCATGTGTGTGTGTGTTTCCTTCTTCTTTCTCTCTTGTTGTAAGTTGTACATGACTCTGCAAGGCCCAATGGATAAGGCACTGGTCAACAAATTATATGGTCTAAAATTGAGATTCTAGATTCCCATGTCATGTCTTCACTATGCTCAGTCCATGTCATGTCCCCAAGCTAGAGCCAACTTTTTCATGAAAATGTGCAACAGGAAATTGACAATTTCGAGCATGACAACTATACCCCAGTGTCAAATTTTTCAAGTTATATCATTCCAAGATACCCCAATCTCTATCCAATAAGTCCAAGTGACCTCCTAAATAATGTTCTATCATCCCCTAGGTGATTTAGGAAATTCCATTCATTCCCCCTAGGTGATTTCAGAGTTCATTTGCAAACTACAGGCAGTTGTAGGAAGGGCTATCACTGGCCTTCCCAGGACTAGATCAACCCCCTAGAGTGGAATGGAAGGGCCAAATTCAACATGGAGGTGAATTTAAGACCTTAGAACATCATGGAAATTATTTTGGAAGGTTTGGTGAAGTTTTTAAATACTTGGAGCAGTCTGAGTAAAACAGGTTCACAAGCCTAGGTAGTACATAGGCCTAAAATAACTGTTGGGCTTCATAAGAAGATTTTGGGAGCTCTGGATGGAGTTAGAAGTAAAAAAAAACATCTAGAAATAGGATTCCAAGACCTACATGATGGTGAAATCATATTTTCACAAAACCTTGGCATAGGATTTGAGGTAGTTTTTCTCAAATATAAGTGGAGTCTCAAGTCACAAATCAGATTTTTCAAGGATCATATGGATGAATAAAGACATGAATACCCACACCATTGGATTAAAAATTACATTTCAATTAGGATAATATAAAATTTCACCAAGAAATTCCACCAGGAGCTCAAGTTATCATCATTCCAAGTTGCCCTCTCAAAGTCAGTTTAGGAGTTAGTCATTTTCAAGAGGACACGTGTCAGCACTAGAGCCTAGCAGAATTTCATGTCCCCAATGTCCCTGAGGTCAGGTACACCAACCTTTGAAAAATTCTCCCATCCCCCATGTGACCTCTGGGACCCTCATGTGACCTCCAGACTTGACAATTCAGCCCCCAAGTGCATTTTTGGAGCATCCATTCCCTGTCATCAGATCAAATGCCACGTGTCAGCTCCAGGACCACCATGGAAACTGATGTCCCTCATTTCCTTAGGTTAGGGACATCATACATGGAAAAATGTCTCATCCCTATGGGGAGTCTTTTGGTCACTCACGTGACCGACTTTCATCCCCAAGGTGCATTTTTGGAGCATCCATTCCTTGTCGTCGGATCAAGCACCACATGTAGCTCCAAGACCCATGGAAACTAATGTCCCTCATTTCCTAATTTTCAGGGACATTAGACATGGAAAAATTCACCCATCCCCTATGGGGATTCTTTTGGTCACCCACGTGATCGAATTTCATCCCCAATGCTTTAAAGCAACTTTTTTACTTTCATTCCTGTCCGTCGGATTGGTTCGATCACGTGTGTCGCCATCTTGCTCACCATGGAATTTGATGTCCCTCATGTCCCTAAGGTTAGGGAAATCAAGGAAAAAAAATTCCCAACCCCAACTCAAAAATTTGAATATTTTTTCTAATCTGTTAGTTGTTTTCACCGCTTCTTGTTGTTATTGCTGCTTCTCACCGCGAGAAGAAAAGTTGTAGAGAACACCTCACTCCACCATTGCCAAATCTTGAACCAGATCCATTACAAACACATTATCCTTCACTCCATGGTGGCACATAGGTCAAAAAGGAATATTGATCAAATCATGAAGAAAGAACAAAGAATAGAGGAAAATAAGTCTAAAAACTCCATTGCCATAAAACCAAGAATCAAACATATCTTGCAAACCGTTGCGGATTGACAAACCATTTTTGTTGCTGAGTTCTTCTCTCTTGAAGGCCATTAAAAATATTATTCAAACCTCCAATTTTCAGCAAGGAACATTCACAAGTGAAGAAATCTCATTTCTAGCTCAACGAAGGAAAAATTGAATTTCCCATCAAACCGTTTGTCGATTGAAGAGAAATTTCTCCTAAAGCATAAGAAGAAAAAACCTATCACAATGGAATCAATTTCATCATGAATGGAGAAAAAACCAAACCTATAATTTTCAAGCTCCATTAATGGCTGCCATGACATAGTAATGGAAAAAATCAGTGAGCTACCTCTCCACTTCTCAGGTTCTAGTGGGCAAAATCACGTGAAAATTGGAGGGAACAATCATTGAAAAATCTAGTTTCACGTGAACTAGTTTTCACGCCATGAAGTCCCTATTTTTAGGGATATGGAGGGTTGTTTTTTTTAGTATTCTTCCCCTACCAATGAAAATATCATTTTCCCACTTGTTCAGATGAAGGAATTACTCAAAATTTGGAGTGTGGAACCCTGGAATAAAACCCATAATTTCAAGACTCGTTTTGTCACAATTTGACATTCTTTGGCACACTTACTAAAAATAGCATGTCTCCCTACATAGGGTCTATTACTTTGGGTAAGCCACCATTTTAAGAGGATATGAAGAAGGTGGTAAACACAGAGGGAGCATCACGCAGAAAGGTCATCAAAAAGGTCATCTCGGCTCAATTCACACTTACTAAAAATAGTAAGTTACACTCAAAGAGTAGTTTTGGCACAATGGGTCATACAAGGATAATCATTCAGGGGACATCATTGTTTAGGAGCATCCTAGTCATTTTTCATAGGGCATTCAAGATCCATCTTAGTTCATTCAACTTGGTGAGCATTCGTGAGCTAATTGGAAGGAGTTTCACAATGTGCAAGGAGTTTGAAGATTCAGAGTTTCACTTTGCATTTGGAGCTTTCCATCGACGAGGATCAATGAGCATCATCAGGAAAGACATATCCTCTTCTTATTCTCTCTCTCTTTCTCTCTCTCCTCTTCCCCCAACTTTCTCTCACTTTCAAATGTTCTAATTCTTCATTGGGGTTTGCACTTTTTGATATGCCTTTAAGTCACTTAAAAGTGACTTTAGAAACATAATGTAAATTAAGTCACCTTGATTTTATAAAAGGGAATTAAATATTTTTAGGAATATGAATAGTCTAAAGTTAAGAATAAGGAATATGGAGGGTCATGAGGAAGACGATAAGTCACCTCTCATTCTATAAATTGCAACGCCATTCCCATTTCATTGACGTTAATCCTTGTAAACTCAAGAGTGCATTGTACCTAGAGAAAGAAAAGGAGATAGCCATTTTTCTTCTACTTTCCTCCACTCTCAAATTTCTTCCATTCTCACATTATGTACAACTTTTGTTTAAGTATCAATATAAAAAGAAGGATTTTTAGCCTTTTTGATGAGGAGATTTTAGAAACTATGAGTTATCTTATCTTGTCTTGTTGCCATTTGTAGGGTTGTTTCTTCTCATAAATGCATGTGTTAAAGTTTCTAACTAGTGTGTGTAGGAATCTGATTTCCTACCTGTAACATTAGTTCCCCTATCTCATTTCTCACTCCCCTTTCCCGCTTTACAGATAAATTCCTCTCTAGCAAGAAATTTCTAGCTTTGTTGCGGGGTCGATGAGAGTGTCCCTATTTGATCCCTAGTCAAAATGCCACCAAAGAAATCCAACTTTTCATGCACATGCATATACGACAACTAAACCAGATTGAATAGAGGGACTTAGATTCCTAAAGAGTTGGTAAGAAATCCATGAGTTTGTCCATCTAACAATTTTTCTCACCAACAGGAATGCACTTGAGTCGCTAACTACTTGAAGTGTGATAAAAGGCTGACAAACACCTACATTTGATGATTTTCATCCCTATATATTTATTTTCTTATACCATGTGTTGACTGCATCACCTATAGAAGGATCCCGATTAAATCCACAAAAATCCTTTGTTATCTAGTTTACCAATGAAGTATCAATCTGAGGTGCCTCTTGAGTGCTTGCTTGTGGTTAATTTTATTCTTCATTTATCTCTTAAGACACACCAAAATTTTGTACCATCAAGGCCTGGTTTATCATTCCATTGAAACATGCTACCTAATTATGGGCTTGACCACAAGGAAAACACTATTCATATTCCTCTACAAGATTATTCTAGACTGGAACCAAGACTCCAGGATGTTGAAGGTGTATTAGGATTGTATGGTTGAAATGGTCTAGAAGCTGGGGCTTGTTCTTAATTTTTTTCAACTTGAGAAGAAGGTCTATTAGACTAATATGAGGGCTTATTAGGTTGGTATTGAGGTTTACAAGGTCTAAAATTATGATTTTATCACCTCTTGAGGGTCACCAAATCATTACCTAGGTTACTGCAATTATTTTATGACCTCTTAGAGTTTATTTGGGGTGTAGAAGAAGATGTGGAAGCTTCATTGGAAATCTGATTTCTAGGAGCAAGAATAGGGGCTAATGCAGGTGTTTGACTAGAATTAAGATTCCCCATTTCTAAATAAATAGGCATAGGTGGCCTAGGTGCAAGTTTTCGACTTGAATTAAGAAATTCTCAGCTCTAATAGCTATTTCATAAGCTTCTGTAAGGTTACCCCTCCCATTGTATCATTATGAATATATCGAGAATTTAAAGTTTTAAGGAAATAGAGAAATGCAACTTCAGCCATTGGTCTTACAGAAATTGGAATCCTATCCCATGTCCTTTGAAATCTGAAATTGAAGTCAGCCATCTATTTGTTTGCTTTGCTCTTTTGATCGTAGTGAACTGCTCTAAAAGAGATGAGTTATCTTCCCTCTCTCCAAACCGATCACGAGGGGCCGTGCATAGCTCATTCCAATTATGAATTGATGTCGATGCTAAGATTTTGAACCACTGTAGAGATTTTCCTTTAAAAGAAGAAGTAAGAAGTTTCACTACCATGTCCATATAAACAATCTCATGTATGGAATAGACATTTGTAATATCCTGAATATGATCAATTGGGGTTGTATTATTTTCTCCATTAAAGAATGGAATGTTCTTTAATATTGCCACCAAAATCAGATTCTATGCATTGAAGGCAAGTGGTACTACACTGTGAAATTTACAAATAGATTTGAAGGTGGTTTTACATCCATTCTAATTGGTCTAATAACTCTAGTGGATTGAAGAAATGGCCTACCAGGTGGAGGTGTTAACAAGGTTTTGTTTAGTGGAGATGGAGATCTCTAAACTTATCTTCCCATTCTTCCTCTACACGAAGATAGTAAGTATTAAAATATCCCTTATTCTCTTGTCCTAGACCTGGTTTAAATCCTTCTCATGAACTTTAACCACTAGTAGTACTAAAACTAGCTTATTTCCTTATTGGAGTCACTAGATGCGTTGTTACATCACCTCCAAAGGATGAAAATTCACCAAGACACACATCTAATCTTGATAAATGTGGAATAATCGACTTTCTTGTCCCATTTCCTATGCTAAAAATGGTATGTTGAAAAAGTAGAACTCTAGGATTTTCATATTACATATCCCTACCTTTTACTAACATAGGATTCTCTCAAAGTGCGGGACCCTTGCAATCAAGACAAACCTCTAGAGAAGGCTAGTTCCTCTACTTATTCCTAATGCTAAACTACTCCTAAAATGTCGATTCTAAGGGACCAAGGAAGAGGGGATGCATAAAATGTAAATGCTTAACTAAGGTATGTGATAACACCAAGAAAAAGAGATGGCGAAATTACAAGTGAGTGAAAATAGGGAGAAGACACAATAGGAGAGGAAGACATAAGTTTCATGGTCCAAAACCACATTCAAATCTCCATTTTCATGGATCATAATGAATTTTAACCTTGCAAGAAGAACGAAGCATGAAAAATATACATGTAGTTGTAATAGGAGGCAAGAAACATAATGCAACCCAAATTAGGGAAGAAAATAACCACAAACATGAATTTTATTTCTCGAAAGATTCACAATACATTAAAAGTTGATACAATGTAAGAATCCTTTGCAGAATGCACAAATTTGAGGCCTGTAACTCACAAAAGTTCTTGAACAATTTTTCCATAGTCCCTTTACATTACATAATGTCTCCCTCAAAATGAGGCAAATTTTTCAAGATATAGATGAAGATCTTCAAAATTACCTCACCAACTCGACAGATTTCAATTAAGAGGTATAAGAAGCCATAAAATTGGTCCTTTTCTTACACAAACAGATTCTAGGCACCATACCTCATTAAAATGGTAGTTGAAAAAACTTTGTACTACTTCCATTAATTCTTGGTTCATTCCTATGTTCAACCACCTGCATGTAATTTTACTTCTAGATGGTAACAATTTATTACCCTCATGATCGGTTACATAATTCATTCTCGTGTCAACTCGAGTAAGTTTTCTCTGTTGACGGCCACATTTCTTTCATTACTTACTCTGTTATTGATGGGTTATATAAATGCAACCAGTTGGTAGTAAGTTCCACTACTACTAATGCCTTGTTTCATGATGGCACAAACATTTCCTTTTCCACTATTGGCCACTAGTGAAAAATATACATCGACCATTAACATCTATATAAATGCTATCAACACCCTTGATGTTTCTTGATTGTTTCTCCATCATCTTCTTTGTGCAAATATCACGATAAACTGAAAAAATTTTATAGGTTGATAGCATTCTTGTGACACCACTATTTTGTTGTCTTTCTGTTGACCCATGCTACCGGTCGGTAGCATCCGTACATGCTACCTACTAGTAGAATTTTGAGTGCCACCAACCGGTAGTATCTGTAGATGCTACCGGTGCTTCTACACAACTTTTTCCTGCAACCTGACCGATCCTGTTACTGTCACTAACACTAAAAATGTCGGTTAGTAGAATTTATTAATGTTACCAATAGGCCTTTAAATCCCCAACTTGCACAACTTGCCAAGCTCGCCAAAAACAACTTGCCAATCAAAACTAACTCATCCATTCACCACGGATCTCCAACTCATCACGCATTAAGACCATCTTGGTTAAGCCAACCAATGAGTTACTCAGTAAATTCTAAAACATTATACCCACCACTACCAACACCTAGACTTGTTAAGTTGTTCACTTTACTGAGGGTGCAAAAATGGATAACACTCAATTTTTCCAACATTGAACAACTAATATAATCTTCAACACACTCCATGACATCATCAAAACACTATCCATGCCTTTTTAAGTTATCATCACACTTCAACAAGTCGGTATAATGCTCAAGCCCATGCAAACTCATGGAAACTCAATATTACCAATAAACTTCATGAATATTGATGATAACACCTCATACAAACATCTATTCCTCCTAGACATCATTTGACATCAATGTTATTGGACATTAATGAAAAAATTATTGATAAAATGCCAAACAATCTCCCCTTTTTCATTAATGACAACCACCATTAGAAACATTGATGGAAACTATTCATGCAATAACCTTTAGACTTCTAACTTATTATTTCTAAGCCAACTCTCCCCTTTGACATCTATGACAAAAGCTACTATATCATCTTGACATGAAAAAAACAACAATCAATGCACAACTTCATACTTACCTTCTCCCTCTTAGCACATGTATTCTTTCCAACTAATTCATACCTTGAATATGCATCATATGAAAAATATCAACAAAAAATTACACAATTTTCCTCATATGTTTCTTACGGGCTCGATTATACAACAATACATCTCTCCCTTGCTTTTTGGCATCTCAAAATCATTATGAATGACAACAAAAATTAAAATACCTTACCTCGGTAAATGTAAACATTGTTTCTTCTTCATTGTTGTCATATTGTTTTCAATCATTCTTGATCACACATACTACATTCTCCTACTCAAATAAAGACATGGTCTTGATAAATAATCCTCTTGAAATCTACTTATAATCATGACTATAATCCTACCTTGAACATTCATCTAAAATTGACCTCAAGAAGCATCACAACACACATGATCATCATATACCTAAATAAGGTCATGGTACACTTACTCATATCACACAAACAACTCTATCTTGAACATCCCTCTCATGATACCAACAAGTAAAAATATATCCTTTGAATACATAAAATGAGTGATCTTAGACTAATAGATGAAAAAACACTCGAACACAAACATACCTATTATCTTGACTCCTAGTGAATAAATACCTCTTATGCAAAACAAAGTTTACTCAAACGTTTGTACCCTACATATGAAGCTTATCATCTTATTGTTGACTGATGTAGATATCCCCTTGTCTTATTCATATGAAAACTCAGACTTGGTGATCATAAAACTTCTTCTTACAACAATATCAATCCCTTAAAATCATCAATTTTACCTTTAGGAGAACATCAAACAATGTCACTAGTCCTAGAAAGCTAATTCAACAATATGTTTATAATTCCTTGACCGGGGTTCATTTTATGATCCCCCTCTAAAAACATAGTTTAGAATGGGTGGAAAATATCCAAAATAGACTTTCACATCGATGGTGAATTCATGAAAAACTGTTTTATGGAAAATCTGACTAGGTTGAACTATCGTCCATCATATTCCGTACAACCTGGGTTGGATGGTGTCCAACCCAAGTTATACACAAGACAATGGAAAACCATCTAATCCAGGTTGGATGGTCATCCATCATCTACCATATAACCTAGGTTGAACGACATCCAACCCAAGTTGTATGACAACCGATGGACAATCGTCCAACCTGGGATGGATGACCATCCATTATCTACTGTCTAACCTAGGTTGGATGGTTGGGTTGGACTACAGACAATAGATGACCATCCAACCTAGGTTGGATGACCATCCATCGACTACTATCCAACCTGGGTTAGATGATAGATAATGGGTATCCGTCCAACCAAAGTTGGATGGATAAACACTTTTATTGGATATCTCAGATTAAATGGGTGCCCCCATGCAACCCCCTAGGTTATGTATTATACCTTGAAAAATACATGCATAAGTTAATTTTTACATATAAATAGTAGGCAAAGCCGACCCATAAAAATGACTTGGTGGTGCAAATTTTAGGCAAAGTAGGCAAGAGCTGATATATGAAAAATCACCATTTCCATTTTCTAAAATCCCCAGGTATTCACGAGTTTATGAAAATTCGCCACTAAAATTTTCCCCGTCCTTGATTGTAATATTTGGTTTTCAATTAATTTTCAAGAACATTGTATGACCATAAAACTTCTTTAAGAAGAAAAAGACACAACCTTCCTTATGATTAACACTTAAAATCTTTAACATAACTGTGAATGGGTTGATCGGGACACAAACCCAAGTTTTAAAGAGCCTTAGACAATTATTAGGCCTTAAACATAGTATAGGATTAAAATGTGTATACCTTACATCATTTGACTATATATCTCGAGTTTAAATCAACTTGATCCTTACACATAAAGCAATCCTCAATAATTCTTGTTATCCATATTTCACCCACCGGAAAAGTATTGGATCAGCCACGACCACGCAGAGAAAGAACCAGAGAAAAATGTGTTGAAATCTTACAAAAGGGTCGCAAAAGGACTCAATAATGGAGTGGCAGAGCCTGCGAAAGACTAAACAACCCTATGCAAGAAGAAAGAGAATAAACGGCTCTGTCGAGTGAATTTGGAGAGAGCCATGTGTCCAAACGGCGCACCTCTAGAGATTAAATCCAAAGGGGCGAGATCAAACTCATGTCAGCCCTCCATGTAACAAATGGTCAATAGAGGTCAAAAGGCAGACAAGGCAGGCCTCAAAAAGGCTAAGTATAAAAGTGGTCGTGGAAGAAGCCATGTGTCAACTTTGCGCATCTCCAAGGGTAAATCCAAAAGTAGAGGATCAAACAAGCACCAACCCGCCACGTAGCCCAAGGTCCAAAAAGGTAAGAGTGGCCATTAAAAAGTCTAAGAGTCTGAGAGAGGCTTCCAAGTGTCAACCTAACACTCCTTCAAAGGCAAATCTTGATCGGGCTTTTAAGTGAGCACGAAGCCTCCACACATCCATTCTAAAAAAGGGGACAAAGTCGGGTTGAATAGTCAATACATGATGGCAGGCTGGTGGAGAGTGCCAAGTGTTCAAACAACACTAGTTCAAGAGAAAGATTGAAAGGGGGTTTCCAAGAAAGTCCTAGGTCACCGAGTGTCCCTAGTTAGATATATGACACCACCGAGAAAAGGACTTAGGCAAAAATATAAGGAGATCGAGCAGGCCACGGGAGAAGCCAAGTGTCAACACCATGCCACTCCAAAAGCAAAATGCAGAGGCCACCCTCGGACATGCACCAGCCCTCCATGTGTCCAGTTTAAAAAGGGGACCCGTTTTCAAACTATTTTCCCACCTTTTTTGTACGGACCCGATACAAATTTTGAAGGGGCATATCTTTCGACTCGGGGCTCAAAATATAGCAAATATGACACCATTGGAAATATCTCGGCCTCGTCTATGCCTTGGGAACATAAAATATCATTTTGGGAAGGATTTGGTAGGTGAAAAATGGGGAAAAGTCTTCCAGGACATTAACATAGAATATGATCTCTTCAACTACCAAATCTGATTTGATTTGATTTGATCGCGAGAACTTCAACCAAAGTGACATATTGTGGATGGATTTATAGAAGGCATTGATATTCAGTGGTTGAGATTTCAAAATGAGATTCAATGTGTATCTCAGGGTGGTTGGATCAGGATTTCGAATTCTTCCCTCTTCTCTCTCTCATTCTTCCTATATATTGTAATAGAGGGGCACATTCAAATGGTTGTTCATTTTTTCCTCTCTGCCTCCCCCTCTTTTTCTTCCTCGAGGGTCAAAATGGAGTTCAACCTCCTCCCCTGCTCTGTAAATGGACATTTTTTCCTCTTTCTCATGAATGATGTTCTGTGAAAACTTCTAAAGCAATAAAAATGTGTTTTGTGATGCATTTGTCCATCCTTTGCTCTTTTTGGTTGTTTCTTCTTGCCTCTCTTCATTGTAGGGTACTTGTGCATGTTTTGGATGTTCGTTTGCAGATCTAGGAGCTATGTTTGTTGGGTTTGAAATGTTTTCTATGTGAATCTGATCTTTGGCTTGTGATGCAGTTGTTCATCCTCTCCATTGCTCACCTCCCTTCATTTCATGGTAGTTTGGTTAGATGATCAACAGTTTTCCTTCTCTGGTGTATCACCATTTTAGTGTAGGCTCTTTTTTCTTCTCTCTTTCTCTCCTGTCTCCTTGGAATGGTTAGATTAGGATTAGATTAGATTCTTCCTGCACTAGAATAGCTTGTGGCAGGTAGATTAGGAAGAGGAACCAACCTTCTCTAGAGAGTTTTCCCATTTACAAAGTCCCACACTTTGGGGAAAACTCAATGTTATGCGAATCACACCAAATGAATCTACCTTAGAAAAGTAGATCTGACAACTCATTTGGGGTGATGTGATTTTGCACTAACATTTTTGGCATGCCTAGTGGGACACTGAGGTTAGATCTCCCATCTTTCCAAGGTGTCTCATTACAACAACAAATCATAAGCCACCGTGTGACCACACTAACAATTTTGGCATGGTGGGATAGGTCTAAAGCACCTTACCACTTCATCTTAGCAGGTTGATGTGTTCTTATTAAGGGTCAGCCTTTTGAGGCACTTTCAAGCACATCTGGTGACTCCATCTAGTCAATAACCCATCCTCTAAGTTAGACCTTTTCCATCCATTTCCACCCATCTTCATTCACTTTTCTTTCCATATCTCCCATTTTCTTCCATTTCATGAAGTTGTGCAATCATGACTTCATTCCCTTCATGGAATTCACACCTACAGCAGTGCAATCCACCTCCAATGCATTTTCCAACTCCTCCAAATCAGCATTATATCAGATCCAAATTATGTGCTTACCCATATGAGTAGGGTCAAAGTCAGTTTGGCCATGGAGCTTATCATGAGCAAGGGTATGCATACAATGACAACAATCAAATGGAGGATGCTATTTTTTTGGAGAAGATTCAAAGAATGGAGGCTAGCATGGTGCAATCCAGGGGCATAGCACAAATGAAGGCATTCAAGATTGGTTGCAGGGAACCTTGTCCATGGGAAGGCCCTTTTCCAAGACATTACAACCCTCAGGAGAAGCTTGACTTCATGGTTGAAGTGCTACCTCAGCTTACACAATGGATTGAGGACATTGAAGCTTATGAGAAAAGTGTGAGACAACCTTGTCAATGGGTAAGTCAATCACCAGCTCCTTGTCTTTCATTTTCTCTTCCTCAATCTTTATCATTTCAGCAGAGGCAAGAGTCAAGCCCCTCACTTGCTGCCCCAAGTGTTGATTTCATTTCTCCATCTCCTAGTCTTCCACCCCATTTCAATTCTTCTCCCCTTTTCTCTCCCAAGTATTCATCCCCTCCAAAAAAAAAAGTTCCACTTCCCTCCCCACCACAAACAATTATAAAACTGATTGAACCCCAACATGTCACTCCTCTTGCTTTCCCAAGTCCATGTTGGGAAGAAACCCAAGAAACTAGTCAAGGAGAACAACAAGAGGAGGAGCCCAATAGAGAAGAAATGATAGACAATCTGAAGAGTTGGGCTGCCAAATTTGGGTTCACAAATATCCCCTTGATGGTCAAGCCAATAGAGGAGGTTAGAGTTGAAGAACCAGTGGTGGTTGAGGCTAAGTTTGTAGCAGAGAGAGGACCATATAGTTTTAGAGGCTCCAAGTGTGGAGCAGGCTAGAGAAGAACCTTCAGTTCTTCCTTTCACTTCATCCCCTTCAAGCTCTGATGTTGAAGAAGAGTTTGAGCTTTCAAACTTCATGTTTGAGGATGAAGGGAACCATGGTGAGTCAATTGTAGATCAAGAGGACACCATGAAGGAGGTAGAGCACCTACAACAGGACAACAAGGAGGTAGACTATCATGTGACTTGGAGGATTGTTTTGATGGAGAAGAGCCTAAAGAGATAACACCATTTTTCCTCCATCAACCACCTTCCAAGCATATGAGCCTATTTCCATGAAGGAGGACATTCAAGAACAAAGCATCTGCACTCCACTACACCTCTCTAAAACCAAGATTGGAAGGTATGAGTCCTCCATGTTCTCCATAAGAAAAGAAGAGGAACAACCAGCTCCAAGTCCAGTTAAAAAGGAGCATATGGAGGTGACCAAGATAGATTCAGAGGCACTAAATCATGAGCCGGTTACACAAGAAAATGCAGACCCCTCTCTCATTCAACCTCTCCAAAAATATGACTTTTTGGAGGATCCTGAACTCACTAGCTTCATATTTGAAGATGAGGCTTCATATGGTGAAAATAATGAAGATTTTAAGATCACCATGCAAAAGGGAGAGACTTTGCTACAACAGATAGTAAAGAGTTTGATATCCTATCAGACTCAAAAGAATGTCTTCAACCACAAGAACCTGCTGCCATGGAAGAGAACGTGCAAGCACAACCTACAGTTTGCAACATGCCTCCTGAACCCAAGTTGGAAGATTTTGATCTTCCAAAAGTCACACCTATCTGAGAGGAAGAGAAAAGGCAGGAAGAGGATGTCATCATCTCTCTCACACCATCCATCCAAGAAGGTCCACAAGAAGACTCCATTTTTGGAGTTAAATTTCAAAAAATGGGCACATCCAAAGGATCGACCATGCCCAATCAGTATTTGGCTTCATTGGAGCCAAAAGAGAAGCCAAACCAGTCATGCCTACTTCAAGGCATGAGGATGAGCATCAAAGTACCAAGGGTCACCATCAATACCTCTAGAGTCCAATGCAAATCAGCTTGAAGAGGTATTTTCCATTAATGTTGATACCTTGATGATTTGGGTGGAGGACCAGACTTATTGTCAGTTTTTCACTCATACATGCAGCTATATTTAGTGTCAAATCATTTGCATGGCTGCCCCTTTTGAAAGGAAGCTACTTCTCCTTGCTTGTAGCAGATTTGTTTAGCATTCTTTCTCTCTAGTTAGTTTAGGAGTAGGAGTAGATTTTCTTTCAGAAGAAGTGCTTATGCACACTCTACATGTCTCATTTGAGGCATGTATGATTTGGTCTTTGTACATAAGTTTTGTATTGCTCTCAAAGGTGCATAAGGCTAGGCTCTTCAGTATTCATGGAAAAAGACTCATAGTTGTCTGTAACATTGCTTAGTTCCAAAAGAAGAAAATGTAGAGAAACTAAAATCCATCTTTGAAAATAGTCCATTTCAGGGACAAATGAAAGCCCCAGAGTCAAAACAATTTTCTACTCTCAAAATCCTTATTTCAAGATTTCTTATGAAAATTGAGAGTGCAAATGCGTGGGCAAGTTCAGGGTCGAAAAAACATAGAAAAGGCATGCAGTCAGGATCGTAGTGGCTCAGGGATCAGATCTTCAAATTTTAGATCAGTTTCATGTTTATCAGGTAGACTCCATGCCCAATGGATGCTTTTAGGCCACTGGTCTCTTCATCTAGCATGTAGATGTCCCTTTGAGTCACCAAATTTTATCCATATTTCACCCCAGGAAAATTATTGGATCAGCCACGACCCCACAGAGAAAGAACTAGAGAAAACACATTTAAATCTTGCAAACAGGTCACGAAGGACTCAACAATGGAGTGGCGGGGCCTGCAGAAAGACTAAACAACCCTATGCAAGAAGAAAGAGAAGAAACAACTCTATCGAGTGAATCTGTGTCTTAAATTCATCAAACAGATTACGGAGGGCTCAAAAATAAATAGAAGAGTCGAGAAGAAGGAGAGAATGTCACAGAGAAGCCAGAGAAAGAAAGAGAAGAAACGGAAAATATTTGAAGTCTTCGGGCTCAAAATAGTTCAAAACGAGTCCAAAAATTGACTAAGTATGGAGGAGACAATGGAGAGAGCCACGTGTCAAACGGTGCACCTCCAAAGATTAAATCCAAAAGGGAGAATCAAACTCGTGCTAACCCTCCACGTGTCCCATGGTCAAAAAGTTCAAGCAAAAGTCAAAGGTGGACAAGGTGGGCCTAAAAAAGGCTAAGTATAAAAGTGGTCACGGAAGAAGCCACGTGTCGACTCTGCGAATCTCCAAGGGTAAATCCAAAAGTGGAGACTCAAACAAGCACCAACCTCGCCACATGTAGCCCAAGGTATGAAAAGGTAAGAGGGGCCATTGAAAATTCTAAGAGTTTGTGGAGGCTTCCAAGTGTCAACCCGATGCTCCTTCAAAGGAAAATCTTGATCGAAGGCTTTTAAGTGAGCATGGAGCCTCCACGTGTCCAGTCTCAAAAAGGGGACAAAGTCGGGTTGAATAGTCAATGCATGATGGCAGGCCGGTGGAGAGTGCCAAGTGTCCAAATGGTGCTAGTTCAAGAGCAAGATTGAAAGGGGGTTTCCAAGCAAGCACTAGGCCTTCACGTGTCCCTGGTCAGATATATGACCCCACTAAGAAAAGAACTTAGGAAAAAAATATAAGGAGATCAAGAAGGCTGCATGGAAGAAGCCAAGTGTCAACACCATGCCACTCCAAAAGCAAAATGTAGAGGCCACCCTCGGACATGCGCTAACCCTCCACATGTCTAGTTTAAAAAGGGGATCCATTTTCAAACTATTTTCCCACCTTTTTTGTATGGACCCAATACAAATTTCAAGGGGCATATCTTTCGACTCGGGGCTCAAAATATAGAAAATATGACACTTGGAAATATCTCGGCCTCGTCTATGCCTTGGGAACATAAAATATCATTTTGGGAAGGCTCTGGTAGGTAAAAATGGAAAAAAATTCTTCCAGGCCATTAACGCAGAATCTGATCTCTTCAACTACCAGATCTGATTCGATTTGATCCTGTCGAAGAACCAGAAGTGACATATTGTGGGCGGATTTATAGAAGGCATTGATATTCAGTGGTTGAGATTTCAAAATGGGATTCAATGCGTATCTTAGGGTGGTTGGAGTAGGATTCAAATTCTTCCCTCTTCTCTCTCCCATTCTTCCTATATATTGTAATAGAGGGGCACATTCAAATGGTTGTTCATTTTTCTCTCTACCTCCCCCTCTTTTCTTCCTCGGGGTTGAAAATGGAGTTTGAACCTCCTCCCCTACTCTATAAATGGTTTTTTTCCTCTTTCTCGTGAATGATGTTCTATGAAAACTTCTGAAGCAATAAAAAACATGTTTTGTGATGCATTTGTCCATCCTTTTCTCTTTTTGGTTGTTTCTTCTTGCCTCTCTTCATTGCAGGGTACCTGTGCATGTTTTGGATGTTTGTTTGCAGATCTGGGAGCTGTGTTTGTTGGGTTTGAAACATTTTCTGTGTGAATCTGATCTTTGGCCTATGATGCAGTTGTTCATCCTCTCCATTGCTCACCTCCCTTCATTTCATGGCAGTTTGGTTAGATGATCAGCACTTCCTTTTCTGGTGTATCACCGCTTAGTGTAGGCTCTTTCACCCTCTCTCTCTCTCTGTCCCCTTGGAATGGTTAGATTAGGATTAGTTATATTCTATGTGCACTAGAGTAGCTTGTGGTAGGTAGATTAGGAAGCAGGAACCAACCTTCTCTGGAGAGTTTTCCCTTTTTCAAAGTCCCACACTTTGGGGAAAACACAATGTTATGTGAATCACACCAAATGACTCACTTCTCTTGAGCTCTTGAAAAATCAATCATCATTGTCAATACATATTATATTGTTAAGAAACTTCAAGCATCCATCGCATAGTCTACCCCTCGAGACTAGCATTCTCATTTAGGCCTATGAGATTTCTCTCATCCTCAAACTCGAGAATACCCTACAATCCTAGAGCACTCATGCAAACATAATGCAAAAGAACATAGTCTTAAAGAAACACTCATGCAAACATAAAGCAAAAGAACATAGTCTTAAAGAAACAACCTTCCATCATCATATGCATAGTTCTATGAGACCTATAGATCATTTCTTAATATTTGACTTACCTCAACATGGAGCAAGGGGACTTGAATATTCAATAACTCGAGCTACTACTCAAATTTCACAATTTTTACTTTTACCTTCAAGTTTTAACAACACCTATGTCTTGATCCCATGTTGTGAAACAACCTATCATACCCTTGTCAACATCTATCTTCGAGAATTCTACCACATTATACCGAGAAACACAAGCTTGATATAACGACATTACATACTTTGACACACCTATAAGCTTCCATGTTCCTCAAACCATTAAATACCTTCATACTATCAACTAGGTCTACTCTTCCATGGAAATCAAGATACTTACCAAACTTCCTAATAACTTGGATCCTATCTCGAGCACATAGACCACTTGTCATTCATATAGACTGATTCTTGACCACATACTTGATTGCTAGATACCAATCTTTCTCAAATGCTAGAATTCAATACCTTGTCAATATCATGATTGTATAATGCCACACTAACTAGACCTTGAAGCAACTAATTCTAGAGCTTGTGTCAAATTGAATAAATGAAACACAATAATTCTTATTGTATATTGATATTGGAAAACCATACATTTATATAGGAGATTGATTTCTTAAAATATAGGAATAAAATTTTAGCCACTAATATATCCTAAATACAAATATAAGTTGTTAATAACAAATTATAAACCCACAATATGTGTGTGTGTGTGTGTGTGTGTGTGTGTGTGTGTGTGTGTGTGTGTGTGTGTGTGTGTGTGTGATTTGTTATTACAAATCACTCACTAACTATTTAATAACTATCTACCATGAATAATTACCATAGTAAATACTAAATCCTAACATCCCCCTTAGTGTTTACATGGTATAAAAACATTCACACTTCCTTTGTAGCTGCAGTCGCTCGTGCTTTCTCATGATCTTGGTACAACACTCGAACTGAAGGTAGAAGAAGGAACACATTAAATTCTTATCAACCATGAAATCTCGGGAACACATTTGACCGAAGAGGATAGGAAAACACTCAGGAATTATATTCTTATTAACCACCACTCTAGTGAACAAATATGACCTCAAGTAGTGTGGGAAATCAAGTAGGAACACATCTGAATAACCATCAATGGTTTTCTAGAGGCTAACCAAAAACCTAAGTATGAATAGGAACACATCTGACTGTTCAACCTCTTCAATACTAATGATCTTGCATTTTATTGTGCTATTTGTTCTTCACTATGTTATTACATTAGGGACTGCATTAGGAATACTCACATACACAAGTGAACATGAAGATACCACATCTATTCTTATTTTTCACACCACACAAAAATTCTCAAAAGAAAAAATGTTGAAGGCAAACACACTACACGCTAAAATAAGGCACACCACTCTAAATCAAAATAACACACATGCCACCAAATTAGTGAAGCGGCCCTATCATTGGTGACTAATGAGAGGTTGTTGATTAACCTCTAGCCTCGGATGCCTTCTTCCTCTAGTTTATGTGTTGCTAACTCAACAGGATGTGAATATGAAGAAAAATTGTTTCCACATTGAGCTTATTCTTTTATTCCCTCCCACAATGTGAAACACTTTATTTTTCTATATGTTGGGTAACACCGAAAATGCGTCTGTGAGACACTTTTTTTTATTTTGACAACTTGACTATTTTGACTGAAAAATAAAAATAAAAAAATATCCTAAATTACCTATTTGGCAACAAGACTCAATTTGTTAAATAACTCTGACATAAACAAAAATAACACTTTTGCATTGTCATGAAAACATATATTTTGACAATATTGATACTTTAAAGAATAAAATAAAATGACACCCTATGACTCTTTTTAATACGATATTTTGAGGACTTACATCTTTTGAGCACAATACTTGACTCTTTTACTACTGACTCACTAAGACTAAAATTATTTATGACACAAATTGAAATCAAATGTTTAAAATTTGACATACTCGGACCATTTGAAAAGACTTTCCACAAACTAAAATAAATTTTACATCTCAACGTAGAAGACTCTACACAGACTGGATGTTCAAATTTATGAAGTCTTCCTGACTAGGTAAAATCATGTTTTATTTTCTTTTTCAAAGATGGATGATATACAACAACGAGAAAGGCAAGATTCAGGGACACAGATAAGTCAACTCACCGATGGTGGATGACCGAATAAAGGTGATGGAGGATCTATTTGTGAATGTGAATAGGTGTAGGTATAAGCCAATGCACGCTACCTGTGATAAATACCAGAAAATAAAAGAGGGTGTTATGGTTGCAAAATAATGCCCCGGGAAGCTATGGGGATGGAGAGGGAACTCTTCATACGTCGAGATCTCTTTGTTTTTTGCAATGTGAATCAAGTTTCTATATCACAGCTTTTGAGATCTCACAGGAACAAGACAACGATCAAATGTGTTGAGAAAAATAAACAAATGAGACAACTCATGAGATGAGTAATAGATTATAAATAACTCACTGTTAGTCTATAAACACCAACGACCAGGCTATGTAACACAGTGATTGAGGCCTTTTTGAATGAGTGAATGGAGAACACCAACGATGTTTTTACAAAGAGATATTTTCAGAACAATAAAAAAGAGGTTACTGTAATCAATTCAACCACTGAAATGTCAAACACGTACAATATGTGCATTTATTTACTCCTTAAACACCTACGAGATATGATATGTGTTGCAAATCTCAGATTGATCCTTATAATTTTTCCTCAAGCCGTATAGAGAAAGCAAGCTACAACAAGAGTATTTATTTGCATACACAGGGGCATTAATAGATAGTGTGGCCCCTCCACTTTTCTCAAGACCACATACCTACTCTGATACCAAATCTAGAGCTTGGTTCAGATCAAACAAATGAAACACAATAATTTGTATTGTATATTGATACTAGACAACCATACATTTATATAAGAGAGTGATTTCCTATAATATAGGAATACAGTTTTAGCCACTAACAATAATATATCCTAACTACAAATATAAGATATTAATAATAACTTATATACCCATAAAATATATACGTGATTTGTTATTACAAATGACTCACTAACTATTTAATAATTATCTAGCATGAATAATTACCATAGTAATTAGTAAATCCTAACACCGATATAAGAATTTAAGGCTAAATAAGAAACCTTCTTGTCTCTAAAACATGCAATCTTAAAAAACCATAGGCCATATATAAAATGATCATACAAATAAGACTTCAAACATACCTTGATTTAATCAAAGAGCATAAGAGGTTAAAATACTCTTCATCGAGCATGCACACTTCTTGGAATAATATATAGACCAAAAGAATCCACCATAAGCTTCCATAAAACCATCTAAATATACCTTTAAATCATCTTATACAACACATGCAAGAAAATTATTTCTCAAACATACGTTTGATCAAGATCACCAAGCTCCTCCTTAGTCCAAACATATATGTACACTATTTTTGCAACTAGAATATATGTCAATTTTCATACATACTGCGAGAGCTTAAAAACATCATCTTGATACAAGATGCTTTGTTTTCATGAGCTTCAAGCACTTATTAGACTATCCTTAGATCTTCTCATAACTCTGTCAAAAATTTGTTATTTGTACACACTTATTTACAATATTCTATGATGCACACCATCAAATATTGATAAAAAAACTTCTTACAATTGTCTCACACCTGCTACTCATCTTCATAGACTATTTTTATTTTCAAAAATAGATAAATCTATTTTTCACGCACTCTTGCCTTGTCATACTTACCTACTAAGCCTTCATGATGGTAGCACCCTTTTCAAATCAAAATATAACTAAATGATGTAAGGCCTTGCTCTATTGCTCCCAACCATCGAGGTGCACCACATTTATACTTGGTTCATTGATATATATGAGAGTGTATTTCACCTTTTTATCAAATAGTTGAGAGGTATTAGATCCCAGGACATAGTTTGCATCGGTCATATGAGAAGATTCAAACTCTTATCGATTACACAAGTTAGCTTCTCGAATGTTGGCATAACTTACGCAAGGTCACTAATACCTCTCCGGGCACCAAATGTCATCTTGACTTAGTGTAATCTATTCTCCTATTCATTTTTTTTAGATAGTAATATTGTATTAACATCCCTACACACGCACATATAATACGTAAAATGTATAGAATATGGTATTTTTAAAACTAACATAATAATAATGATGCTAATAATAATAGTAATAATATGATATACAAAAATGTTTTAATAGATTTTCAAGTAAATGAAATGAGATAAAATTTTTTTGAAATATTGATAATAATAGTAATTAAATATATTAATTTTTTTTTTTAAAAACATAAAATAAATCTTTTAACAACTTGGGTTATGCACCAAGGAAGAAGTAGGTGAAAATTAAAAAGAGGTTGGTGAAGGATGGAGGTATGGCTCAAGTGTTGGCATGTTGAAGGAGCTCTAATAGGGCATGGGCATCCCTTACGGAATTCAGACATGAGATTTCCCTTGCATAGTAATAATTTCACTTTATTTGAGGTTCAAAGTCATTGCCTACGTTGAAACCTGAGTCAACATTATAGAATCAACAGTAATTGGATATTTGTAGCAAGTGAAGAACATGAAGGGTGAGGGGGCGATGTTGAATGCAAACCTCACCCATAGTTGTCCTAAATTAATTACCAATAGGGTCTAAATCATCCTTGCACATAGGATAAGTCTGAAATCCCAAACATCTCCTCATATTACTTTATACAAATTGATCGATCTGGGTTTGTATATGCATTGGAAGCGGGCGCAATGTCTATGAAAGAAAAGAAAACAACAATTGCAGTGTTTTTTTGTTGTATACAAAATTAGAAAGAGATTGAGGTTAAGGAGGCACTGCATTTTTGTGTAATGCCTAGTTGTAGTGATTTTACTTTTCTACTTCTGAGAACCAATGCGATGTAGACTATAACCCTTACATCTAACATTTCTTTCCTCCTGCGCTTTATCTTTTACTTTGAGTAGTCGTTTTGTTATTCAAAGACATTAGAAATTCCCTTTATTGTTATTCCATGTATATCTCTGCAAGATTTGTCTCTTTCACCCTTCCTAGCGCCAAAATGGGAGCTGAGACAAGGTAGGTCCATTTCAAAGAGAAGTGGCAATGGGTGGTTTCCAGAAGAGGGTGTATGGAACACCTTAACCACGTAAGATTCATATTTTTGTTATATAACCCATGGTGACTGTGTATTTAAATGTGTGGTAATTATCTTGGTTCCCAATAACCATGAGGGAACGTCAAACTTTATCATTAGTATGCCAATCAAACATGTGGTGGTTGTGTATTTGATTGCTTGGTGATTGAGGAGAATAAATGAATTTGGAGATAATTTTATTTACAACAATTTTCCCTTTGTTGGAGGATAATCATTTTATTGCAACTCATGTTCTCTTGTCAAAACAGTAGTGCGAAGTGGGTTTTGGGTAGATGTTTTGGTCTCTTGCTTGAGTAGTTTGAAATGCATGGTCTGACTTTTGATGAAGGTCTAAATGTTATCACAAAATGTCTCAATGAAATGGGGGCTCAGGGAATATAGGGTATATACATTGGGTTCGTTGAAAAATATTTAGAAATTTTCAAGCAAATGCAAAATGTGGGTGCTTAGAAAAGGCTATGGAATTGTAATTTTGAAGGGGGTGTCTAAACCAAACTTGGTCTAATGGGATACAATCATTGTGGAGAATGATCAAATCATTTTGTGGAATGGGTATTGAAGCTTTCAAGCAAATAAAAATGGTGGAATTGTGGATGCGTGCAAACCTGCAGAGCGAAATGCCTTGTAATTTATGCGGGGTTCATTTTAAGACCCCCCTCCCAAAAACATTATAGAATGGGTGGTGAATATGATGAAAAATCCATTCGTACAATAGATGAAAGTGCGAAAATGGGTTTTGTGATGGCGGTGAAAGGAAGCCATTTTACAAGAAATAGTGGAATGCGTTTTTTATTGAAAGTCTGAATGAAAATAACAAAAATTGTTTTTTTACCGGTTGGTAACACTTGCCAAAGATTACCATCGGCAACCCTTCTAGTGTTTTCATATGGTAACACTTTTGGTGCTACCGGTTGGTAACACTTTTCGGTGTTAACGGCCAACAAAAATTTTGGTGTTACCAATTGACAACACTTTAAGTGTTACTGCGGTGACAACACTTTTTCGAGTGTTTCCACTGTAACAACAGTTGGTGTTACCATTCAGTAACATTTTTCAGTGTTTTGGCCAATAACATTATGTGGTGTTTCCATCCGATAATGTCCCGATTGGCATTGCCGATCGGTAACACAAATCATTGTTGACTACATTTACTACGACACGTGCCTTTGGCTTCCTCATTTAATGCACTTTTATCTCCTATATATATAGTCATAACCATTAATTTTGTCCCATTTTCACCTACAGGTTTCTCTGAGATAGAGTTTTTCAAAGAGTTCCAAACTTCGCATCCTCTTCCGTAAATCCCCTATTTGGGTTGATAATCAAGATTCAAGGTGAAGGCACATCTTTCATCATATATAGGTATCTTAATATGCAATTTGTAAACCACTTCTTTTATCAAGAAATCAAGTTTCAACATTCAAGAATAATGGCCCCAAGGAAAAAAACCATTAAACCGACTCCCTATGTTTACCGAAACATTTTATATCCCCAGTTGTTGCAACTACTCGAAGACCCTCAAATATTTAGGCAATATAGTTGGATTGAGAGCTCAGGGTTCCATGGTCTTGTTTACATGCCCCAGTATCAGACAGAGCATACATTACTAAATAATTTAATGCAAATCTATAATCATTCTGATGGCACATTCGTAGTTCAATTACCCTCCCACGAATTTATCATCAAAATAACACCTAAAGACATTCATCGTATAACATGCCTACCACATCAAAATGAATTGCATGTAACCTCTAAAGCCATTCTTCTTGATGAGCGAAAAACTATTTAGAGTCTTGAATTACAATCTCTGTGTTGAGGTTGAGGTAAATAATCCAACCAAAAAAGTAATTAACTCTCAATCTATCGAGAGACCCATATCTCCTGCCATGGTGGAATTTTTCCAGTCTTGTATCATGTTACAGGGAAGATACATCGACATTCCTCAGTGGGAAATGCACTACCTTATTCAAACCATTTCTCGGCATTAGATTCAATTGGTGCACATATCTAGCGTCAAAGATTCGTTCTGATCTTGACAAGGCCAAAATCAATCCTACTGCAGTTATTTGTTCTTCTTGTTATGTTCTTGCTTTATATTATGAGGGTTTTTATGGACTCAAATCCATAACTATTCCAACTGCTCTTCACGATAAGATGGAAAAACATGTAATTCCTATTGACCAACAATTGGTGAGTATTTTTTTTTAAAAGCATTTAATCTTGATTCCTTTCAAAAACAAAATCATTGTTAAATTAATTATTGTATTGTAAATATGTAATCTATAATTTTGTTTTAAACCAATGAACATGTCAAAGAAAGTGAAACAATGGAACAACATCAAAACACGGTTTGCTCACATAACTTTGCTAGGCTTGAGGGTTCTAGTGACAAAAATGAAGTTGATGTCTCCGAATCAGAAGACTCTGTGGTTTAAGATTCAAGACCAGACAAATGGATGCGTGGTGCTTTAGATTTGTCACACTCATCTCGGATCATAACAAGGAGATAAGTAGAACACACTCTGCTTCTATCCAATATCAAAATCAAGATTTTAAGTTTTACATACTACACAATGATCAATCATTTCAATTTTATTTAATTATTTTATAGAGTCAAAGTAATGATATTGATAATCTAATCTTTGATTCTCTACAACATCATATTTGTATTTCGATTCTCTACAAGATCTCTTGCTATGCGCCTTTTCTCGGCATAGTTGCATCACCTTGGAGAGAGTCTTCTCATGCTTATAAATCACCACATACATACACGAGGGTCATGCCGAGCACAAAGAGATTCAATATTCTATAGTAAATGACCACAGCGTTTCAAGTTACGTATAAAGTAACTAAAAATAGTGACTTAAACTTTATATATATTAGTGTTTTGAATTTATTTTAAAAATTTATCATTATTTTTAATTGGTTTTCATTAAATTCGGATGTTCCATACAGGGGCCTGTTCCACCACTACCCTTCCCCCATTTCCACATGAATAACAAGATTATTTTGACTACGAAAAACATTCACACCGTAACAAATTCTTCTTTGCTCGCTTGTTTGTCTTTTAATTTCATTTTTAACATATTGATTACTGATACTTGGTAGTTAAATCTTATATTGTTAAAGTATATTTTCTTATAGATATTTTGCAATATGAAATTCATCCTATGGCCATGCCCATTGCCACCACCTATGCTCTAAATCCATCTCATTACAAAAGGAGTGCATCAGTTCCTGCCTGACCTCCCCTTGCACCTTCATCATCTGCTTATGGTAGGGGAAAAGGCTTATGCTCCCTAATGCTACAATGACTATGAGCAAGGGAACTCAGAATATCACAACATTTGATTTACCCATTTTTAATGTTGATGGCGCCTATGAGTGCCAAAGGCACTTCTATTCTAAACAATATAGAATTGGATGAGGAGTATCTTAGGTTGGACAAATATTATGGGATGTAAGATTCAGGGAGGAATGTCAATAATCTAATGCAATCTGTTTGTAAGAAAATGCCATAGGCAGCGAGGCTTTTCAAATCATCCTTCCCAAACTAAGAAGTCACGGAAAAAATGGATGATGATGCAAAACTGGCTTTTCACTTGAAAACATTGTGTCAGAAAATACTATAACCTTTGTCATGGAAAGTGTTATTCTTGACCTTAATAAATTGAATATGTGGGAGATCAGAGTGAAATCTCTGATAAAATAAATTAATGATAGATATCATAATTTTGAAAATAGAGAACAACTATTTTCATTGGTTAAAAATCAACCGGTGGTGATTGATGGTATTCTTGCTCAAGCACAAAAAGGAAATGCAGTCCGACAATGTTTACAACAGGATGAAGTTTTGACAATAATGTTGAACAAATTGGCTAATTTGAATTTTGAGGTGTAATCATACTACAACAAGTGGAATCGTGACAAGAATCTTGTCACTATTGCTAATGCAGAGAAAGACTTGGCCGTGGTAAGTTCTAATTTTTTTGTAGATTATTACATATATATAGTTATTCTTTATCTTATTGTAAATACTAATTATGTGATTTTTAATTGTATTCAAAATATCAGATTTTGAAGAAAGATGTAGGTTTTGGAGTAAAGACTTTGAGGAAAGTGAAAGAGAGTGTGAAAGGGGCTATTGGTTTTAAAAACACTTATTCATTAAAAATAATAACAATACTTTGAAGAGGATTATCAAGGAGCATCAAATTGATCTGGAAATTCTTATGAAGAAAAAATGGATGAGGCTCCTTCTATCATTTTAGCAGGAGATGCGGCTAAGGAAGATAGAAAATCTAGAAAACATTAAGGTTGCGGAAAAGGAATTAGTAGAGTCTGGTGTAATCCGAGATAGTGAAAATGTTGTAGTTGTTGGTGAATCTAGTCAAGGAAAAGGGTCCAATTAACTTGAATTATTATTTTTATCTATGTAACTATAGTATTTGATTGTGACAAATGTAATTTGAAAACATTATCTTTATGAGAAATTGTTGATATTTTTATTATGAGATCTCATGTGAAATGGTTTATTATCTTTATGTGAAACAGTTGATAAATAGTACACATGGATTCTGGAATTTAGTTTCAAATATGTTTTGGATTATTCCTAATAATCACGATGTTATATAACATTATACATATATGGATTATAATATTTTTGTGAACAATTGTGCTTGTGGAATTGTGATAGTGATATTGGAATATAATATGAATTTGAAAACATTATCTTTATGTGAAATTGTTATTTGTTGATTTGTTTATTTCTCTCATAGGTGTTGTCAAATGAAAACATTATCATTTATTTTTTCAAGCTTCTATAGTATTAGAATATTACACATTGATTATGGAATCTGGATTTACATTATTTAATTTAGTTTCATAAATGTATGAACTCAATAATTAAAACTTGTGTCTTGAAAGTTGCATGTGCATGTTGTTGTCAATCTTGATTCTTGATTCATCATGTAAATATTATCTCCAATAATGATGGATCAAGTGATGTATTTGTGAATCGTAGACTACCATGTTTTTGATTAATCCTAATAATCACGATGTTGTTACTTGTATATCATATATGGATTATAATTTATAAGATATTTTCTAGAAATTGTTCCTGTGGAATTGAAAGTGAGAAATCAACGAATGAACATACATTATTAGTAACAAACTTTAATTTTATTACATCATCCAATTTACATATTACACAAATATGAAATTTTTACCTTTTTATTTGCAAAGTTCAAACATTATTAAATATATAGAAGGGATTAAAAAATTTCAAACATTATATGCCCAATATATGTGAATGAAAAAATATCAAGTAACAATTTATATTTCTGAAAATGAATACAATCAACTGTCTGGTAACTGAAACAACCTTATCTTGGATGGTCCTTCATCACTTCTTATATCCGGTGCAGTTTCTTGTCTAACAAATAGATTCCAATTCAATTTCACCATTATTAGATACTTCATTTTCACTAATTAATTAACATATCTGCGCTTGTAACATCCCAAATTTATAGCAAGTTAAATTAACTACGGTTATGTTTAATTAGGTTTAGACGAGATCATCATTGTGTGTAATAATTCATTTGGTTCGTCATGTCATGACCCACAGCTTCTGTTGTGGGGCATGACACTGCTAAAAGGGTAACCTCAAACCCACCTTGATGATCCTTTCTAAACATGATTAGGCCTTGATTGTAGGTAAAATGGTTCATAAACGATAATGAATCTTTCGGTTATTTGTATTTCGGTTACTTTATTTTAATCGGTTTAGTCGTATTTTGTTTTGTTCAACTTTTGCAATGACCGTAATAATAACTACCTCTGTTTTATTTGATGATGCTATGTCAAGCCAACTTTACGAGAATATTTCAATTATTATTTACGGACTTGGTGATTTTTCGTTTATTGGAATGTTTCGTATGGAACGTGGAAATTCAAATAATTATTATTATAATATATTGTTGGTAATATGTGGACTTGTATTATGATGATTAATTTTAACTTAACCATTAAGTTGGATAACAACTTAAATAAAATTTAAAACAAAATTTAAAAAAATGCAAAAATTTGTAAAATTAGTAATGTATATTCTAGAAGGATTTGGTATGTAAGTCAAAAGTTATAATATATATATATATATATATATATTATAATATATATATATATATATTATATATAATACTTAAACACCTTTTACATAAACACCTTTACATAGACAAGTATGTGGCATGCATTAATGCATGTGCCAACATTGGGAAGCCCAAAATTCTCGAATATGTTGCCCAACTATAGTTTCTTTCATTATATTTGTTTCTTTTATTTCTCCTTGTCTATTTTCATTCTTCCCTTTTGGGATACATGCGTGATTTTTGGAGGAAGGAAAGATTCAACTTGTTGGAGATGGAAGAGTAAGAGGATTTTGGGTTTACTTCAAGCATGAATATCTTCTCCCTTCTCTGCTGCATTATTTGTAAAAATGAGGAATTACACATTCTGTTTTAATGGCAATAAAAGGAATTTGTGGACAGCGTTTGATTTAATTACTTGTTGATGAAATTTGTAAAGGAAATTGATGGATTTTGTATTCTCTTAAGTTTTCTTTGTGTGGTTTTAGCTAAACCCGGAAAAAAATGAAGATGGGGTTTCGTGTTTTGATCCGCAAAAATAAAAAATAGAATGAAAGTTAAAATTCCTTCTACTGCATTAAAATAAATTATACCTAAAAAGAAAAGAGTTGGGTTTTTCCCGTACTTAGAAGAAGGAAAATGTTTTTGTGAATTTGTGTGTTTCAAATTGATTTGTGCTTGTGAGTTTTCATTTGTTAAAAGAAATTTGATTGTGTTTTTGTAAACAAATCAATTTGATACCCAAATCGATTTGGGTATACAAATCGATTTGCATAAATGAATCGATTAGGGTAACCAAATCGATATGGATATGTAATCGGTTGGGGTTTTGTATTTTTTTCTTAGGTTGTTATATGCGGTGTCTGATTTTTAATTTATTGAGATATTTTCAATGAAAATATGTGGATGTCAAAGCTCTTGCATGGGGTTGCATTTTCCAGAAATTTTTATTATGGGCATCTAAATCAGTTCATGTATAAATGAGGGTGTGTTGTTATGTGTGAATAACTACAAAAAATGGCATTTAGCATGTAACTTCTAGCTTGGCAATATGACTCGGATTCTTGCATGGATGTGAAAAAGAAATTGCTTTTCTTAGTAAGGGAATGAAAGCCAAGACAACTTGAACGAGTTGTACCAAGGAGTAATTGGTGGCATGATTGGGTTTAATATAATGATATTGAATGAAAGAAATTATTAGTTATTCTTGTACTACAAAGAGTATGTTTAAATGATGTAATCACGGTGTTTTTTATATTGTTTAGATGGGTTGTTCATATATATAAGAAAAATGTGTTTTGATTGTTTGGAAAGGAATATATCGTACATTTTATAGAGTTGCTCATTAACTAGAAATAATATGATTTATTTCTCTTATTAATGATGTTCTTTGACGTTTTATAGAGTTGCTCATTAACTGAAAATAATATGTTTTTATTTTCTTTGTTAATGATGTTCTTAGATGATATGATGAGCTTCTCATTACCTAGAGATAATATGTTTAATTGGTATTTGGAAAGGTTGATTTTAGATAGTTTTGTTAAGTTGCTTGTGATTGGAAGGTAAGTAAAATAATATTTAAATCTGTACCATGAAAAACATGATTTGCTTGTGGTTATAATCTGAATTCGGATGTTGATTGATTATGGTTTGATTACTTTTTTTGATGGTAACTTATTAAAAATAAGAAAAAAATGTACTCTTCTTAATCATATTGTTCCTACAATTCATGTAAAATTTTAAATTTCAAATATTTATTCTTTGAAGCTGAAATAAGGATGTCTTGATCCTTGTGATTAGAGGGAAACCTTATCACTCAAATAGAAATTGGTTGTTCTATTGGTGTGCATTCATAAATGTATCTTTATGGAGAATATGTAGTAATACATTCTCAGTTGTATTACCATGTGCTTGTTAATAAAAAAATATTTATATCTTTCATATTTTATTAAATAATAACATCAAAAATGAAGGCAATATTCATGCCAGCTTCATTTTGAACCGACATCATATCACTACTCCAATCTTGGGACAATTAGCCATCACATTCGGATATGCGGAAAATCATGTCTTGAGAAGTTTTATCATAACATGAATCTAAATGAGTTACTTGGATTTCAATTTGTAGAAGGATGATATCCTAGAATTTTGACTGAATTTATTGGGATCTTGGACCCATTGTTAATAGTCAAACCTCACTATGTGAGAGTTACAATATCGCTTATATATTTTTCCTTAACAACATATGTAATTTATGTTTTTAATAAAGAGATGATCACTTTATACGAATAATATCTTAATATGAGTAAATGATAAATACTAGAATTAAGAGGTCTTACTTATCATATATTGTTATATATATTTATTTGATATTTACCAATGTATGAAGCCAAAAATTGAAAAATTATTATAACATTCAATTGTCTTTTAATTTCTAAAGTAAATAGCGATTTAGTGGCATAGTTGATTGAGGAATAATTAAATATATATTAATATATATTTAATTCAGCCTTTCGTATACTTGAAATTAATTTTTAAGATTGTAAAGCCTAATTTTTAGAGGATGAAAGAGTATCATTATAAAAGGTAATTTAAGGTTTAAAATCAAACATCAGAAAAGAGAAACTAGATAGGAAGGTAATTAGATGAAAAGATCCATTAGGCATATTAAAGGATAAGTACATGTGGAATGCTAAAATAGTTACATTTCAAAGCATAATGAATATACTCATCTCATAATGATCCTAATTGGCCTTGGCATCTATCTTGATATAAACTCTTGCAAGATAAGTTTAATTGGAAATAAAGTAAATACATACTATAAGATCTAGATAATAGTGAAAGGGATAGTTGTGAGGTGGCGAAGACTTAAAACTCATAAGACTAGTGTGTTGTCTTCACTTAGCCATAACCTACACGGTGGATAACTTTGGCCAAAGTAATGCATTAATGGTTGTGCATTGTCGATCACCTAGTCCTCCAATTAAAAAAAAAAAAAAGAAATTCAAGATAACTCCGATCATGGGAAGTTGAACACCGAACATGAGGTAGAAATGGTCGGATACCGAATACGAAGTTGGGAAAATAGCTTCATGGTAGACCCAAGGAATTTCACATGGTTCTCATGACCTGATAAAGGTTAAGCCAAAATGATAGTAAGCATTGTCACTCGAAGTAGTGACGAAGGGAGATTGTGTGGATCTAGATACACCCTTCTTAGCCACTCATGCCTTACATGGATGTTGTCAGCTAGATCAAAAGAACAAATCTGATTTAATGTATTTGATTAAATTAATATTTACAATTTTTGCTGTGTAATTTGTTTTTATGAAAAAAAAAATTCACTTTTTAGCTCTTTAAAATTTGAGTGTTACATTTTGATATCAGAGCCAGAGGCTTAGACACTTGGACATTAATGGGACACATGTTCTAATAAAAAGTATCCTCTTTTATAAAACAAGAAACTATGGCTAGGCTGACAGTAAGAGCTAATATCGCAAGTGATAATGGGGTAAATAATGATGACATGCTAGATAATACGGCTTTCTTAAGTTAGAAGAAATCCTCAACCTTTTGAATGACACCTAAAATCGAGTTCTTTGCCATAGAATAACAAGGTCGGATTGTGAAGAAGATGAGAATCGTGGGGATGAGAGTCAGGATGATGATCAACCTAAGCACCTAAATGAAAGGGAAAATAAGAAAGGTTGGTTGCTTGGGTTAGAAAGGGACATTAAAAGAATATCCCCACATAAATTTTATGGTACAACTCTTGGGGATGATGCTGAAAATTGGTTCTCTAAAATGGAAAACTATTTTGATATTAGGGACTTTTCAGAGGAGACAAAAGTAGTATGGGGAGCCTACTAATTGTCCCATGAAGCATCTTCCTAGTGGGATAACCTAAAAGTGGAACTAGGAATTGATTCTAGTATGATCACGTGGGAGAAGTTCAAGGCCTACTTCCATCAAAGATGGATACCTTAGCTATACTTTGACCAAAAGATAGTCGAATTCCAAAATCTAATTCAAGGAAAGTACTCAGTTACATAATATTGGGAACGTTTCACTCAATTGCTGAAATATGTTCCTATATATCAAATGGATGAGAAGTTTAGAGTGAGAAAATTTATAATGGGATTGAATCCTAGCATTGGTGATGAGGTAGATGTTCATGGACCTACCTTGATGGAAACAGTGTTTGAAAAAGCTATCAAGCAAGAACAAAAGCTGCGAAGTATTTATGCCTCTAAAGAGGAAAATAGAAGGAAAAATAGCAATTTTCAATCACCAAACTCAAGTAAACCAACATGGAAAAAAGGAAACAAGTTTAGGCCTGGTAATAAAAGAGGAATAACAGGTAGAACTATTGTGAATAATAAAAATGGGCAACAAGGAACAAGTTTCCGCTAGAATAAGATTGAGAGAAAAGGACCACTGAGTGGATGTTTTAATTGCGGTGGAGATCATTTCACTAAAAACTATCCACAAAGAGGAAAATGGAATAACCAACAGAAGGGATCTACTGTAGTAAATAAAGAGGGGAAGTAACATAATATTTATGTTGTAGTCCATAATAAGCAAGCAGAAAAGCAAGCGACTCCAATAGAAACCTCAGGTAAGATTTTTGGAGAAATTGTTTCTGTTTTATTTGATTCCAGTTCAATAGAATGTTTTGTTTCATCTAAAGTAGCTGATAAACTCAAAATAAGAGCTGAGTACATGGAACACACTTGGACTATACAATATGGAAATAATGTTGTACATAGAGTGAATTAGTGTTTGTTTGAGGCACCACTAGAATTACCTAAGTTCACGACAAAATTAAACCTGTATGTGGCACCTCTTGGATCCTATGATGTTGTCATAGGTATAAATTGGTTAAGTCAACATAATGCAACCTTGTAGTACTTAGGAAAATGTGTAACATGCTGCGATGATCAATAGAAAATAACAAGTGTTCAGGGTGTTAAAAGATATTTTTCACAAGGCATATTTCTCGCCATGCAAATGAAAAAGGCAAAGCGAAAGGGCTTCCATCTATATGATGTAAAAATAACATATTTGGGACTAGAAAATGAGCCTAAAATTGAAGCATTTCCCATCCTACAGGAATTTAGAGATGTGTTTCCAAATGAGTTACCCAGACTTCCACCTAAGTGTGAATTTGACTTCACAATAGATGTCAAACCAGCAACAGAACCGATCTCCAAGGCACCGTACAGAATGAAAACAACCGAATTAGTTGAGTTGAAAGCTCAATTACATGAGTTTTTGTCCTTGGGTCTGATTAAACCAAGTATATCACCATGGGGTGCACCGGTAATCTTCGTGAAAAAGAAGGATGTGACCCTCGACTTTGTAGTGATTACGAGAATTCTCAACAAGGTAACAAAGAAGAATCGGTACACTGCTTCCCGAATCAATGATATTTTTGATCAAATGGGGGCAAAAAGTGTTTTCCAAGATAGATCTCAGATCCGGTTATCATCAACTGTGAATCAAGGATGAAGATATCCATAAAACTGCTTTTAGAACAAGGTATGGGCATTACGAGTTTACAATTTTTCCCTTTGGTCTAACAAATGCACCTACCACTTTCATGAACTTGATGAACATCATGTTTATGGAATACTTAGACCAATTTGTACTTATATTTCTTGATGATATATTAATATACTCCGAGAATGAGGAAGAACATGATGAACATTTAAGGATTGTGCTGGAAATTCTCAGAAAACATAAGTTATATGGAAAGTTATCTAAGTTTTCTTTCTATCAATACAAAGTACAATACTTAGGCCACATAATAAATAAAAAATAATCTCGGTGGACCCTTCGAAGATTAGTGCCACCATGGAATGGCCAACACCGAAGGATGTGCACGAAGTGAGAAGTTTTATGGGTCTAGCAGGCTACTATCGAAAGTTTGTAAAGGACTTCTCTAGGTTAGCAGGACCTATCACTTCTTTGCAAAAGAAGGGTAAGAAATTTGTTTAGGAAAACAAGTGTCAAGAAGCCTTTAAGGAGTTAAAAGGTAGACTCACAAGTGCTCCAATGTTGAAGATTCCGGATCCAAATAGGAACTTCTTGGTGGTAACTAATGCTTCAGGGAAGGTTTGGGTGGAGTACTACTACAAGATGGGCATGTGGTAGCTTTTGAAAGTAGGAAGTTGAGAGTGCATGAATTAAATTACGCACCACATGATCTTGATCTTGCTGCAATTGTTCATGCGCTGCAGGTATGGAGGCACTATTTTCTTGGGAAACCTTTTGAAATCAAAACAGATCATCTTGGGCTCAAGTACATCTTTACATAGCTGAATCTAAATGCAAGGCAACGAAGATGGCTGGAGTTCCTAGAAAATTATGAATTTGATATAAATTACATTAAAGGAAAAGAGAATAGGGTGGCTGATGCCTTAAGTCACAGAAATCATATTTTTATTATAATTACATTAAAATGAGTTAACCAATGACCCTTACTACAATCATGTTAAAACATCTCTAGAAAAATATTTGAGAGACAAAAGGTATGATGGTTTTAGGCTGAAAATAGATGGGATTCTCGTTATAACAACAAAATATATGTACCAGAGGGTAAATAACTCAGAAATAAAGTTATGAGAGAATTTCATGATCCTCCCTACTCGGGACACCCAGAGTAACAAAGATGATGGAAGACATCACAAAGCAATATTTATGGAAAAATATGAAAAATGATGTGATTCTTTACGTCTCACAATTCCTGGAATGTCATAAGTAAGGGCTGAAAATTCACATCCGAGAAGGACTATTATATCTTCACAACATGCCGAATATAAGTGCTAAGTTACAAGTATGGATTTTGTCCAAGGTCTCCCTATGTCCCAAAATAAACATGATGTTATACTTGTAGTTGTAGACAAAATTAACTAAAGTGGCACATTTTATAGCGAGGTAATTTAAAGGATAATTCACCCATACTAGAAAAAAGGTTTATACAAGAATTTTTTTGATTACATGGAGTTCTAGAAGTAATAATTTTAAACCGGGGCTCAAGGATGACTTCAAAATTTTGGCAGACTTTGTATGTTGCCTTAGGGACAAAACTGAACATAAGTTATGCCCACCATCCTAAAATTGATGGTCAAACCGAAAGAGTAAATCAAGTGTTAGAAGATTTACTAAGAATGTATTGCATGGATCAACAATACAAATGGGAAGAGTACCTTCCCTTGGTTGAATTTACCTATAATAACACTTACCATTCTTCCATTCAGATGGCTCCTTTTGAGGCCTTATATGGTCGTAGGTGTAGAACACCTATAATTTGGGATAATCCTAAGATAGAGTACTAATTGGACCAGAAATGATTTTGGAAATGGAAAAAGGTTAAACTAATCCAAGAAAGATTAAAAGAGGCAAGAACTAGACAGAAAAGTTATGCATATTTAAAAAAATTGATAGAAAGTTTAACGTGGAAGATAAAAATTTTCTTAGGGTCAAACCTAAAAAGAGTTCCATTTCATTTGGCGAGACAGGCCAAACTATCTCCTAGGTTTGTAGGACCATTTTAAGTCCTATAGGTCATTAGACCAAGAGCCTATAAGCTAAAGACTGCGCCTCTCGCTCTATCCACGCCTGCACAACATATTTCATGTATCCTTGTTTAAGAAATATGTACTTGATTTAACACATGTACTTAATTAGGATTCATTGCAAGTTCGGATCCAAGTGGTAATCGCGGATGAGCCTATAAGGATACTAGAAACCCGAAAGTTGCACTTGAGAAACCATGAGGTTTCACAATGCAAGGTTCAGTGGGACCAATATTTTGAAGAAAGTTCCACTTGGGAGAATCTGGAAGATATCCAGACTACTTTTCCGCATCTGTTTGACTTATTTTTATGAATATGTTTTTATTAAAGTGTTAAATTCAGTTTTTCTGTAAAGTGTAGATAAGAAAATCCTGTAGATAAGCCTACAACTGAATATTGGGACTAAGGTAATTTTTGATTAGTAGTTATTGTTGAAGATTTTGTTAATGAACCTAGAAAATCTATCATTTAGCTAGAATGTGTTATGTCTATAGATTATGTGACTGATTTTCTAAATATTTATATAAGGGTTGTTGTGACCTTTATGATTTAGCTGAAATGATATTGTTACAAATTTGAAGCTGATTAGAAATATATTTATGCAACAAATAAATGATAGGTTTAGTTTATCTATTTATCCTGAAATTATCGAGACGATTATTCTAAGGGGTGGAGTATGTAACATCCCAAATTTCTAGTAGGTTAAATTAACTACAGTTATGTTTAATCAAGATTAGACGAGATCATCATTGTGTGTAAGAATTCATTTTGTTTGTTGTGTCATGACCCACAGCTTCTGGTGTGGGGCATGACATTGCTTAACGAGTAACCCACACCCACCTTGATGATCCTTCCTAAACATGATTAGGCCTTGATTGTAGGTAAAATAGTTCATAAACGATAACAAATCTTTCGGTTATTTGTATTTCGGTTACTTTATTTTAATCGGTTTAGTCATCTTTTGTTTTATTCAAATTTTGTAATGACCGTAATAATAACTACCTCTGTTTTATTTGACGATGCTATGTCAAGCCAGCTTTATGAGAATATTTGAATTATTATTTACGGACTTGGTGATTTTCGTTTATTGGAATGTTTCGTATAGAACGTGGAAATTCAAATAATTATTATAATATATTGTTGGTAATATGTGGACTTGTATTATGATGATTAATTTTAACTTAACCATTAAGTTGGATAATAACTTAAATAAATAAATAAATGCAATATTAATTTGTAAAATTAGTAATGTATAGTCTAGAAGAATTTGGCATGTAAGTAAAAAGTTATATTAAAAAAATAAATTTTAATACTTAAAATTTGTGGGTTTAGTAAAGCGAAACACCTTTTACATAACAAGTATGTGGCATGTGTTAATGCATGTGCCAACATTGGGAAACCCAAAAATTCTTGAATATGTTGTCCAACTATAGTTTCTTTCATTATATTTGTTTCTTTTATTTCTCCCTGTCTATTTTCATTCTTCCCTTTTGGGATACATGCGTGAGTTTTGGAGGAAGGAAAGATTCAACTTGTTAGAGCTTGGAAGAGTAAGAGGATTCTAGGTTTACTTCAAGCATGAATATCTTCTCCCTTCTCTCGCTGCATTATTTGTAAAAATGGAGGAATTACACATTCTGCTTTAATGGTAATCAAAGGAATTTGTGGACAACTTTTGATTTAATTACTTGGAGATGAAATTTGAAAGGAAATTAATGGATTTTGTATTCTTTTAAGTTTTATTTTTTGGTTTTACCTAAACCTAGAAAAAAATGCAGATGGGGTTTTGGGTTTTGATTTGCAAAAATAAAAATAAAATGAAAGTTAAAATTCCTTCTCTCGCATTAAAATAAATTTTACCCAAAAAGAAAAGAGTTGGGTTTTTTGTACTAGAAGAAAGAAAATGTTTTTGTGAATTTGTGTGTTTCAAATCAATTTGTGCTTGTGGGTTTTCATTTTTGTTAACATAAATTTGATTTTGTTTTCTAGTAAACAATTCGATTTGATACCCAAATCGATTTGGATATACAAGTCGATTTGCATAAATGAATCAATTTGGGTAACCAAATCAATATGGTTATGTAATTGGGGTTTTGTAATTTTTTTCGCTCTTGGTTGTTATATGCAGGTATGATTTTTAATTTATTGAGATATTTTGAATGAAAATTTGTGGATGTCAAAGCTCTTGTATGGGGCTGAATTTTCCGTAAATATTTATCATGGGCATCTAAATCGGTTCATGTATAAATGAGGGTGTGTTGTTAAGTGTGAATAATTACAAAAAAATGGCATTTAGCTTGTAACTTCTAGCCTAGCAATATGACTTGGATTTTTGCATGGTATGTGAAAAAGAATTTACTTGTCTTGGTAAGGGAATGAAAGCCGACAACTTGACCGAGTTGTACCAAGGAGTAATTGGTGGCATGATTGGGTTTAATATAATGATATTGAATGAATGAAATTATTAGCTATTCTTTTACTAGAAAGAGTATGTTTAAATGATGTAATAATGGTGTTTTTATATTGTTTAGATGGGTCATTCATATATATAAGAAAAATGTGTTTTGATTATTTGGAAAGGAATATATCATACGTTTTATAGAGTTGCTCATTAACTGGAAATAATATGATTTATTTCTCTTGTTAATGATGTTCTTTGACGCTTTATAGAGTTGCTCATTGACTGAAAATATTATGTTTTATTTTCTTTGTTAATGATGTTCTTGGATGATATGATGAGCTGCTCATTACGTAGAGAATATGTTTAATTGGTATTTGGAAAGGTTGATTTTAGATAGTTTTGTTAAGTTGCTTGTGATTGGAAGGAAAGTAAAATAATATTTAAATATGTACCATGAAAAACATGATTTGCTTGTGATTATAATCTGAATTCGGATATTGATTGATTATGGTTTGATTACTTTTTTTGTGATGGTAACTTATTAAAAATAAGAAAAAAAATGTACTCTTCTTAATCATATTGTTCCTACGATTTACGTAAAATTTTAAATGTCAAATATTTATTGTTTGAAGCTGAAATAAGGATGTCTTGATCCTTGTGATTACAGGGAAACACCTTATCACCGAAATAGAAATTGGTTTTTCTATTGGTGTGCATTCATAATCAGTATCTTTATGGAAAATATGTAGTAATACATTATCAGTTGTATTACCATGTGTTTGTTAATAAAAAACATTTATATATTTCATATTTTATTAAATAATTACATCAGAAAATGAATTCAATATTCATGCCGGTTCATTTTGAACCGACATCATATCACTACTCCAATCTTGCAGACAATTAACCATCACATTTGGATATGCGGAAACTCGTGTCTTGAGAAGTTTTATCGTAGCATGGATCTAAATGAGTTACTTGGATTTCAATTTGTAGAAGGATGATATCCTAGAATTTTGACTGAATTTATTGGGATCTTGGACCCATTGTTAATATTCAAACCTCACTATGTGAGAGTTACAGTATCAGTTATATATTTTTCCTTAACGGCATATGTAATTTATGTTTTTAATAAAGAGATGATTACTTTATACGAATAATATCTCAATATGAGTAAATGATAAATACTAGAATTAAGAGGTCTTACTTATCATAAATTGTTATATATATTTATTTGATATTTACCAATGTATGAAGCCAAAAATTGGACAATTATTATAACATTCAATTGTCTTGTAATTTCTAAAGTAAAAAGCTATTTAGTGGCGTAGTTGATCGGAGGAATAACTAAATATATATTTAATTCGACCTTTTGGTATACTTGAAATTAATTTTTAAGATCAGTAAAGCCTAATTTTTAGAGGATGAAAGAGTATCATTATAAAAAGGTAATTTAAGGTTTAAAATCGAACATCGGAAAAGAGAAACTAGATAGGAAGGTAATTAGATGAAAAGATCCATTAGGCATATTAAGGATAATTACATGTGGAATGTTGAAATAGTTACATTTCAAAGCATAATGAATGTACTCATCTCATAATGATCCTAATTGGCCATGGTATCTATCTCAATATAAAATCTTGCAAGATAAGTTTAATTGGAAATTAACTAAATACAAACTATAAGATCTAGATAATAGTGAAAGGGATAGTTGTGAGGTGGCGGAAGACTTAAAAATCATAAAACTAGTGTGTTGTCTTCAGCTTAGCCATAACCTACATGGTGGATAACTTTGGCCAAAGTAATGCATTAATGGTTGTGCATTGTCGATCACCTAGTCCTCCAATTAAAAAAAAATTCAAGAACACGATCATGGGAAGTCAAACACTCGAACATGAGGTAGGAAATGGTCGAGATACCGTAATACAAAGTTAGGAAACTAGATTCGTGGTAGACCCAAGGACTTTCACATGGTTCCAAATTACCCGATAAAGGTTAAGCTTAAATGCTAGTAAGAATTGTCACTCGAAGTAGTGACGAAGGGAGATCATGGAGATCTGGATACACTCTTCTCAGTCGCACATGGCTTACATGGATGTTGTCAGATAGATCAAAAGAACAAATATGATTTAATGTATTTGATTAAATCAATATTTACAATTGTAGAAATGTGTAATTTGTTTTTATGAAAAAAATCCTCATTTTCCACTCTTGTAATTTTGAGCCTTACAACACTCTGCAAGAGATTTCCATGTAACTAGTGCTCTTTCATACGGAAATGTGTCCACCCTATATCTTGAAACATAGATTCTCAAACAAGTTTCCAAATTCTTGTCCAATCTATTGCGAAGTTTTTATTTGAAAATGTAAGCGCACTAAATACCCTATCATATTCAACTGACCCAAGAATCATTATCCGTATGAGTTCATATAGTTCTAAGTATTCACTTATATTTTCTCTCGAAATCTACTCTTATACATCCTTCTCCATAATAGCGTGGCAACTCCCATTTCAGTTGGGTCAGTGATAAGCTTATATTGATTAGACATTGTAAATCCAAAATGTTGTGACTGGGATATGAGTAATTTTCTGTCCAATATACCATTTAATTCCCCCCATCAACATGTGAATATTTGTAAAAATGTTCCAAAAGTGCAGCCATGGCTTTCCCAAATTTTATATTTCTTTATTCTTCATCAATCATCGAGTTCTAGAAAATGGGATTTAGAACTCCCATCACCTCTAGAAGATCATTGTTTTTAAAACACTCTATGATCTCAGAAGATAAAGTTTCAGATATTTTCATAAAAAAATTTATGTACATCTTAAATGGAAACATAAAAAATATAGCTCATGACAAGTACTTCCTCAAGTTCAGAACCTGCTACATAAGGATCTTTGTATAAAGTGTGCATTTTAATATTTTTCCCATCAACAAAAATACAAAGATGACCACTGATATTGAAATTTAAATAGTTGTTCGGATCTTTGGTGTCTATCAAAACCTTGAAGCTGCTAAAAATTGGCTTTTGAATCCAATCTTGGGTGATATACAAGGTATCTAAAATCATACATACTTGTCTCTTTAATTTTAGAAAATCAACAATGTATATGGATCTTTCCTGAGCATGTTTCACCAAGCTATTTATTTCCTTCAGCATTGGAAAAATACCACATAAATTTAATAATGTCTCTATATCAGTCAAGCGATACAACAGATCTTTATCCTTTTCCACTTGTCTTCGATGCTTGAACATATACCCTGCTAAGAACTTGTATTCCTTAAATTGGTTCATACAATGATATCCATCTCGTGTCAACATCTTTTAGCAATTTTTTTACCATTTGTTATTCCAAAAAAATATCTTTGAAACTCAAGAAATATTTTAGGACTGCTTGATATATATGAATGCAAGTTCCATATTAGCTCCTCCACCTTAGCAACATTTTCAAATTACTTACAATCTTGTAAGCCAAATTCATTCTCGTGAGCCATACAAAGGTGAATACGTATCATGTAAGGGGCTACTCTTATTTGCAGACAGATACATAGTCTTTTTTTTGACCTTGCATGACATAAGTTCCATTAGCTCCTACACAAATCATCTTTACAGAGATGGAATGATAATCCATAGTAGTTATTTCCTTCAAATTTTTAATAACAAGTTTGCAGATGTTCTCAACAGTGTAGTTCTATGTCATTTTGTGCATATTTAGTAGATTATTTTCCCTGAAATGGTTACTAGAAACTGAAAGTGTAGACATGCATGCACACCCAATATGTATTATCTACTATTGTGACCACATCAAGTGAAAAAGTGATAAAATTTTCATTTATAACCTTCTCTCAAATCAGTGATTTCTATTTCTCCGATACACTTTTCCATCTCCCATGCACCGGTATCCGGGCCGATGTGTTGATGGAATTTTTGGAAATACATTAGATTGATACAATTTCATATAATCAATTAGATCTGAAATTGATCTTCCATTTTTTAAATAATAAATATTGTTCTAAATTGAATGAGTTTTTCTTGAAGACTTATGTTAGTAGATTTTTCAAATCTAGCCTTTATAATTCCACCTTTCTCAACAAGGTCTTGAAGATGTTTATGATGATTATCATATTTTGTAGCATATCTCATATGCAAACAATCTTCCTTAGTTTTCCATCTAGTTTTTTATAACTGTTCCATCATATTGCTTTTAGACTTGTATATCTTCCCACAATGCTTCTCTATCAGCATCTAACTTCAATTACATTTTTGGTCTCTACCAAGTTTCTTACTATAGATAGTACATCTACATTATGTAGGAGTATCATTACTATTCTTAGGTTCAATAGGTTCAATGAATGGATATTTGGTTGACCATTCAAATTTATAAGTCCTTCCTATAGTCCACTTCCCACTCTTATGTTTCTGATGTGAGTTTCTGGAATGTTTATTAGAAGTTTTATTTGGATGGGAAATGGGATTTTTAGTACTGTCAATTTTAATTGGATTAATTTGGTGATTGAGAATTTCATCTGGAGTAAGGTCACTACTAGGGTTTTCTAAATTTGAGAGAAATTGGTTTGCTTACAACTTCCCTAAGTAAATCAAAAAATTAAAGTAATATTATCTTAGTAAAAATTGGTTTTCTTACCTCTCACCTCTTGGGTTACTTATGGTTGACTGAAATATTTTGAAATGTCCATACTGTGTTTTATTTTTCCTTAAAGTTGATTTATTTTCTCATTTGTAATGAGGCCCATTGAATGGATGATTTTGAATTATGCAATTATGAAAAAACATACACCTTTCAAATACCGACGACAACAAATTTTTACCCAAACACAAGCCAACACAATTTAATAATGAATGATGACCACACAAATGATCACTCAAATGGAAAAGGAATATACAGAAGGTTACAAATCATAGCTTTACCAACCGACAATATAGATAATTGTTACCTTCCGACATCACATATATACATTTACCGGGAAACACATATCTTTACTACAATCAATAACATGTATATGTGTTACCAAATAAGAACATGTATAATTTTTACCGACGATAAAAATATATCTCATACGGTCGGTAATTCATATATCTCATTATCGCCAAATATATATATATATATATATATGTTACCATTTGGTAGGACATATATCTGTTACAAGATGGTAACAATGATACATGTTGTTGGTTGGTAACATTTGCACATTTGAATCGTTGGCCTTTATGTAACATTGATACATTTATCTTACCTCTTGAGTCTCTCACTTTTTCCTGAATCCTTTGGCTTGTGGTATTATACTTTTAGATTATTCACATGCTTATAATGTAAAAAATAGGACTATACTATGGTGAATTAATCCTATATATATTAGAATGTTATAACATGAAGGTGAATTTACTAACTTTAGTTGGCCCTTGGGAAATACGTAGGTGAAATTATATTCAAATTTTTTTAGGTCCCGTAAAATTTTGGTGAATGTGCTACCATACGGTAGTACAAAAATTATCCAGATTCAAAATTTAAAATCCCTTATATTCACCTTTTCATGAATATTCACCCCTAAAATTTACCCTGAATTTACAAAACTGATTTACACCTTAACCATCAGCCGTGATTACTACCATAACCTTATACGTTGCTAACCTAGGGTATTAGAAATAGGTTCTCATGTCTACAGTGCTTGGTGGGAGTTAGATGATTCGTCAACTAAAACAACCATTTCTATTTTCTTGCAAAGTTAGAAAAAAACACCATATCAAGAGACTTACAAATAACATTTTGAGCCCCATAAAAGAGATGTCAAATGTCGTATGTTTTCCTTGTTATGTGGAGAGTCACATCAAGACATAACTCGACTCCAATTGACCATTTTGCTCTCTTCACCACCCATCTATGATCCGTGTTACATCTAGGAGCCATGTTACCCCATTTTGCACTTTTAGGAAGCTCCTAAAATTTAAAAGTTGGTTCTCATTTTGTCTCACCGTTTGGACCCTGAGTGAAGGAATGCTTTTTGCCTTCACAAACCTCTAGTATTTCTACTAGAAAATTTATTACAACCATCAGTTTGGGTAAAAATAAATTTCTAGCTAGTTTTCCAAAGGGGTTTTGTAGGCCTCTGGTCACTGTTTGACTAGGTCAAACTAGACCAATTACCACCGGTGGCTTCGAAAAATCCATTGTCGTTTGTAACCCATTTGTCAGTTCTCAATTTTGTCAACTACGATGAATTCTCCATATATATGAGGGCATGTAGGAATCTTCCCGTGGAGAGTACATCCGTCGAAAGTCAGTTTTTGGATGAATTTTCTTATCCCTAGAGACAAAATTGGTTATTACAACTAGCCCAATTACAACCGATGGCTTAGGAAAACTAGCCACCAATTGTAAACTGCTTCACCAATTCTTAATTCCATAAGTTCCTGTGAATTCTTGTATGATTACATATAGGAATTTAACCATTTCGCTTTTTTCCTATTAAAAGATAGTTTTTGAACGTGGTTCTTTAGCCTTTGAGCCAAATTAGACATTTTCACAACTAGTAGAAAAATGTAAAATAAGGTCGTAGGACCCTAGTCAACACAATAACCCATTGAGAAAACTTATTGAAACTCATTAATAATTGTTTAAAACTCTCTCTTGTGTCTTATTGTGTGAAATGTGACTTTTGGAAAAATAGTGTTTCTCTCTCCTCTCTCACTCTTCTCTATCTCTTTCTCTCTCCTCTTGTAGTAAAAAGTGCAATGAAATGATTATAAATATCTCTAACCCTCTCTAGTTGCGTGTGAATTATTTTGATTATGAAAATGAAAAAATAATAATGTTAATTATGATATATTTAGGTGGATGCCATGCTAGCATTTTGTTGACCATGCGGTGGTTGTAAGTACCAAGACTTGGAGGAAGTGAAGTGTCACTAAAAATATCATTTTTGCATGTTATTTGAAATAATGAAATTATAGAGGCTAAATCAACATTTTGTGAAGTATTGAAAGGTTTATTATTGAAATTTTGTAATATTTATGAGATTCTATTGTTTAGGGGAAATTTTCATCTAAACATGGGTGTTATTTGATTCCAAATTTTGTATTGTAAAAGTTAGATATATATGTTAAATGAAATTGAATTTGACATCTTATAGTGCTTTCTCGTTGTGAAATTTATGATGAAATATCTAGTGTGTTGTTTATTTAACTTGAAAATGTAGCAAAGAAATCTAAACAAAATAGTCAACCCTAGTATAAAACTTGTGCATAACTACCCTTCTCGTGTGATCCTTTTAGCATAGGAAAACTAAAACCTTAGGATGAGCTTAAATCATTACACTCGATGACACCTTCTAGCTTAAGGAAATAAGAGCCCAAGTTTTAGTTTATCATCATAGATGGTATACTTAACAACATTTTAATTTATGAATAGTTGTGAAAAGGTAACTATGAGAGGATGTGCTAGGAGAAAATAGAAGTTTAGTTTCCTTATAAGATGTTTAAACCATCTTGTTGTGGGAAACTAAATCCATGACACATAATATTTAATGTTAACCTTAATCCTTTAAATGAAGGATTATTCCCTCTTGTTTCCCCACTTTTCCTATTATGTAATGAATGTACGATGTGAAAAAAATTAATCATGTTCTTGAGGAAATTCTATAGACGAGAGCTAGTAGTCTCACAAACATGCAAATGTCCTTATTAACAAATGGGTTACACAACTAATTTCAAAATGTTATTTAAATAAAATTAAGTGAAATCATTTTAAGATGAATGTAAATGATTCAAGTGGATCCTATGTTTTAGTTACCTACACATGATAATATTGAGTGTGAATCCCCTTTAACCCCTCTCAAAAAAGAGTGTCATCTTGACAAGAAGTATCAAATTTACCTAGAGTTACATGATGATTGTTGGAGATAAGGGTGTTCAATCACTCTAGTTGTGACCTTAGTAAGGTGTGTAAAATTTATAATTGAATGTCTCCTTGTAACATGCATCTAATACTTAATTTACTAGAATCCAAACTTGGTTGAGTGTGAAATCATACTCCTTGGGACCTTGATGACTAAACATTTAAGTGAAGTAGATGGGATATATGGTTAGTTGTAATAACTTAAAACAAAATAGAGTAACCTTAATAATTAAATGATAATATGAAAACAACACATAATCTATTTACTCTTGAACTAATAAAATCCCTTTATTTCATGTGAACCTCCCTTGTTGCAATTGAGATAAATTGCAAATCCAAACAAACATGTAACTTAGAAAATAAATCCTTAAAGAGAAAACACTAATAGGATCATGTATGTACATATGTTCCTACCAACAATCAAGCTACATCTTTCTATTGTGATAAGAGAAAAGAGAAAAGTTAGATGGAACCATTACAAGTAGAATGTTAAGCAAGATAAAGATAATGTAGTCTAGTTTAAAGAAGAATGAAGGACTACATGATAAGTGATTTTCAAGTAATTAAGGTCAATAACGAAATATGATTGTAATAAATATGTAAACCATGAAAGTGTTGTGTTATGGATGGTGCCTATATGGAAGTTTATATTGTAGTTGAATTGTTATGTTGTGCCTTGTCATTTGGGAAAGGTGGCCTTGATGTGCATCATGTACTTTTCATGTTACCTATGTGGGATAATGTTTGTGCAAGCGTCTAATGTGTTATGTGTTGTCCTAAAAAATCCCTTGTGTTGTCATGTATCAAGCAATGTAAGTCAAAAAAATTATTTTGGTATTTTTACTATTGTATTTGTGTGTCAAATTTGTAGGTGTTACAAATGAGGTCATACACCATCATTCCAAGCTCAAACAAAAACATCTCATTACCCGCTAGCCTTCATAAACAAAGTATCTATGATCGTATCTTAGAATCATGTCCTAAAGAATATTTAGTCCACAAAATGAAGTATTCATACACATTTTTCAATATGTCAACCCAGAACTTGTCCTTTAAGGTTGGAGAGCCCAACCACTAGGTACTTGAATAATAACTTCAAGAAACTCAACTTTCCTTGAATAGACACAAGCATTCCTTAACCATCTTTAACAAAAGTGCTTAATAGACCATATGCACTTACCATGATTGACCTTGACTTTTAAGCCTTCAATCCATCTTGGTACATACTCATGCAACTATTTAGTAAGATACCTTTGACCATTTAAGACACATTTCCTTAGTCCCGAGATCACAACATAGTAACCATGACATAATCAATACGTAATCTTCTCCAAGCCTTTGTCTATTATGATATGTTAAGATTCCTTATATGTCTTCATTATGTTATATGTAGCCTTGAACATCCTTGTTTAGGTCACTATGATACACAAATTTTACTATCACACAAACATCACTTTTATCCTTAAATATTATTTTCATAACATTACAAACCTCTCACGCCTCTAATCAAGCTTGTATAACTTCATTGCTTCTCATGAACATCAACCATACTTTAGGTCTTGTGATCAGTTCCATGGAGGTATCAAAACTATCCCACCAAGCATAAAGGATACCTCAAAAAATTAAGACCATCATCCAAACTTAAATAATCCAGGTTTGTTAACTATCATAGGGCTAATAAGATCTTTACACAGTCATTCAAGAAAACATTCCTTTAGATCTATCAATACTTCTTGTGATACTGCTATACAAGATCTCAAGATACAAATGTATGATGCACTTCTTCAACCAAGACTTTGAGACTTGTCACATAACCTTACGAATGATATGGATCATTTAAGGATAGTAAAATACCTCATACCATCTATAACAATAGTCTCAACCTTCTTTACCTCTTATAGACCTTCAAGCACACTTTCAATGAATAAGTGCTAGTGCACACTCTCCATGTTTCCACTTGGAACATGTATGATTTTCCTTTTTTATACATATCTCTTTGTTCCATTATTTTTGTTGCATAGTCTATCCGGAGGAGGCAATGTTCATGGGAAAAAAGGTATTTAGGTAGTTCAAGTACATCCACCAAATAAACATTTGATTCTAAAACTCTACAATGCTTCATCCTTTTCCATGATTTAGTTCATTTTTCTTCAAAACTTGGTAGAGAAATCAAATTTTGGGATAGTTTTCAGTGAGTAATCTTCATCCCATCTGATCATTTGCAGAGGAATGAGATGAAGTTTCAAATTGATAATAATTTTCCACTTGCATAAAACCTTATTAAGAATATTTTTAATGATGTGATGGCTAATTGAGCAATATAAGATGAGTTTCAGGTCCAAGTAGTTCTTAAAGTGGTTCAGGGATGAGTTTCAAGTTTTAAATCAATTTTCATGTTTACCGGATTGACTCCATGCCCAATGGATGCTTCAAGGCCATTGATCAACTCATCTAGTAGGAAGATGTCCCTGTGAGTCGCCAAATTGTTATCCATTTTTACCCCTTGGAAAAAATGGACAACTTGAGAAAATGGACTTGGGTAGCTGATGGAGCTTCAATGGAGAATTTGAAAAAAAATATAATTTTAATGTTTATTGGGTACTTAGGACCATTTGAAGGAATTTCCATTTGTTTTAGTTCATAACTTGGCAAAAATTGGAAAAAATGGTTAAAATTGGGAAAATTGGCTTTGGGGTACTTTACTCCATTGTTTGTAACTACTTAGTTCAAGAGAAATCCAAAATGTTAGAAGAAATAAAAAAAAATGGAAAAAATTAAAGTTTTGAGTAATTCAAAGTTTACTATGAGACTACTTCATAAAAAAGCTCATAATTTCTTTTGAGTAAAGCAGTCTTGAAACCCACAATGCAAAGGGAATAAGGCATATAGTTATGTTAGTTTACGATGTTACTCTACTACTATAAGTAAGCAAGTAGAACACCTCCAAAATCCTGCAAAAGGAAAGAAGCTTTGTGAGAATGTGACCCATGTAAACTACGAAGCATTGGGGTGTCTAAAATGTGAGTTGAGTAGTTCAAAACCCCATGAAGTTAAGGCGGTGAGTTGGAGTAATGCGGGGTTGCGATATAGCACTACTACGAAGTAGAGTTGGGGTAGCAAAAACTTGTAAGTCAAGTTGGGAACTTCCAAACCCCGAAAATGGTGAAGGTATGCGGAATATGACTTAAAAAACTGGTAAGTAATGACACCTCCAAAACCTAATGAAATCATAAAATAATAAAAATTGGTGGGGTTGGTGGGAGAAAAACCAAGAAAACCCCTCTAGTTCAAAATGTAACGTCCCAGGAAATTGAAAATTCATTAATGCAGGCATGGGCATATTTTATTCTCTAGCAAGCTAAAGACATGAAGGGATGGGCTTTGACATGTTCTTCATGATGTTTCCAGTTATTTAATGACTTTTGTTGGTGGTTGGATGTAGAGTTTCAAGATTTTCCTTCCTCTTCCTTCAAAACTTCTATATATTGTAAAAGAGAGCTCATTTTGTAGGTTATACATTTTCAAATACCGCTCTGTTCTTATCGGTTGTTGGGTAGATGTTGAAGCACCAAGCCTCATTTTTGGGCATTACAGGATGAATCCATGCCTCTTGTATTCAATGTGATGCATTTTTCAACAATCTAAAGCAATAAAATTTGAGTTTTATGGCTATTTCACTTCCTTAGCTTGGAGTTATTGCTTTCTCTTGCCTTTCTTCATATTTGCAAGTATTTTTGTGCATCTCTTGTTCTCTTTGCAATGGTTTAATGATGTTGTGCTTTATGAAACTAGTGTATTGATTTTTGTTTGTTCTATGGTGCTTTTTCCACCCTCTCAATCTCCATTTTCTCCCATTTTCATCCATTTGAGAGTGTCCCAACCCTATTTTTCTGGTGTTATCACCTCTTTTAGTGTAGGATTTCATTTCCATGCATCTCTCTAACTCTCTCTCTCCCCTGGTCCCTTGGAATGGTTAGTTTAGGATTATTTAGCTGCATTTTCCCTTCTAGGAGTAGTTTAGTATTAGATTTAGGTAGAGGAAGCCGGCCTTCTCCGGAGGTCCATCTCAAGTAGAAGTCCCAAAACTTGATAGATGGTCCCATGTTAGAAAAAATTAGAGATCTACATAGCCAAATCTCAAGGTGCTAATTTTTTGACATAAAAACTCATCTACAACCTCTAATAATAAAATTTGAAAAAGGAATCAACTATGGATCACTACAATAATTTTTTTCTAAGTCGCTCCAAATCTAGGATTTGAAGAGGGTTAAAAAGTTGTTTAGATTCTTAGCAATTGTTCATAAAAATGTGAAAATCAAATAACCTCATTCAAATTGGAAGATATTAATAAATTAAATATTTAAAAACCCCAAGATCTTGGGTCCCATGAAAAGTGTACACTCCCAAAGAGCATTTGAAAGTAAAATTTTAGCTCTAAAACTCACCTCTGGAAACCCAGTTTTAGTTAAAGTGAAATATCTTCAAAAATATTCATCACCTAGTCCTGAAATTTGGACCACACCATCATATTAACATGAAAAAAAATATTCAATTCTCACCTTTTATCAAATATCTCTACAACTTCTCAAATCATCTCGCCTGGGCATGTTTTCTTAAGGATTAGGTCTAGAAACAGAACTAAAAAAATTCCAACACATGAACCTACACAATATGACACTTTTAAGTGTCCCCAAACATCATCCTTAGATCTTAAAATTCTCACTCAGTTAATACATGCTTCATTTCACCTTGTTATGCCTTAATATGCTCTTTAGGCCTCATAAATAAGCACATGAAACATGATTGTTCCAAAATTCCGACATCAAATCACTTTGGCCAACATTGAACACCAGCAAGAAGCTTCAACATGCTCCATGACATCATCACAACACTATACATGCCTTTTCAATTCATCATCACACTTCAATAGGCCGTTATAATCCTCCAAATCCCATGCAAACTCATGCAATCTCAACATGAAACTCAATACTACCAATCAACCTTCATGAATCTTGATGATAACACCTCATACAAACACATATGCCTCCTAGACATCCTTTGAATTAATTTTACTTGAAATAAATGAAAACAAAACTAAAAAAATTCCTAATGCACTCATGTTTACTTACATTTTCATCACTTAGGGGAAATCCATCCATATTCTATAGGTGTCATTGTTTTATTAAAGTTCATTTTCAATTTCTCATTTATGCTTAATTATATATGTTGTGCACTTTCTAATTTTCATACTAATATGAATAACACACATTTCTTGTATACATGCTCGTCATGTGTTATTTATTGCTTGCTTCCCTTTCTTGTGGCCTATGTTCCTTGATTGTATTATGATACTAGGAGTTTCCCATATTTGTGGCATCACGTCAATCTTTTTTTCAATTGCTTACTCTTGTTCACGGGCTTATGATACGTGATTGTCTTGTGACACCATATGTTTGCAAGCCTACAAGCCTTTTGTATGATTTTGTATATCATTGCTTGTAAATCGATGTATTGATATTGTTCTTACTTTATTTTATGTGTGTTGTTACTACTCATTGTTTTAGTTTTTACTATCATTTTAATTGCTAGAATTTTTTTGTTTCATGCCATGGTTGCCACCATACGTAAACACATTTCCTTTTGTAGGTACAAGTTCTCCAAGGCAACCACCTATTCAACACTTGACACAAATTTTCGTATATCTACTTTAGTAATACACACCTATTTATTTTAAGCCACATGCTTAAACATGGTTTTCACACATGCCTCATAAGAGGGGCATCTATTTAGGTTTATCATGCATTTTTAGTAGAAAAGACAAAATTCTAGGGTTAGATGCAGTACAAACAAGGGACATGTACTAGGAAATGCATTCATACATTAAATATTGGAAAAATCAACACATGGTCAAAACTATACACTTTGGTCATAACCATATGGTACGGTCTTGACCCCCCCACACATTTCTAACTAGAAGAAATTTTAGTAGTTTTTTCAACATTTTTAGGTTTTCACTTGTGTGTACATATTTTATGAAAATTTTCACATTTAAATTAATTCTGATCAATATAGGGGAATGAAAGTTGTCATTCCTTCTTCGCATCAACACTTATTTTAGGGAATCTTAGGGGCATGGATATCCTTCCTATTTCACATTTTCATCTTATTTTTTTAATTTCAGTTCATACTTAATTTTTGGCATGTAGGAAGAGTTTGGGGGAACATAGTCTCATTTTTACTATATGTCCTTAATTGTAAAATTGGGTTTAGATCCATGCAAAATGGTGTGATATGTGGGGTTATGAAAAGCAATAAAAAAAAGGGATTCATGGGAAGGATTTCCTCTCTATTATACTTAGAGGGGAAGATATCAAAGTCAATAAATAACTTTGTTACTTAGTCTTCTTCCTTTATAAGGATTAATTTTTACCTCTTTCTTCTTTATTCTCTTACATATTTCCATGTTGGGTTACATGTAGCTAAAAATCTGGTTTATCATTAGCACTTGATTGGGGAATGATCACCCCCAATCCTTCAGTGAAGTTCAACATATACAAGTTTCTAAGAAAAACTAAAACACCAACAAACAAGTGTATTATTTCTTGGTTTACATATTTTTACTTTACATATATCAAAATGAAAATATTTCTATTACATGTTTTATTTGAGTTACGGTCAATTATCTATCATGAAAATTGAATACAATTTATTTTGTAGGTTTCATCATGAAGCATGTTAATAAAAAACAAAACAACAAAACTACAAAATAAAAATTTGATCATAAGCAAAGTATGTTTACACACTTAGGTACAATTTACTTTAAACATGTAATTTTCATTTTCATACTTAAATGGGGGGAATGTAGACACTAATTTTTTCAATCGTAGACAAAAATCACGCAATTTAGACATTATTCAAATCCCAGTCTTATACTACTATTCATATGGTTTTTGAGTGAAGAAAGTAGTAATTAACCCCTATCTTTTGGCCATCTTACTTTGTTTTCTTTAATCATCCCCAACCTCTTACACCCGCATGCCTAGTCAGATTTTGTCATTTCACATTATTTTAGCTTTGAATGGGGCACCTATGGGTGTCCTAGTCTCACTAGGGGCACTTCGATCCTTTTCTAACTTTCCCACCACTTTTTGGGCACTTTATAGTAATTTTAGCTTCTTATATTTTTGGTGGTCAACCATTTTGGGGTCAATTACGAAATTAGAACAAGAGAAACCTATAAATATAAAGTTATGAGACCATAATGAGGGATCAAGAACTAGTCACTACTATCATCCACCTAGGGTTGCATTCATCTAAGGAATTTGGAGATCATTTGCATTCACTTAGCTCCATCATAAGGGACAAGGTCGGTTCATCTACATCACATAAGCATAAGAGGGGATTCTATTCTATTCCATCCACCATTTTACTACTTTTTTAGATCTAGTTATTGCTCTCTAATTCACAAAGTATGATTGACACAAGAGAACCTAAGGCACATGATTCACATACACACTAGAACTACATTTGGGTCTTGAATGTAGTGCATTTCTCAGTTAGTAATCCCATTGTTATGATAGTTGAGGTCAGTTCGACCTATTCATTTGCATTCATTTTTTTTTTAGAGTTTTGATACTTCTTGTGGTATTTTTATAGGTCTTATATTCATCTTGGATTATTAGTGACACTTGGCGCAGTGCGGTGAGAGTTTTATGTGACACATAGTGAGGAGTTTTGGACGACCTTACGAACCTATAAAACTCGATTCCTGGACCTCCCGCAAAAACATGGTGCCCATATCAGACTAGGTGCCCACATGCACCCCGCCTCTCTCCAATTTCTCCAATCCCTTTAGATAGCTCGGATCCATCTTTTTAGAGCATCTACATAGTTGTTCATGCTTCTCATTTTTCCAGCCACCTCTGCGACATAGTCCAACAAGCTCCTCTAATTAGCTGAGTCACTTCCTCACTCTTCTTACATATTAGGGTTTCTATTTCCATTAGCTTAGTCTCTTGGGTCACTTTCCATTGTTTATTACATTTATTTATTGTATTTACATGTTGTTCTAGATTAGATTAACTATTATTATTCCACATTTTAGTTAATTTTAGTTAATCATTTTGGTGAACCCCACATTTCGACACTTCCTTTTGACCATGTCATATCCTTATCAAGTTATGGCTCAATATTATTATCCTACCTTTGCACCAACTAAGGTCTCAGACATAGTTACTACTGCTGCTGATTTCATACATGTGTGTACCTAATATCATCCCTACTTTGTCACACCTAGGGTTGATCCATCCATCAATGTAGTTACTACTCGTCATACTCATCCTAATCCACCTATGGCTCCACCCGTGTCTATTCCTCCACCCATTACTTTGGAAGCTCCTCCCACTACTTCTAAGGGATATGACATCATTGAACAACTTAAAAATATGCCTGCTAAGATCTCTCTTTATGAATTATTGTGAAATGTACCGATTTTAAGTAACACGCTAGAAGTGGCCTTTGTGCCATTTATATTGAAAGTGATAATTTTGTGGTTTCCTTTTTTATCTCATATAGTCTCTTCAAAACTTACATCATGCTATATATTCATTGATGAGGATCTGTCACCTTTTTCTATAAGAAATCCATCTTCTCCTTTGCTCATTATTGTTGTTATTAGTATTACTTGCATTAAACGAGTCCTCATTGATAATGGATCAACAATTTATGCACTCATTCTCTTTTAAATAAATTAGGTATTAACGATAACTTAATTTCTAGTAATTCTACCCTCATTCAAGGTTATGCTTTTGCCACTTGCACATGCCTACAAACTATCTTATTACATATTCGGGTTGGGCATAAGACTGTTCTCACTTTCGTATCTTGTTAGGTAATCCTTGGATTCACGTAATGCACGCAGCCCATATGCTATTCACCAATGTGTTAAGTTCTTGCATGATGGCTATGAACATACTATCACCACCGATCCGGATCCATTCAAATATTGTTGCATAGATCCCATTACTTCTATGCCTATACCACCTTTGCAACATATTCCATATAAAAACCTTGACACATATGAAATTGGTCAATATAGCACTTCACTATCTCCTCATACCACTCTTAATGCTCCAACTATCTCTACTCACACTATGACTATTATTTCACCTATGGTATTGGCTCCTATTAATATCTCTTCTCCACCCGTCATGGCACCCTCTATTACTCCATCTACGGTGCCACCTACCAACATACTTGATAGTTCTATACAACATGATTTTGTTCACACTAATGATTATGATGATAAATTTAATGTTATCAAACTTATAGATGAAGCATTAAGACAACTCAATTTTACTCCTCTTGGCATAGATGACTCTTATTTTGAAGAAACCTTTGTGGATGATAACCTTGGTGAATATAGATTCAATACCCCTCCCTTTACTAATGTTGTGGTATTATACTAGGGGTATGTAAATAGTGTGGACACTATTTCATCTTTCCCACCACGGCTTGCAGCTTTGTTGCCTCCTTTTACATGCACACTATTCATCAATAGGTCCTTTTGGTAGCACATCCCTATCAATTCTACTTTCTTAGACATTATGCATACATGTCACAGTTTGGTTAGGTTTGGGATGATGCTTGATGAAATATTACAACTTCTTATTCACCACATCTTTATCATGGATATTTTCACATTATGATAGCTTATGTCTTTCATTTGATGGTATTTGTTACGTGTACCCCTTGTGACTCTCCACTCACACTTGGACAGTCCTAGCTTGACTATATTGGTGGTATAATATATGCTCATCACTCTTTTCTCACATTTCCTATGCCTTTTGGCAATATCTCTATTCATAATGATTCCTCTCCCACTTACGCTCCAAATATCTCTCATTGGCATGCTCACAATTGTCCACCGATCACCTTTACTAATGAAGAATATGCAATGAATGTGTACACACTTTACCGCAATGGGTCCCTGTATGACCCTCCTCACTCTATAGCTTATCAGGTTTTTGATGCTACTCTAGTAGGTTTCAATCATGATAATGATGATCTCCTTGATAGTGGCACATAGTCATCTTCTCTATCATACACTTGGGGGCATAGAATTTAACACACTCCCCCATCCATTCTAGCATCCTTACATAGTACTACATCACACTCCTAGCATTTACACATACCTTATCATGACATTGTTATCCATAATTTTCATAGTCATATGCTTTTATCATAACATCCATTGAATGACAGACCTTTATCCTTCACTATCATTGGTTAGTTCATTTCATTCATGTACACTTGGGGGCATCACATCTAATACATCCCCCATTCATCTTTGCATTCTCATACATCAATCTCCTAACATACACATACTCATTCGTACTTTAGCATCATCAATACATGATGGCACACTCTCGTGCTTTGTTTCACACTTAACTATTGAGGCATTACTACACATGAACCCCACACACTACACAATAGGTTTTACACATTACACCTATTCACAAATCATGCAACATACATTCTACATTTGGTTTAAAACATTTTGACATTTTGACATTTATACATCATGCATCATACTAATCTTCATCATACTCATCTAGCATTGCATCCTAATCCTTCTACATACTATACACTCTTAGGCACACTACACATATTGCATTCAATACTATACACTACATACACATCACATGGTCATTTATCATCTTCATCACATATAATACATCATCTTATACACATTGCACTCACTACCCTATGAATAACTTTAGTTCCCCAATCCATACTCGATCATTGAGAGGTTTACAAATCACATGAACCTTATCTTCATCACATGTTCCTCATTTGACCTCTCCTCATGTGACATTCCTAGGTTAATGACATATGATTGGTCACCGACTCTATCATCTTGTAGTGATATATGCTTTAGGCTACAATATTCAATCCTAAATTCATATTTTCGTGATATATGCTTTGGCTATAAGGTCACACATCATTTCTAGGTTACATATCATAAACATACATACATACCACAACATGCTGTGACACAACACACACATCGAAATTTCCCAATGATGCACTATCATTTACGGTTCATTCTTGATTGCTGAGGGGAAAAATTAATGAACCTCATACCATACACTTCCACTCACTCGGGGCATGTGGTCCCAATCACTCCATTTTATATTCCATTCCATCAATCCACAACATACTACATATTATGGTTTCTTTCAATTTTTCTTAATATTGCTTTTTTGGTCACTTTATTCCACATGCTAGTTAGATTACTTGTATGTCATTTATCTATATCATCCACACATGCATTCACATATTTTTCTAGTTGTGATCACATGTACAAGTCTCTTACACATAGCAAAAATGCTCACCTTCTAAATTTCCTACATTGGTTGTTGGGGGAATCCACCTTCGTCTCTCACAGGTGCTATTATTTCATTTTGTACTTAGCACTTTACATTACTTGTTTATACAAGATTTTGAAATACTAGTTATATTTATAACATGTTAATGGGTGTTTCATGTGTAGTATTTCTTATGCAGGGATATTTGCTTCCATACTTGTTTATTACATTGTATGTTATTTATTTTCCTTTTATGTTGGAATTTCCTATGTTTATTATGCACACTGTTTGCATTGTATGTATCCATTACGGCCTTGCGTGTCTTGAAAAATCATGAGTGGTGTCCCATCTTTGCAACCCACTTTGGTAGTCTACTTTGTCTTCTTGCATGTTTACATTACTACTTTGCTTAGTAGTTTATACATTGTTTGCGTAGCTTATACATTGTTTTCTATATATATGCTTATTCCTACTAACACTTCTCTTTGGATTTCCTTCTTGATTGTGGTGCTTATTGGTTTCTACTAAGTGTATTCCCTTTCCCTTGCAGGGAAACTTTTCAAAGTTCATGTGGTTGGTCCTATTTTAGGGCCACATTCTCCTATCAGTGATGTCACATGTGCCCCCAAAGAGGGGGGGCATCATTTGGGGTTTTACATTCTACACAACACTTCTACATTGATTCAGTTCAATGCACTTTCCACCCTTAGCATTGTGGGTTACATACATCAAGTGGGTTCAAAATAGTATACGAACCTCGTACACAATGGATTTTAGAGGACATAGTTGTCCTTAGTATTCTTGGAAGTAGTTACAGGTTAGAGGATATTGTACAATTCCTCTCTACACTTCTTTGGACAGTGGCGTCGGATCACCCAAAAAACTAGGACGTACAGAGATCTCTTCACACATGTTCAGGGAAATAGTTAAAGGTTGGAGGATATAATGGAATTCCTCCCTATACTTCTTCATCCTATGGCATTGGATCACCCAAAAAACTTGGTAGTAAAGGATATCCTTCTACACTCTCTTTCTCGATAATGATTAGGTGCACATGTTCCATTTGCATTTTTCTTTTGTGTATTTCACATTTACATGATTTTACATACATGCACATGCATCTTTTACATTGTGTTTTTACACATACATATATATTTGACTACCAAGTCTGACTGTATGGGAAACAAGAAGTCAAATGGGGGCAACAACAACAACAACATTTTACGGTAGTACACACCATACTTACCATGGAGGTACATTACACACAACATCAATTATACATGCATTTATTCCCTAGGTTCACTCTCATCACTTTTTTGTGCATTTTCATCTATAGTTTCCATACTCCATCATATTTTTGTCATTCCACACTTTGTCTAGTCCTTTAGATCATTTATATGTCACTCTAAATGGATTATTAGGTATGAATCTCTATCTAATTTATGTATCTGAGCTTTCCACTCACCAACATAAAGTGGGGAAAATGTTGACACAAAATAATGGACTTTAGACATTATTTCATCCTAGTCTTATACTACTATTCATATAGGTCTTGAGTGAATAAATTACTAATTAACCCCCATATTTTTTCCATCTTACTTTGTTTTCTTTCTTCATTCCCAACCTCTTACACTTATATACCTAATCATATTTTTCCATTTCGCATTATTTTAGCTTTGACTATGGCACCTAGGCTAGTACTGGGAATCCATGGGTGTCATGGTCTCACTAGGGGTGCCCCGATCCTTTTTGAACTTTTCCACCACTTTTTGGGCACTTTCTAGGTGTTTTAGCTTCTTATCTTTTGGTGGTCATCCATTTCTAGGTTAATTATGAAATTAGATAAAGAGAAACCTATAAATATAAAGTTATGAGACCGTAATGAGGGACCATGCATTACTCAATATTATCATCCACCTAAGGTTGAATTCCTCTAAGGAATTTGGAGATCATTTTCATTTACTTAGCTCCATCACAAGGGATAAGACTAGTTCATTTGCATTACACAAGCATAAGAGGGGGATTCTTTCTATTCCATCCACCATTTAACTACATTTTCACATCTAGTTATTGCTCGCTATTTAAAAAGTGTGATTGTCACAAGAGCACTGGGGCATATGATTCACATACACACTAGAAATACATTTGGGTCTAGAATTTAGTGCAACTCTTAGTTAGTAAGCCCATTGTTGTGGCAACTGAGGTCAGTCCGACCTATTCATTTACATTCTTATTTTTTAGGGTTTTAAAAATTATTGTGGTCTTTTTGTAGGTATTATATTCATATTTTATTATTAGTGATACCTCAGTGCAAGATAATGAATACAATGTAACACACAACGAGGGTTTTAGACAAACCATTGAACTCAGTAAACTCATTTTTGGACCTCCCGCACAAACCAGGTACCCATCTTATAGACCAGTGGCACCCAAAGGTGCCTCAATCCCTCTCCAAGTGCTCTAGTCCATATAGATAGCTCAAATCCATCCTTTTCGAGGTGTCTTCACAATCATTCATGCTTCCAATTTTTCCAATCACCTCTATGACATAGTACAACAAGATCCTCTAATTAGCCGAGTCACTCTCTCACTCTTTTTGCATATTAGGTTTCTATTTCCATTATTTTGGTCACTTGGGGTTGATTTCCATAGTTTTTTACTACATTTATTTACTGTATTTACATGTTGTTCTAGATTAGATTAACTATTCTTATTCCACATTTTAGCTCATTTTAGTTAATAAGTAATTTGCACTTTGACAACCCTAAATTTGAATATGCAATCATGTAATGATAAATACAACTTCTCTATTCCCACTTATTACTTTATGACATCCATTTATTATCTTGTTTATCCTTTCACATTTCTCAAAAAATTATGATAATACAATGCACAAAATCCATAGAACAACATCAAATGAAAATCCCAAAACTTCATTTTCCTTATTATTGTCCCCAATTAGCGCTATATAGTTTGGTTGAAATTTGTATCTGGTCTCCACCCTTCTATATAGTCTTGGAATGACATTTCCTCCATTTATAATTTCAAATTTCTATATTTTGTTGGGTCTTATACTTCACCTAGGTCGACCTTTCTTAGATAAATCATCTATGGAATCCTATTTAAGAAAGTAAACACTAACTCATTTTCCAACCTAGAACTTATAAGGTAATGCAATAGAAAAATCATTCCATACACTTGTAAAAGGCATCTAAATCTCCTTAAATCCCAAAATTTCACATCTACAAATCATTAGGGAAATACCCACATTACGTATGAAGCTAACATCTAGGTCAAGGCATTCATATCTCTCATGAATAAGCATACAAACATCCCCTCTATAAATATTTTAGTATGAGAAAATTCAAAGCAAACATGGTAAAAAAAAGCCAAATCTAATTGAACTATCTAGATATCACATGCTAAGTGGAGAATGACATGTAGTTTGAGGCCTCTTCATAGTAGTTCCAATGTTTATGGTACATAGGGGTGCCAATAAACCTTATAATGTTTATTTTATAGGATTATTCATCCATGGATAGTGGTTTAAATGATGATCAATCAATGTAAATAGCCTCACTGCATGTATGAGAACTAGGGTTTGACAACAACGGGTAAATCTAGGAAGGTGAACAACCTATAAAGTTACAAAATTAGAAGCATAGAAGGTTTGAGACTATATAACTAGGTCTTAGTAGTTTGGTATGACCCTAACCCAAGTTGATTCACAATCTCAGCTTTAGTTGTGAAGTCACACAGTTTAGAGATTTCATTTCATTGTTTCATAGTATCATATCTCTCTAAAATTGTCAAAAATTAGATAATTTTTGTATACATTTGTTTTGTGCTTTTAATAATCATAAAAACAACAATTAAAATCTCACAATCCTTGTTTGGTTTGATGTAGAGTGTGGGATCACTATAGATTTTTTCTAAAGCCATTTCTTGATAGACAGAATCTATTCGACTATACCATGCCCTTGGTGCTTGTTTGAGTCCATACAATGATTTCTTGAGCTTTTATACTTTTCTCTCATGCCTTGGGATTTCATAACTAGGTGGTTGTCCCACATACACTTCTTCTTCCAATACTCCATTTAGGAAGGTTGATTTAACATCCATTTGATGGACTTTCCACTTGTGATGAGTAGCTATGGCAATAATTGTTCTCATAGTTTCTAGCCTTGCTACTAGAGAAAATGTCTCATTATAATCACGTCTAGGCATTTTTGTAGCATTTGGAAAATAACTTGGCCATGTGTCTTTCAATTTTACCTTCAGGAGTACTCTTTGTTTTATAAACCCACTTGACTCTAATGACTTCCTTTGATTCTGAAAGATCTACTAACTCCCATGTTCCATAATTCTCTATTGCATGAATCTCTTCATCCATTTCTTCACACCATTTATTATGATTAATTTATTCTTTAACTTAAATTGTACCAAATTTTTAAAATAAAGAAAAATTAATCATTTCATCTTCATTTTCTTCATACCTTGATTGCTCATAAATATCTTGAACACTTCTCATTCGTCCTGGTGTTGGTTTGATTCTGATGATAAAAATTCTTCATTTGATGGTCCTTGCATGATTTTTTGGCTTCTTCCATTTAAATATTCACCCCTTTGTGAAATGGGTGTTCAAATTGGTACATTTTTTGTTCTACCATCTTCTATTTTAACATCAATGATAGGTGCATTTTCCTTTGCATGTGGTTGCTCCACTTGTTTTACATCTCCCCAAGATGTTTCCTCAATGAATTGAACATTCCTTCTGATTATTAGTTCCTTTGTAACTGGATTGTATAGTCTATAAGCTTTAGATTGCTTAGTATACCTAATGAAAATGCAATTATCTCCTTTATTATCCCACTTTGATATTTTTTCTTGGACACAGTGCATATGTTGCACACCCAAAAATCTCAAGTGTTCAACACTTGGATTTCTTCCACTCCATGCTTGTTGAGGTATCATGTTCTTCACACTCTTTTAAGACATCTATTCAACAAATATATTGATGTTTTAACCGCTCGCCTTAACTCATCGACAACAATCCTCTAGCTTTAAGCATGCTTCTTACCATTTCTTGAATGGTATGATTATTTCTCTCAACTATACCATTTTCATGCGGTGTATAACTGGTTGTGAATTGTTTCTTGATCCTGTGTTCCTTGCAAAAGTTTAAAAACTCATTTGATATATACTCTCCCCCTTTATCTATTCTTAATGTATTTATATAATGGTGACTGTGTTTCTCAACCATGGCCTTGAACTATTTGAATACCTCAAATGTTTTTGATTTATTTTTCAAGAAATAAATCGATGTCCTTCTACTGAAGTCATCTATGAAAGTAAGGAAATACACACTTTTAGATAAGGAGGGAGTCTTCATGGGACCACAAAAATTTGAATGTATTAGCTTAAGAGGTGAGCTTGCTCTCCAAGATTTACCCGAGGAAAAGAATTTCTATGTTGCTTCCCAAATATGAAGCCTTCACATACTTTATCCAGTTGTTTAATAGGTATCATTCCTCTAACCATTTTATTTTTATAAAGGAAATTCAATCCACCATAACTTAGATGCCAAAGATTAGATTGATCAATGAATATTGTTTTGAATGTTGTTGCGCCTACACTTTGTATCCTTGAGGGAAACATTCTATTTTGTGTCATCTTCACAACTGCAATCAGTTTTTTTGCTTCCAATTTCATCATATATAATGCATTCTCCATTTTCAAAATTCACCTTATATCCTTTTTGGATGAGCTTCCCAATACTAAGAAGATTATACTTCAACTCGGGACATAGAATACATCATTGATCTACTTCTTGTCTCCTTTCTTGGTGAGAATGGATGCAATGCCTTTCCCCATCATAATAACCTTTTCATTTTTTCCCATCTTCACTTCATATTTAATTTCTTCATCTATGCTACTAAACATTTCCTTATTTCCACACATATGGTTGTTACATGCACTATCCAAACACCATGTTTGTTTGTTTGTTTCATGTTGTCTAATTTCACCCCTGGGGAAATCGAACAACGAAAAGGATTATATCAAAGGAGTTTCGTAACCATTCAAAGCTCACATGAAGATTGGAATGATCGGGGAAAATCGGGTCTTCGGTAAGGTTAAAGAATCAAGGAGGAATTTTTCCTCTTCTTGGTCTTCATCGATTTTGGAAGCCTTGTTCAATTTAGAGATCATTAAAGGGGACCATTTATAGTATTTAATGGTGAAATTTAGTGTTCATACATCCCCGAGAGCCAAAAATTCAATATAGTTCATAAAATTAAAATGGGTTAAGAAAGGATGAATATTTTCCTTTAAGTTCAACCGAGCTCGTCGAGCTCATAACCAAATTACTCTAACATCGCAAGCCATCCATGTACCATTGCATTAAAAACAAACTATGTAAAATTGTGCAAATATAAATTATATGTGGTGAGCGAGTTAACCCTCGTGATCGAGCCCATAATTAATGCACTGGGCTATTTAAAGAATAAACCAAGCTACTCCTTCAAGGACAAAGCGAGTTATCATCGGGAACACATGTATGATGGACCCAAGATCAAATCATGGAGGAAAAAAACTATGAAAATTACTAGAAAGCTATTTTGAGGAGCCATAATGAATATTAAACCAAGTTTTATAAGTGTATGTGAGATCCTTGAAAGGATGAGTTACACATAATTGACTCCGAGCCCCTTTTGTAGTAAAGACCAGGCTATTGCAGGATGAGTTCTTGGACCGAGCTACACACCGAGTCATCATGTTCACGTGTTGGGTAAGGTAACACATGCTAAAAAGGTTAGTTTTGTGAGCAAGGAAAAATAAATGACAAGTTTGAGTTGACATCAAAGATGCGTAAGCTCGCAAGCTATTGGGATTCCCTGAAATGATGAGTTGCTCAATGAATGAAAATTGATGAGGCTAAATATGGATGCACCGAGTCATCCAAGTGGAGGTGGGTGTGGCTAAATGGAAATTGTATAAGAAACAAGTTGGGTTATTTTCGTGAGAGAGCAAGTCATTCAAATGTTCTATCCTCGTAGAGGAGACTCGTGTAAACAAGTTACTAGTGTAATGATGAATAATGCATTGAGCCCTAAACAAAGTTGCTCACAAGTTGAACTGGTTATTTGGTTGAGAGACAATAAATTAAAATGCTCTTGAGATCATAACTAAACTTGATTAAGTTCCCATCAAGTTGTTAAGGAAGGAGGAGGACCAAATGCATACAAATTTCAGACATGCCGGTATGAGATTTGCGAAGGAGATGGATCTTTCAAACAATTCTTGGGCCCATTGAGTTGGAATCAAGATTGCCTCATTCCATGGGTGTCAAGCTCATGTGAAGAAAGTGTGAACTGATTCAATATGGAACCTGAAAGCCACGGATGGAGCCATCGAGCTCGCCTCATTAGAAAATTATAAGCCACATTGGGAATTATAAAGTGGCCGAAATTGGAAAAATCAAATGGGCCAACCTTGTGCAAAGGGGCGAGCTCGACTCGGAATGAATGTGCTCATGCATCAAGTAAAGAATTAGTTCCATGGACAACATAGAACCTGAACTCAACCCAAGTTTTTGAATGTAGCTAGTATAACATTTTAGGGAAATGGAGGAAAATGTTCGAGGCATTGGATCGAGAAAACTACTAGAAAAGGGGTTTTTTCTGAGCTAAAATACTTCAAACTAACCACATCATTGTTCCTAAAGCCCATCAATGGCCAATCAAACATGAGGATCTTGTGCCATGAAGTCGATACATGAGTCACCTGAGCCATATTCATTGACTAACTTGGTGACGAAGTGGACCTAAATGGAAAAAATTGAGACGGTGAAGCCGCGGAGGGTGCCACGTGGCCACTTGATGCTTCTTAAAAGGGCCATGGAAGGAGGTAAGCCCCAAATCCACATGACACTTCCACATGGAGTGAGGAGCTCACCATTAAAGAAATATCCTAGAGACTTATGAAAAAGAATTGGAGGCACCGGGTGTGGAGAAATAAATAACTTGGCACATGGATACGAGGTGAGTTGATGTAGGGATGCAAGGAATGCACTTGCAACAAAAGTAACAAGTTGATAGAAAAATAACTAGGAGCTCAACATATATTGAGAGGGAAATGCCAAGTTGGAAAGATAAGTAAATAATGGGAACTGAGACAACTTGTCATTATAACCAGGAGTTCACCATCCAAAGAAGATCTCGATGCATGGGAAAGGGTAAACCCAGCTCGACTGATCTATTCTAGCTAGCTATAACCAATGTCAAAAGTTAAACCCCCTACTTATATAAATGATGAAAATCATAATGGGCCCATGGATTTTTAATGCCCAGATATTTTAAAATATATGAAAAACATCGAGGAAAGGGGAACAATATTTTCAATGATGCATTTAAAAAAATGGAGTAATTGCACAATCACGTGAAGAGGAAGAAATGCCCAACAAAACCCTAAACAATTGCCCATGCTCAGAAGGCCATAAATTTTGCATTTATTAGCAAAATTTCACAAAATTTTCTTGTTGAAATCTTGGTTCCGAGATCTACTCACATAAGTCAAAAATCTAGATATTGATGGAGAAAATGAACCTGTTTCAAAAGGGTAGTTGGATGGTGGGTGGAAGTGCAATTAATGGGCATGGATGTAATTCTCTCTCTCATTGCAGAACATGGGATAGAATGGGGATCCCTTTTCAAGGAAAGTACCATTAATTAAACTGATTTATTTCATCTTATAATTGGTTTAAAAGAAAAATCTAGGATTGCATTCTCTCTCTCTTATGAAATTCTATAAATTACAATCTTGGGCTCATTGATAAAAGGAGTTGGTCATTTTTCTACTGCCCTTTGGCTCTTTATTATCTCGCTAGGGTGGAATGTGGAGCTTAAGCCTCCTTTCCAAGATTTGTAATGGAATTTTATTTCCTCTTTCCTATTGATATTTTACTGTGAAAAATTCATGGAGCAATAAAATATGTTTGTGATGTATCTTGTCCATCCTTTTCATATTTTTTTGTATCTTCTTTCCTCTCACCATTATAGCATATATTGTGCATATCTATTGATTTCTATTGCATGTTTTGGGAGTTGTGTTTAATAGGTTTGAAGTGGTGTTCTATGTGAATTTATCTTTGGTGTGTGGTGGATTTTTTCCACCCTCTCCATTGCTCACCTCTCTCCATTTTAAGAATTTGGATTGTGATTAACCACCTCCTTTTCGTGTGTGTCACCATTTTTAGTGTAGGTTTACCTTTAATGAATAATATATCTATGGTCCATTGGAAGGTTATATTATGATTAGTTTTCTTATCTGCATTGAGAGTAGCTTAAGGCAGGTAGTTTAGGAGAAGGAACTAACTTTCTCTAGAGGTTCATCTCAAGGCCACAAGTCCCACGACTTGAGGGACGATCCAATGTTACACAAATTACACTGAATGCCCCATCCATATTTTATGCCATTTAGGGGTGATGTAATCTCATGATAAAATTTCTAGTATGCCAAGTGGGAGAGGTTTGAAGCACCTTACCACTTTAATTCATCAAGTTTGATGTGATATTAGTGAATTTTTCAGCCTTTGGAGGCACCCTCAAGAATATTTGGTGACTCCATTGATTCGAGTAGCCCATCATCTCTGGTTGCATACTTATTTTTAATGTTTTCACTTAAGCCATGGCTCTCCAAGGATCTCTTCCATTCCCTCATTTTAGTTTTATTCCTCTTCACTTGTAGTAGTGGGATGTTATCCCCAAGGTGGCCCTAAAAAACTCCCATTTTTTGGGAAATGGAGATCAATCCCTATTGATCACATTCAATATATTGCCAACCATTTTTCCATTCATGATGTCACAGAGGAGAATGTTTGCCTTAGACTTCTTGTTTCATCTTTCAAAGGCAAAGCAAGAGATTGGTACAATAGTTTGGCTCCACAATCCATTTCCACATGGAATCAGCTAGGAGAACAACTACACAACCGGTTCAAGGAGGATGCAGATGTCATTTTCCTCATGGAACATCTTAGTAAAATACAATGGGATCCAATGGAATTTATTCCTGATTTCAACCTCAAATTCATAAGGACTGCACAAAATTCCTCGGGCCAATGCATCGCCATAAGGTATGGCATTCTTGTATTATTTGAGATCCTTTGATGTTGATTTAGTTATATTGATTCAATCCCGAGAGGGTAGCGTTATTCCTAAAGATTTTTCCATTGCATCCTAAGATGAGAAGATTCTCATTCACATTGGAAAATGAAAATCCATCTTTATCTACAATTCTTCCTTCACCACCTCAGATTCTTCCTTCTCCTTGTACAAAAAATGAAAAATCCATCATTCCTTGCTAAAATAAGGAAACCCCTTTTCTTCCTTATCCTTCATTTGATGCCCCACAAATTTTTATACCCAGAGCATTCCCCAAGTTGCACTAATATCCCTCTCGACTCCACCTAGGGAAGTAGCCAACTTCCCTAGGCCATACACCAATGTGCCTAGAAGTTGTGGCATTTCATATGTTGTCCTTACATTCTACCCAACTATTACTAAACCATGTTATCCTACAATAATGGTAGAGAGAGAGAGACATGTTATGTTGTCAGAGAGAGGGATATTTTAATATAATGCCCTAAACACCAAGGCTTCAGGTAGAATCATTCAAATGTTTTGGAGGCAACCTATTAGTAGAGAAGGGGTTATATTCTGGAGGATCATTTGGATTCTCAAATTAATCAACTCAGTCTTGTGAACATCAAGCATCACTTCCCAATTAGGAGATAAAGTAGAATCCTTTTTCTTACACCTCTCCCACAACCAGTCTCACCGAGGATGACAATTTTTTATCAATAGGTGATTGGTCTGAATCAGATTGGGAGGATGAAGCGGTCTAAATTGTTCATGAGAAGGAATTACATGAGAAAATAGAGAAAGAAGATTTGAAGGAAGCTGATATTGGTAAATACGAGGAGGAGGAAGTGCTTTTAAACACTATTGCACTCATGTCCTCGAGGAAGAGAAATTTCAAGGTGAGAAGGATGTTCCTACAGAATGCAGGGATCCTCATTACTCTACATGCCTAGAACTAGCTACACTTTTATCAAAATATCATGATGGAGTAGGGAATGAGGAGATCCAAGGAATTCCAATAGCCATAAAAGTGGAAAAAAAGTTGTTTGTAGAGGCACAAAAAGTATGGATCAGCCTGCAAACATCCATAGTTAGGAAGAGGGTCAACATGAGAGCCCTAGTCGTGGGACCGAGTAAAAATGAGTGGGAAAATCATGAGAATCAGGCCTTACTCAATAAAATACCTATCTTTAATGGAGTAGGGGTTAGATTTTCCACTAGCCATGTTTAATCTAGAACATGGGGATGTTTTTCAATGCACCAAGGGTCAAAGAACAACACCTTCAACTCGGATGAGGATCAACCAATGGAGGTGTTTTCTTTGTTTGTTGATACCATGACAGTTGGGTGTGAGATTGTCTCCATGTCAATCTCTCATCCATGATGATTCCCATTGTCAAATCAGTTACATGGTCTAAAATGTTGAGGAAGGCCAACTACATTTCCTTGCTAGTGTCAAGGTTCATGTGAGGTTACTCATTCCTTCACATTAGTGTAGGAGTAGGAGTAGATTTGCTTTCGTAGAAGAATTTCTTGTGCAAACTTTGCATGTCTTACTTAAGGCATGCATGATTTTTCCTTTTGTATATAGATTTTTTCATGTTTCTCCGGTAGTATAGTGCACCATCCTCTTCATTTGTTGTAGGAAGGAAGTTCATAGTTACATGTAACAATTGCACACTTTAAAATCAAACAAATGCATAACAACTAAAACTAGTTAAGGATGAGATCTTATTGATTCTCTCAAAGAACAACTAATAAACCTCTACGCCATGCAAATAATCAATGATTAGTTGATAGCACAACTCAAAAAATAAGCTCCAATTGAATTATGCAGCAAAATTCCAAGTGTCTCAGGGTCAAGATTTTTAGAGTTCAGATCAGCTCATGATGACCATATAGACTCCATGCCCAATGGATTGCTATAAGTAGCTGGTCTACTCCATTTAGCAGGAAAATGGCCCCGCGAGTCACCAAATTGTTATCCAATTTCACCCTCTGGGTGAAATTGGACAGGAGAACAAGATTGTGTCAAAGGAGTTTCATAACCATTCGAAGCTCACATGCCGATTGCAGTGATCGGGGAAAATCATGTTCTTCGGGAAGGTTAAAGAGTTAAAGGAGAAATTTTTCCTCTTCTTGGTCTTCGTCAATTTTAGAGTCCTTGTTTATTTTAGAGATCATCGAGGGGGCCCATTTATAGTATTGAATGGTGAAATTTAGTGTTCATACATCCCTAGGTGCCACAAAAGTCCATCTAGTTCAAAAAATTGAAAGGGGTTAAGAAAGGATGAATGTTTTACTATAGGTTCTACTAATCTCATCGATCTCAAAACCGAGTTACTCTATCATTACAAGCTATCTAAGCACCATTTCATTGAAACCAAGTTGTGTACAATTGTGTAAATCCAAATATTATGCGGTGAGCAAGTTACCCTCAAGACCAAGCCCATAATTGATGCACCGAGATGGTCAAAGAATAAACCGAGCTACTCCTTCAAGGACCAAGTGATCTATCATTGGGAACACATGTATGATGGACCAAAGCTCAAATAATGGAGGAACCAAGCTATGAAAATTACCATCGAGTTATTTTTACAAGCCATTAAGAAGAATAAACCAAGTTATATAAGTGAAAGGTAGCTCCTTGAAGGCCGAATTACACACCACCGACTCGACTCCCTTTCTCGGAAAGACCAAGCTATTACAGGATGAGATCTTGGACCAAGCTACACACTAAGTCATCAACTTCATGTGTTGGGTAAGGAAATGCATGCTAAATAAGGATAGTTCTATAAGCAAGGTAAAATAAATCACAAGTTTGAGTTGACATCAAGGATGCGTGCTTGTCGAGCCGCTGAGATTCCCCTAAATGACAAGCTACTCACTAAATGAAAATCGATGAGGATAAATATGGATGTATCGAGTCATCCAAGTGGAGGTGGGCATCACCAAATGGAAATTTTAGAAGAAATGAGTTGGGATGTTTTTGGGAGAGAGAAATTCGCTTCAAACATGCTATCCTTACAGAGAAGACTTGGGTAAACAAGTTACCAAGACAATGATGAGCGATGCATTAAGCCCTCAACCGAGTCACTCATAGGTTGAAATGGTTGTTTGGTTAAGAGATAATACATTAAGATTCTCTCAAGCTCATAATCGATCTTGGTTAGGTTCCCATTGATATGTCAAGGAAGGGGAAGGACCAATCTCAAAAAATTTCACACATGCTACTATGAGCTGTGAAGGAGATGGGTCTTTTGAACAATTCTTGGGCCCATCAATTTGGAATTAGGATTGGTTCATACCATGGGTGTCGTGCTCATGCAAAGAAAGGATGAAATACTTTGGTATAGGACCTAGAAAGCCACGAGATGGATCCATCAAGCTCATCTCGTCAAGAAATTACAAGCCACATTGGGAATTATAAAGTGGTCAAACATGGCAAAATCGAATGGGTCAACCTTGTGCAAATGGGAAAGATCTACCTTGGAATGAATGTGCTCATGCATCAAGTAAAGAAGCAAAGTGCCATAGCCAACATATAAATTGAACTCAACCCGAGATAACTCATCATTATAGCCAGGATTTCACCATCTAAAGAAGATCTCGATGCATGGGAAAGGGTAAACCCAAGATCGATCGAGCTAGCTATGACCAATGTCGAACATTAAAACCCCCTCTTATATAAATGATGAAAATTATAATAGGCCGACATATTTTTAATGCCTAAATATTTTAAAAGATATGTAAAACATTGAGGAAAGGTGAAAAATGTTTTCAATGATGCATTTCAACAAACAGATTAATTACACAATCCTGTGAAGAGGAAGAAATGCCCAACAAAACCCTAAAGAGTTTCCATTTCTCGAAGTTCATAAATTTTTCATTTATCAAAAAAATTACACAAAATTTTCCTTGTTGGAATCGTGGTTCCAAGATCTACTCACATAACTAAAAACTCTAGAGATTGATGGAGTTTTGGAGCTATATTTTATAGAAAATGAACCTGTTTCAAGAGGGTAGTTGGATGGTGGGTGGAAGTGCAATTAGTGGCCATGGATGTCATTATTTATCTATTGTAGGTCATGGGATAGTATGGGGATACCTTTATAAGTAAATTGTCATTAATTACACACATTTATTGCATCTTGTAAGTGGTTGAAAAGAAAAATATAGGATTCCATTTTCTCTCTCTTTTAAAATTCTATAAATTACAATCTTGGGCTCATTTGTAAAAGGAGTTGGTTGTTTTCTCATAGCTCTCTCTTTCTTATTTTCTAGGGTTGAATGTTGAGCTTAAGCCTCCTTTCTAATATTTGTAATGGCATTTTATTTCCTCTTTCCCATTGATGTTTTACTGTGTAAAATGTGATTGCATGCTCTCTCTATCTCTCTCTCTCTCTTTTAAAATTCTATAAATTACAATCTTGGGCTCATTTGTAAAAAGAGCTGGTCATTTTTCTCTTGGCCCTCTCTCTATTTTCTTCTAGGGTTGAATGTGGATCTTAATCCTCCTTTCCAAGATTTGTAATGGCATTTTCTTGCCTCTTGAAAATGCCTCTTTCCCACTAATGTTGTCGTGTAAAATTCATGGAGTAATAAAATATGTTTTTTGATGCATCTTATCCATCCTTTGCATATTTTATTGTCTCTTCTTACCTTTTACCATTGCAACATATATTGTGCATATCTATTTATTTCTATTGTGTGTTTTGGAAGCTATGTTCAATAGGTTTGAAGTGTTGTTCTATGTGAATTTATCTTTGTGTGTGGTGCATTTTGTCCACCCTCTCCATTTCTCACCTCTCTCCATTTCAAGAAGTTGGATTGTGATTAACCACCTTTTTGGGTGTATTGCCACTTTTAGTGTAGTTTTACCTTTAATGAATTTTCTCTCTCTGTCCCTTGGAAGGTTAGATTAGGATTAGTTTTCTTACATGCATTAAGAGTAACTTGTGGTAGGTAGTTTAGGAGTAGGAACCATCCTTATTTGGAGGGTCATCTCAAGCCCGCAAGTCCCACAACTTGAGATATGATCCAATGTTACACAAATTACACTAATCCCCCATCCACATTTTAGGCCATATGGGGGTGCTGTAATTTTTGATAACATTTCTTGCTAAGCTACATTGCAAGTTAGAAAGAAAGTTTCACTCATTTCATTATTATTAGGTTCAACTTATTTTGCATTAAAAAGATTCCATTAATATTTTGATTTCTCAAATCATATTATTTCATTCTATATTTACTTGCATAATGTCCATACTTTTACAAAGATTAGCATTTTACATTTGATTTTTCATACCTTTGTGAAGAACCACCTCTTGATGTGTTACTAATTCTTCCTCTTCTCTTCCTTTTTCTTGTGGCTCTTTTTGATTGTTGTCTTCCACCTTCTTGATGGTTTCTAAATATTCCTCTATTTTATGCTCCTCTCCCCCCTTCCTCTCACATTTTTGTTTGTCTTGAAGGATTTTTCATTAGAGGAGATAACTATCCTACTCATCCTCTGTTCATGGGTTTGCAAATAACCCATTAAATCATCAACTATCATTTGTCTCAAATCCTTGGACTCCTATATTGAAACCACAATGGGATCAAATCTTGTTGAAAGGATCCTTAATACCTTCTATATGATCCTATGGTCTTTAACAACATTACCATTAGTCCTCATCTGATTGACTATAGTCATTGTTCTTGTGAAAAAAATATTTATTGATTTTTATTCTTTCATGAGAAGAGTCTCAAAATATCTCCTCAACAATTGTAGTCTTACTATCTTCACCTTGTTACTTCCTTGATAAACATTTTTCAAGGTATCCCATGATTTTTTAAAGTTTATAGTTTTTTTATTCATGGGAAAACTGAATCAGCTACTACATTCTGAATATATCTTAAAGCCTTTGCATCCTTTCTTCTATTTTCCTTTAAAGAATTATTTTGAGCTTGTGTAAGTGCATTACATACAACTTTTTCTACCACCTCTATGTATCCTCCTTTAAAAAGTTCCTATATCTCTTCGTAATAGAACAATGTCTCCATCTTGATCCACCATATATCATAGTTCTTCCCATCAAATATTGGGGTTGTTTCCATGAGTTACTACTGGAAGCCATTAAAAATTAATAGATCAAAACCTCGACTGATACCAAAGTGTTGGAAAAATATGGTTCCAACTGCAACAAACATAGGGGAAAAAACAACCATAACAATATAAAACACAATATATATATATATATATATATATATATATATATATATTCGATTTAAAACTTCATAGAATCTCAGAGTTGTTTCTCTGTAAGTTATTTTATTTCTCTTCTTGTGTCTTATTCTTTGTTTCTTTTTCTTACAAAAATTATTTTTTTTTTTTACGTATCTTCCCTTTTCTATATTCCCCATTTTATATTCCTCTCTCTCTCTCTCTATACATATTTATTTTTCTATATGTTGTGGCATATATTTCTCTTATATATTCTTCGAGTCGCGGCTCTCTATTATCTTTTTTTACTATGTATTTTTATATATATTAAACCACATATATAAGCATATATGCTTCCACGTGTAACTTATAGACCACAAAAAAAAACATGTGGACCTGATTCTAATATAAAATATGCCTCATTTTGGGGATCTCACATCGCTAGTCCATCACCTTAGAGATAGGTAAAATTATGCCACATGTCCAGCCATGGATGGTTTGATCATCTACCGAAATTACTTGACTCGACCTCAATAAAAGCTGAAACCGATGACTTATATACAAAGGCTAATTCCTTGGGGTGAGTTATGGAGGATATCTCCCAAATGAGTAGTGGAATGCTGCCACTTGTCATGCCTTAGACTCGTGGATCATCCACCGCCTAAACTCAACCGAAATTCAAACCTAATGCCAATATAGAATGAGGTTAATTCAAGTGACCTTCACATCCATGAGGAAGAATCACCCAAACATGTTAGGGAATCCCACCATGCATCATGTCTAAGACCATCGATCTCTACTTTGACCAAGTTAGAACCGAATCACAATACAATGCGGCATATTCCATGGACTTTACATCCGCTTTGGAGGGAAAAAAATTGAGGTTGGCGTGAATCGCGCCATATGGCATGCGCTTAGTGAGTGGTTTAAAATTTAACGACCACAATACAATTACATGCATGTCAATGGGGTAGATAGGAGAGAGGGAAACCACTATTGAAATATTCGAGGGGATCAAGATTATAGAGCATTAATTTTAACAAAAATACCTAAATAATAAAGCAAAGACATGTCTTAGATTCTATTCCTCTAACATGGAATCAATTGACGAAGTCTAAGGCCAAACATTGTGTGAAACCTCTACTTCCCAAACACCAATAAAACAAGCTTGAGAAACAACCTAAGGATTGGAACATATACCTCTAAGAAACTAGCGTCTAGAAAAAGAAGACATTAGAGAGAAAACTATATTTGTACATAACGTAAAAAATATCGAGACATGGATATTTTTTGAATCAATCGTAACAACATAAGATCAAACTCCAACTTCATTATTTTATCAATATGATATAAAGTTATCGGAGAGAACAAAAACATTTAGGCTATGATCTCATGCAGCAATATGAGAACATGAAAATCGTGCTTTAATATGTTAGAAATATTACAAGCAACCATAGATACATGAAACATTTGAGAGACTGAATTCAAGCCCATGAGAGCATCGATATCTACTCTACATCACTTAAAAGTCTCCAAAACTTGTAGTTTGACGATATAGTGATCGAGTCATATTTTACATCTAGACAGAGAAGATTTGTGCCAAGCTTGAAGAAGGATACACTACAGGTGATGAATACAAGATCAAAAACCCTCGGAGCATCCACATATCACTTTGATGAGTATACTGAGCTCACCTCTTCATCCATAATTTTAACAAATACGATCACATATGACCACAAAGGTTCACAAAAATATAGATGAAATCCTCACCATAGGTAGTAGAAAGGACACATTGTGATTTAACCAGATGGTGAATTTGAAGAAGATGATGATGATTGAGGGTACATTTGTAAAAATAATGTAATAAGGGGGAGTATTAATATAAAATGGTTGTATGTTTGTTTACCTCCATGTAGGTAGGTATTCTATTTTGTAACCACTGAACCAAATCCCTCTCTCTTATATTTATGTTGGTATTACATTATATAATATATTCAACATTTCTACATTTGTCTCCTTTTCCAATCGAATGAAGGAGATGAAGGAAAAAATGAAGGTTTTAAAATGAATCTACATATTATGTGAAGAAAATTAAAATTGGTAGGAGTTTTATTTCTAACTAGAACATGAAGGGTTTAATATGAACTACAAATTAAACAATTTCAAGGAAATATCCTAATGTGTAGAGTGTGGGGGTAAATATATTGAAAGGATGATCAAAACACTTGTTAACTCATAATTGACAAAGTACGTTAAAAATCGATATTCAAGATAAAAAGGACCTATCAAAATCCAACCAAACCTATTTTTTGATGACAAAATTAAAATTCCACAAAGTATTATGTCCTATTCAAAATATCTCGATCACATAATATGCATAACCATAAAACTTGAAAGATAAATAAAATACATAACATAAAGAAACTCGCACAACATCCATAAAATTTCAAAATTACTCTAGTTTTTAAATGAATCATTCGTTAATAATTAAATAGAAGAGTTTAAAATATTTTTAGACTAAGAGGGGTCACAAAAACATCAACCAAATAACTTTCATGAAAACTAAACCTAAAACTTAAAATAAAACTAAGATAAAGCTTTTAATATGAATAATTAAGAAAAATATAACAATTTATAAGTTTCAATCATTATTCTATGAGAATAAATAGGAAAAATGAGTTCTAATCCTCAATTCCATTATGGAGAGTCCATTAACATCAAAAATAGACAAAATATGCCAAACATAACCAAGGAATTAAGTTTTTCCCCTTTCCTCACTTGAATACATGTTTGGTAGTGTTTTTAATTCTTGTGTTGTCTATTACAACTAGTTTTTAACCTTATTCTTCCTACACTATGTTGCACATGAAGTACATTAGTATATCATCTAAAAATAACCCTCTTAATTTGCTTCTTTTTGTTTACTTGGTAATGTCTAAAATGAAATTGTGTATTTGAATGTTTCGTACTTTTTGAATTGTATCTACCTATTTGCTATTCATAAATTACACTAAAATTGCATTAACATTATCTATCGAGCATAACAAATTATTTTCATATAATAAATTAGTAATCCCAACTTCATAAAACAATGAAATGATGTTAAAATATAATTAACTTAAATACTTAATAGTGATGTATAAAAAAGAGGAAACCTCTATTAATATTTTCTTGTACTTGATAAAAACATTTTATATGGTACCATTAGATCATCAACGCTAATTTTAAAAGAAAGTTTAGGAGAAATATCTATTTGATTATATCTCATTATTATGTCCATCTTGTAATCAAATTCTTCAACATCCTCCAGGTACCATTAGAATTCTTCAAAACTATATCAACATTATCCTTTGCCTCTTAAACATATCTAAAATTCTTGACGATTATGCAAAACCCATTTGAACTTAATATGAAAAGTGGGAGTGTTGGCAAATATTTATTTGCATCCTTTTGATTTAGGCAGATATTTAAGTCTCTAAAGGTCTTTACAACAACAATCAAAGTATCTCTAAGGTTTGGTACATTAAACCTTGAGATAAACCTCGAAAAAAACATGGATCCTATCCTTAAAAGCTCTAAATTAACCACAACTCTGATCTAACTAAAAACTATGCAAATTTGAGGGAGAAAGATTAATAAATTCTAAAATGAATATTGATAGACTAGAGTATGAAGGGATTAAATCTCCCTAAGACCAAAGAAAAATTTAAGAATATAGTAATAAAGGGGAAAATAAGAGTCACAATCCATACTACATTCTAACAACCATTAATTATCTATATTATGACATAATGGAAAAAAGTCTTTAGATATAATTCATACACATCATACAATAACATCGAGAAGGGTATGATGCAATAACACAAGACAAATAATATATATAAATCAAAATCAACTAGATATTATTTCTTAAGGAATACATAATCTCTCACAATCATTGAGAAGAAAGTGAATGCATTCCACAAATCAAATACAAGGGTCTAATCAAGATTAGAACACTCGTTAAACTAGTTGGTTAGATTTTAGTTACATTCAAGAGAGGATATTTTCAATTATGAAAATTTTTACATTTATATAAGGAGAAGAGAGAAAAAGGAATATGAAGATGTCATAAGAGATGTTAAACCTACTTCACTCCTCTAAACTGCCATAGAAATGGCATAGAAGGTAATCTCCTAGTCTCATTATGATCCACACCTATGGCGTATCTTGGCTTGCAATAAAACCTTTAGATATTTTTTATTTGTATGAAATATATGTTTTATTAATTCCCATAAAATCAAGGGATATAGATAAAGCGTGAGCTATCAAATGTCTACTTTCGGTCATAATCATGCTTTGGACCACTAATAAAAACTAATTTCTTATTAAATAAAAAATTCAACTAATTATATTTTTTTATATGTGGGGCATGAGGATAATATACCATCCAAGAAGAATTATGAGACAAAATTAATTAAAAAAAAACATCTATAACTGATTTGGGTATAAATTGATTGAGAAAATGACTCAAAAGAACCAAAAATCTATCATTAAAATGTACTAAGTACATCCGTAATTATTCTCAAAAGTGATCCTTGAGTGACACACTTTGAAAAATTCTTCCAATGAGACCAGTCTCAGTCAAATAGAGCTTTGGATCAACAAATATGAGAAAATAAAATGTCCTAAGTTTGAGTCACAAGTCGGATCCAAAATTGTCGTGGGCCCCATATTTTATTATTTGATAAGAAAATGGATTTATCATGATTTAAAACCACATTTTATGGGTATTTAATTGTAATACCTTTCCAATGGTACCAACATTGCTCAATTTTGTTTCCCCCATTAAAAGTTATGGAATTTTTAAAATTCTCATCAAAGTTACAAAGATCCTTTCTAGTGCTGATTTTCAATTCCTTCATAGTGCATGTTTTCGAGCGGATGTGGAATTCCTTCAATGTGTGGATTTTTGAGAAGATTTGGAATTACTTCAATGTGTAGATTTTTGAGAGGACTGGAAATCCTTCAATGTGTGGATTTTTTAGTGGACTTGGAAATCCTTCAATATGTTGTTTTGTTACTAGATTTGGAAATCCTTCAATGTATGGGTTTTTGAGTGGAATAGGAAATCCTTCAATATGTTAATTTTTTATTTCAACATATAATTCCCCTTTGATATGTAAAATTTTGTGTGGATTTTCACTTTCACGCAACCTCTTAATCTTTCTGTTGAATTTCAAGCATTGCGCAAAAATTATAGTGTTTCATAGAATTTTAGGTGGCCACAGTTTTTTAGGATTTCAAATATTTTGAGGATGCCATGTGGTTTTATGATTATATGGAATAATAAAAACCTATGGAATATAAGGAACCCTTGGAATACTAGAAACCCACGAAAAACTAGGAACCCGTAAAAAAAAAGGAACTGCAAAATTTTAGGGATGTAAAAAACAAGATAGAAAATGGTTAAATCCTTTACTATTTTGCAATGTAGAACCTTGGATATAATACAAAAATGTAATTTGAACAATATTTTAGGCTTCAAGGATGAACAATTGATTAATAAGACCTAAAAGTCTTCATTGTAACTAGCTGCAAAAAAATAAGGCATGCGCTTATTTTGCACTTATTTTGGCAACAATAATTACATAACTTTAAAAAATATAATTATTTGAAGGTTAAATTTATATTTACATGAATTTAAAACTTGTAATTATTGTAATATTCATGTTTTAATTACATGGAATTAAATATTTCATTATTTGAAATGTTAGTTATTACTAAGATGTGTATTTCATCTAGCGGTAAACCTTGTTATTTGAAGATACTCCTACTCTCTTTGTAATATCACATTGATAATATCATTATTCTAATGTATTGTCAAGTACAATAATTTTAATATTTATATTATATTTTTTTAAACATGTACTAAGGTTAGTGATCATCATTCCACATTCATATGTTAGTTATAGGACTTTGGATATCCTAATTATATAAGAAATTAGGTATTATAAAGATTCGTATTATATAACTAAAGAATAATTGTTTATTGGAGATACTTCATACTCAAGATATAATATCAAAGTGATAATATTATTTGTTATTGGTATATTTTAGCTAGTGGTTTCTAGGATATACATAATATATCTCTTCTATTTTTGTAAACAAATGGTTTATAAATGTGTTATATTTCAAACTAGCATATAATCTAGCACTTTGACATTAGGATTTTAAACATTCCAATTACACATGGAATGTGGTGAAAATGTAGAAATTTATAAGGCCATCGGGGATAGGAAAAAATCTTTGTAAAATTACACTAATTTATAACTTCTCATTATTGGAAAGTCCATCTTGTAATTACAAAACTTTAAAATTTCTCATTATTTAAATGTTCAGGTTGTAATTACATGGCTTTAAATATTCTCATTATTTGAAGTATTAGCTATTACTAAGACATGTATTTTAGATAGTAATAAAATTTATTCTTTATAGATACTCCCTACTTTCATTGCAATATCATAATGTTAATGTATTTTCTCTAAGCTAGTGGTCATTAGGCTCGTCTCGAATATTTGTATTCTCTTTATGTAAACATATGGAAGTGCTTTTGGTTGTCTATCCTCCTATAATTTAGTCTACATGATCTTATTAACTATCATAGTCTCGTATTAATTTACTCCACTAAGCTAGTAAAATACCCTTTTTAACCTCTTCTATACGCCCTAAACCATGCTAATCCCTCTCTAACCGGCTTCTATAAGTTTATTTCCCTTTAATTAACCTTGTTTAGGTTAATTAACCCTCTTATTGAATTTCTAAAGAGGATTTTACTTTCTAAAAATATCTTACCTTTCCAAATAGCCACTTAGCTTCCTAAAATCCTATTCACACCTCCAAATATGTTTTTTCTAAAAATCAACTTTTTGACTCCTTTTTAGTCCCACATGCATCCAAAACATCCTTTTCTCAAATCCAAAAACTATAAATAGAGGGATACCCCTCCCACATTTTCCATAGAAATATCTCTCTTCCTCATTTTTGATTTAGGTCATGCTTAGGTCTTTTAGAGTCATTTCATAGTTTATTTGAGCTATTTACTTGTTATTTGTTAATCCTTTCAAAGCTTTAGGTAAATGGGAGAATCCATTAATGGTGAGCTTCCATTCTTAAGCTTTTGAAACATCAATAAACAAAAAATTGATTGTTATATCTTTAATAGGTTTACTTACAGATGGATTTCATGGAGTAGACAACTAATATAGTCATGTTTAGAGGCTGATTATTTTGTTTCAAGATTTATATATGTATGCAAATAGGTAGCTCTTGCTTATCTCTAATTTGATGGTCATCTGAGTTGTTTTTACTAAAGCTTTTGGGGTTTCTTTAGAAGTTATTACCCCATTTTCATATATTTTGCGGTTGGAACGCCCGTGGGACATACCCCATTTTCCTTTAGGAGCCTTTTTCAAGCTTTTCAAGTTCACTTTCATGCTTTCTAGGAGAAATAACTTGTTATTCACTTGATTTCATTTTTTTAAAGTAAGCTAAATCATCCTTTTTCATGCATATTTTGTGGGTCTAAACTAGAAATATGTTTCTTTGATTAGTATATAACCTATTTGATTTTGAAAATTTCCATTTCCGTGAGTTTTTAGGGTTTTGCAGGGGTATGCACACGTTTCTAAGAAGAGGCATCTCTGTCAAAACCATAGCACTCCGGCCGAACCGGTCATGCACCTATATGGTCATATTTTTCAATGATAGGTCATTTCCAAAGGGTTTCGCACCTATCAAACTCTCATCATGTCGGTTGAATGTCATGCATACTCATGCCTCTAGACACATAGGTGTATTTTTGGCATACTGTGTTGATTTATCTTTTACCTTATAGGAATATCATCGGGAAGGAGACATTTCCGTTGAAACCCTAAAGCATACCTATCTCTCAACCCACGTATACATACACATCGGTTTGGGTGTGTATTTTTTGGTCTGGATGCACATGCGTCATTTTGGGAATGTAGGTGTTTGAGTTAACAGATGAAATTTATCTTTGGTTTGTAAGATCAATTTTTTTGAGTTTTTCTAGTTGTTTGCAGGTTCTAACAAGTGATTGCAGGTTTCTTTTTTATTTTGTTTGACTAATGTAGTTTAAGTGTTTCATTTTTCTAAGTTATAAAGGGTTTTTCAAAGTGTGTATGCTCTTCCCTCGCACCTTCTAGGTGATATTGGGAATAAAAACACTTCCCAAACCTTCTTATTGCTTTCAAAACACTTACTTTACGCTTCCTAATGGATTGATCTTTCAAAATTGGTTAAAAAGAACTCAAAATTTTACAAAACACTTAACGCATTTTACATAAACTTATTTTAGTTGTGTTTTTGTGTTGTGTATGCTCTTCCTTCGCACCTTTTGGTGATCTTAGGAATCAAAAGAAAATGCCAACTCTCTTGTGATATCATGATATTTTTTGAAAAATTACTAACCATATACATATAGGACCAAAAACGTTTGTCAAAGAAAGGTGTTGCAAAAATGTAAAACCACTAACACATGTTTTCATACAAGTTACCAAATAGTGTGGTACTTAAAACCACATTAAGTTAAGAAAGATAAAAACACACCACTTCACATCACACTTTGTATTGCAGGTTTCAAAAAGGGTATGTCCATATCCGCTCAACTAGAACATAACCCCTTTGGCATAACACCTTAAGCTATAAAAATTTGGGGTGGTTCTAGGAGCCCTAAGGTAATCCACTGCTAAGTAACCTCATGGAAAAATAGGAAGCACTCCACTTACCCACTTGACTAGTTTTTACATTGTGATTTAGAGTCAAAGTTTTCTGTATTACGACCCTAGTGACGATACAACTGAACACACTAGTTTCTCATTGTATCAGAAGGGGGTAAAGTAAAGATGAGATACTCCTAAACTAGTTAGAGCAACACTTTGGTTAAATCGAGATCACATTTAGAAAAACTGTTGACACCTAGTTGAGTGATCTTATTAGGAAAGCCATTTTGTCTTGGAGCCCACTTTACTAGTCCATTATCACATCTTGTCAAGCCATCACGAAGTGACGACTTATTTGGAGTCTGAACCTTGTTTTTCAAATAAGGAAAAGAGTCCACTTGAGTTAGATCTAAGTTTATTTCATCACAAAATTAAAATGACATATCACTTAGCTTGGTTTCTATCTCACATTCGGACAATCCGAAATGCTTTGCCCAAGTGGTGCTTAGTTTATTTTCATATTTTAATCTATACCCTTGCATTCTTGTTGCCCATTTGGGACGAGAAGGAGGCATACCCCACGAGTCTTATCAAGGATATTATTCACCACTTTTTTGTCTGTTTACGCCCATCCATGTTTACGAATGGGTTGTTAAATGTCTAAAATGTGTAAATATATCTTTGTGTCTTTGATAGTCTTTTAATATTGAATTCAACATTGTCTTCATTGCTACGATTTCAATTCATCATTTTTTCTCCTTAATTTGATATTTTTACTTGCATTCTAACTATAGAATTACGGTACTTACATCATGTTTTGAATTTTTGTGAGAACTTGGTATAAGTCCCTTTATTGTATGGTTACACTACTCGCACAAATAAAGAAATTCTTGCTATACTTATACTTAGTTTCAGTTCTAATGTCATCTAAGTATTTTGAGAGTGTTGATATTGCCTTGTGTATACCATAATAACATCATCTTGATACTAACACCTTGCTTGCTAGGTTAATGTGTCAAGATAGTGTTTTTACACTATCCACCTTTGTAACTTCCATATTTCAAGAAAAACTTAGGTTTCGTGCATTTAAACTGGTTTTAGTATATCTCTTGGAGATATTGCGTCAATATCACTTCTATATTTAGCCTTTGTTAATACTATAACTCGACCTATGTATTAAAATGGTGTTGTCACTATCTTCCTTGAGCCCTTCGTTGGAATCATAGTTTAGGGTATAGTCTTACTAAAATGACAATTTGAGTGATTGTTTGATTTGCTAGAATGTTCATATGATTGTTCTTTGAACGATAACGGCTGCATAGCATTACATCTAGAACACACTAGGATATTTTGGCTGTTAGACGACTTACACAACATATGCCTAGGTTTCATACAAATTTGAAAGCATTTAGACAAAACCTAATATAACTTTGACTAGTAATGCCAAGAATCACGAAAATGGCATCTAAACCAAATGAGCGTGACTTAGAAGAAAATCCTTTTGCATCCTTCCCATTCAATGGTAATAACTTAGCACCTCTCTTTTTATAGGTCAAAGACATAGAACCATTGGTTGATCATAGTATGGAGAATGATATCATGATGAACGACCTTTGCTATGCAAACTAGAAGCCTAATGAGACCTTTGCGGGCTTCTTAAAATGATGACATAGATTGGCAAGCCATTTCCCTTATGCCCTACTAGAAAAATAACTAGTAATCATATTTGTTCCTAACCTAAACCCAGAGATAGCCTTTCCTTTAAAAATGCACTGCAGCTCTAACTTCAAAGAAGTTATAGAAAAAGGATGTCAAATTGAAAAGGATCTCATCGCGAAGGGTACACTTAAACCGGTCATCAAGGACAAACATGAAAATAAACTCTTAGATAATCCAAAATTCTTCAAAAAACAAACATGTCATTGCGATGACATTATAGACTTCAAAATATTCCAAACCATATAGACTGGTCTGATTTTAAATCTTTCACAAGGACCTCACCCAAATCCACCTATAAAATCTATGTTTACGCAACTAACGAAGTCACTATCTGTCATACTTAAATAGTAAGATGTGGTAAATATAGTGCAATATCCAACCACGATAATGCCATATTTAGAGGATGCTCCAAAATTAGGGTGGTTCAAAGAGCATGAATACTGTGATTTCCATCATGTTAAAAGACACAAAACAGATGATTGCTTGAGCCTATGACATTATATACAAGACCTTATCAAAGAGGCAAAAATCACCGTAGATTCACCCCCTATCTCAGGATGGGGTCCCAATGAGAAAATGGGAATATTCAAAGAGACCTTTCCTAACCATGTTGATAATAAGAATAGGAAGCAAGATCATGGAAAAACTTCTAATGACTATATGACTGCTACTTATGTCTATCCAACTAATGATAGTCCCTTTGATTCCCTTATAGGATGTATCCATTCATCTGATGAACAAGTTAATACTATTAGGATCTTAGAAAAATTGTGCAAGTAGGGATGTGATGTGCTCATTTTATCATACCAGATCCCCTACCTGTCCCTTAGGAAGGTTAATACAATTTAATAGAATAATTAGAGAAGACACCCACTAGGATATTGATTTTAGATCTCCTCAAAATCTCTACTGCTCATAAAAACATATTATATAAAACATTGTAGAGTTTAGGAGTCTCCACAGATGTAGATCCCGCGCACCTTCAAGCGATGATTACACACCTTGATTCCAATGATCATATCACTTTTTATCACACTACAATCCCACGTAATGACCTAGAGCACAACTTACCCCTATACATAGAAGTAGTTGTTACTCATCGTAAGATCAAGAGAGTACTTGTGGATGGTGGATCTGGTTTAAATATTTGCACTTTGAATCTGGTTAAGTAGTTGGGCCATTCAGAAATAGATCTAGGGGATAAAAATATTACAATCACAACTTATGATAATGAGGAATGTGAGTCAAGCAGGTACTATAGTAGTTCCTATGGAAGTGGGGCCGACATGTCACAATACAACTTCCATGTCCTTGACCTAGATCTTCCCTATAACATGCTCTTGGGATGCCCATGGATTCATGCCATGCAAGTTATTCCCTCCACCTTCCATTAGTGTATCAAGATGTGTTATGGAGGATAGATAATCACCATTTAGGGTGATCTAGAACCATTCACACATTGTAGGGAATTGCACATTTTTTCTTGTGCGGCTATGAATGTCCTTCTGTAGATATTGTTGTTCCTTTACAAACATAATCTATAAAAGAATGTGTGGATCCAGACACACTCACTCCTTGTAATTAAAACTTTCCTTCATTGGTCAACCCTTTCTCATCATGGGAGGAAACATTAGAAAAATATGGCCCGAGTGAGCAGTTTACTCTTCAACAGGCCTTACTGATATCAGATCTTTCAGTATCACCCAGGACATGGGGAAAACCTTACTTTCAATTCAAAAGCACTAGAGATAGATGCCATAAACCCTTTGAGAGATTCATCCCTAGTGGTCTCTTATCTGAGGAGAAGATGTTAGAAGATCCCACTAGAAGAGTACCTGAAGGTACCATGGCCTCATGCCATCAAGCCCCATAGTATGTCAAAGGCCACCGCATGATGTATGTCATGGGTTACAATGGGTTTGGATGCGGTATCAATGCACAAGGATGGTTAGAACCCATCCCCATTCCTCATTTCAAAACCAAAAAACATGGTATTAGAATTATACCTCATGATGATCCACCCTTTGAGATTGATGCCACCTCTTCTCGAACATGAGGATGACTCATCTCATTCAGATAATGACGTGGATTCCCAATGTAGCCTCTACGAGGATCTTGCCTCCATGAACCTATTCCCTGATTCAACTATTTTTACCTTATCCAGATCAAATTCCCAAACCAATTATCAAGTAGCCCTTATATATCTATAACTTGTAGATTGGGATAAAAAATTTCATGTGTCACTCAATTTCTTTGAAAACGACGAGGCATTTGTAGAATTCATGGGACTCAGGGATTCTATTTCGACTGGGGATCATAAAAAGGATTTGTAATCAAACTAGACACCTGTGCATAATTTGGAGAAGAAGCAGATATGTGTGGATGCTTGAGTAAGAAGGTTGTAAGAAAGAATAAGGATACATCAGGAAACCTTGTGGGAAGAACAAGCACAAGTCTCATAGTGACAAATTTTTGAGACCCTAGTAGATAGGAAAAATGAAGAAATCATAGAAAAGGTAGAATATCCTTATAAATATGATCTCACACCTCCTATTGAGGTTGATCTTACTCTTCCCCTTATCCTACACAGATGGAAGATGCTTCCAAAATTCTTGTTGAAGAAATGATTAGTGTCAACATTGGCTCAGAAGAGGAACCTAGAATGATAAAGTTGGGAGCTTCACTCTCAGCAAGAGAAGAATTTTTTTGTGGAACTATTGAGAGAATATGCAGATATATTTGCATGGTCATACGCAGATATGCCTAGTTTAGACCCAAACTTGGTCATGCACAACCTTGTTGTGCACCCAAATGCCAAACCCATCAAGTAGAAATTGAGAAAGATGCACCCCAAAGTTGCACTACTTGTCAAAGAAGAACTTGAAAAGTTATTAGCTATTGATTTCATTAAACCCATTGACTATTTGGATTGGATATCCAACATAGTCCCAATTCGTAAGAGTTGGTTGGCATAAGGATCTCGCACAGATTCCATGACATCAATAAGGCATGTTCAAAATATGAATTCCCCTTTCCTAGTATTGATATGATTATCGATTTTACTGTTAGTTATGAAATATTATCCTTAATGGATGGTTTTTTAGGTTATAACTAGATCCAAATTGCAAAGGAAGATCAACATAAGAAAAATTTCATCACCCCTTGGGGAAATTTTGTTACAAGGTCATGCCTTTTAGACTCAAGAATGTCGGGGCCACCTATCAATGCACAATGACAATCATCTTCCATGACATGATGAATGACATCATGGAAGATTACGTTGATGATATTTTAGCAAAATACAAAAGTAGAGGAGAGCACCCTAAAGTGTTGAGACGTATTTTTCAGCATCTCCAAGATTACAAAGTACATTTGAACCCTAAGAAGTGTGTCTTTGCATTTTGTCAGGGAAGCTCCTAGGTTTCATCATTTCACAAAGAGGAATAGAGGTGGATCATGTAAAGGTTACAACTATCACAGAAATTCCTCCACCTACAAATCTCAAACAATTAGAAGTTTACAAGGAAAGATACAGTAATCCATCATTTCATTTCACATCTTGCGGATAAGTGCCATCCATTTACACATCTCCTCAAGAAGGATGTTGCATTCAACTAGGGACCAAACTATCGAAAGGAATTTTCACTACTTAAACAATACCTTGTCAACCCACCCGTACTCATGCTACCTACCACAAGAAAAGCTATCCTATTGTACATTCCATCTACCCAATTTTTATTGGTGCACTGCTTACCCAATATGACCTAGACCACAGAGAAAGGGTGGCTTATTACCTTAGTCACACCTTGATTGCCTATGAACTTAATTACCCACAGATTGAAAATGATTTCCTAGAAGTTGTATTTTACTTTCAGAAATTGCATCATTATCTCATTAATAATAAGATAAAGCTAATATCCAAAGTTGACCCTCTCAAGTACTTCTTATCCAAACCTACCCTTATAGGGTGAATGAATAATTGGATCATTCTCCTAAGTGAATTTGATATTGAGTTTTTAAACCAGAATTCCATAAAAGGACAAGTATTGGCTAATAAGCTAATAGAAGATCCTCTACCAGGATGAAACCTTTGTGTATGGATCTTCACAATGTATCCATGATGTATGTTGAAGAGTCTGTGGAGTGGCAGGTCCATTTCAATGGATCATTCACCTTCCACGGATCAGGAGCAGGATTCATACTCATCACCCCCATAGGGAGGTTATTCCAAGGGAATTTTGTTTGGGATTCCCATGCACTAATAACATTGCAAAATATTAAGAACTCATTGTTGGCCTCAAGTTGAATATCACTTGGAATATTAGACAACTATGAGTCATTGGTGACTCCCAACTTATTATTAAACAAGTTAATGATGAGTATAAGGTTAAAGATGAAAATATTATTCCATACAAGAAATTGGTTGAAACCTTGAAGGAATATTTTATATAAATTATTTTTGAACAAAACCAAGGTCACACAATAGATCAGTAGATACCATGACTACTATCGATCACTATTACACATTCCACCTTAGGAAAGTAAAATTCCCTTTTGTAGAGAATTTATGAGTACACGCATATGATATGCTAGAGTCATGTTTGGTATGTGAATTTGTTCTTCCCTTCTCCCCTTGGTTTGACCTTATATTTAGATACCTACAAGATGGCACATTCCCCCAAACATTACCCATTCTAAGAAGAAAGCTCTTATTTGTCGTATATCCCATTACACTCACCTAGAGGCACCCTTTATTGTCATGGTTATGATGGAAATCATTCTTTGTTTGGATGTTACTGAATAAGTCCATAGTATTAAATAAGTTCAAAGAGGTATCATCTGTGGAGCACACACTAGCAAAGTATGGTCTTGGCTAAGAATCTCTTAAGGGTGGGTTATTATTGGCCCACCATGGAAGTAGACTGTTGTAATTTTATAAAGAAATGTGAGTTGTGCCAAAATTATGGAAACTTAATACATGTTCCAAAGCATAGGCTTTATAGCCTATCACAACACCTTGGCCATTTTCTAGGTGGGGCCTAGATCTCATAGGGAAGCTCCATCCCACCTCATCAGATGGTCATACCCACATTATCATTGCCACTTTGAGTATTTTACTAAATGGGTAGAGGTTGTGCCTCTTACTTATGTCACTAGTGCGCAAATTTCCAAGTTCATTATGAATCACCTTATTTTCCACTATGACATTCCTTCCACCATTGTCACTGATAATGGTAAATCTTTTAAGAATAAAATGGTCAAAGTGTTATGTCAACACTTTCAAATACAACTCAAATGGTCTACCCCCTATTACCCCCAAGGTAATGGGTAAGCCAAGGATACTAATAAAAATCTTTTACAAATCATGGAGAAAATGGTAAGTAAGACTGGCCATAATTGGCACTTATAGATACATCTTGCCCTTTGCACCTATCAAAATTCCATCCACACTCCTACTGGTATGACCCTGTATTCACAAGTCTATGGCACTAAAGCCATCATACCCTTGGAATGGGAGATTCCATCCTGAGAATATCAATCTGAGACTATCTTGATAAAGAAAAAGACTATAGAGTTTCTCGGCTAGCAGAGCTAGAGTTGTTGGATGAAAAGTGTATGAGATCACTTAATCACCTAAAGGTTTACTAGAAAAAAGTATCAAGAGGATATAACAAGAGGATCATTCATCATGAATTTGATGAAGGAGATATTTTCTAAAGGAAAATAAAAATAATATTGTCAACGAAAGAGAAAAGAAAGGTAAATTTTAGGCTAATTGGTTAGGACCTTATGTGGTGGTTGCTAAATATGGATCAGGAGCTTATAAAATGGCATACTCAGATAGTGAAGAGATTCTAGAACCTATGAATTCCATGCATCTCAAGTGGTTATATGCTTAGGCATTATGCGATATAAGAAAATACCTTAAAAGTAGAAAAAAAAAAGAAAAAAAATAGAGAATAATAAAAATAGTAAAGAAAAACATGTCATCTATATGTGAAAACCACACAATTGTGGCACATTGGGTAATTCTTTAGGTGAAAACTGTTACCGACACTTAAGGAATATTTTTTGGTCACAAGTTACTCTTACATCTGGATGGGTAACTCTCACCGCTATCTAGGATTAGTTTCCCTTATTAGGTCTAGGAACCCTACCGAGTCTACTTCGCCAGGCCATGATCTGGCTTGTTTGTTCTTATATCTACATGAAGGATTTTCCTTTGTATATTCCCATCTAATGCTGGGGGAACCTTCATATTCCACTTTCTCAAACATATGCACATGACATTCAACCTTTTTATATTCCCACATCATGTTGGGGGCATCCACACTTCTTTGTCCTTGTACATTTCTTTCAAAACAAGACCTTAGAAAATATAAAAACATTCTGAAAAGATACACAAAAATTTAAACATTTAGAAAACCCCCTTAGGAATGAAGCTACACCAACTTTATAACATTTTCTTAAGGAAACCTCAAAAAAAAATGTGAATAGTATCCTTGAAAACTTATCTTTCAAGATAACATCAAAACATTAGAAAATATATCAATGTTGTCCCACAAAAATAAGGTAGTGATTAGATTGATTTTAGTTGATGGTTTGTATAGTTTTGGTTATAAGTATCTTTTCACATTGTATGGTTTAAAGTATGGTTCATTTTCTTACCTTAGATTGAATCTCATTTGATTTAATTATGTGCCACATTGTGTTCATTTTGTAGACTTTCATACTTGTAAAATATTGATATGTTTTCATCGTTTGTTGTATGCATCTATTAGGATTCATTTTACTTACTTAGATTGGATACCAATTTAGTTTGTTCTTGAAATTTGCATGAGTTCATTTCTAGTTGCATTTTGTTTTGTGGTTTTGTAGGTGTACATTTGTTTAGTTTTATTAATTTTTTCTTATGTGTTTGTTTATTGCACATATGTTTGTTATCACATCTATCATCTATCATTCACCACATATAACATCATCTAATACATCATATTTACAAAAATACTAAGTTTATATCATGCATATATACTAAGCTAATCATCACATATCGTATCATCAATGGGGGCAAGAGGGGTTACGCATGATCAAAAATATATCCCCCCTGCACCAATATCATCTAATATCATCCCAAATGCTAACATCTACCATAATATCTCATGTCCAAAACATATAATATTATCTAAAGATATATCATCAATATAAAAACATGTGGTACAACATCACTATCTAACATGAAATATACATAGGAAATGAGAATCATACATCACCATGATACACTCATCATACATCTATAAACATGAATCATCATCATAGATCATATAAAACATGACAATATAAACCATCGAATGTCCATATATACATATGTAAATATATGTCTCAAAATAAGATATACATACATCGATCAAAATCAGCCTTCATAAGAGGCATGTATACATACATATGTCAATAAAAAAGAGAGAGAGTCAACCATGACTCTCACCCTCTCTAGGGATGCTTGGTCTATGACCTAGAGGATGAAATGGAAGATGATGTGATGGCATGGCTCTGGTGTACCACCTTGTTGTCAAACTAGATGTTGTACTAATCTAATCGACCATCTTGACCTCTGTGATCTAGAGCTTTTCTTGATCACATCTAGCTGATCAAACGGTGTAACCCACTCCCCTTATAGAACTGCACAATGGTAGGTGACCTTATAATATGAGGCCTTACCATTAGATCTCATGATGTCCTGAATCATCTCTATATCCCCAAAAGCAGTGGCTACATATACAATAGATTCTTGCTTCCCTATCGGTTTACCCATATCAGCACGAGCCTATCTCAAAGTGATGGCATGCCAATCTCTATCCACTATAATAGTTTGGACCTAGGCCCATTCCTAATCTCTCTAAATAGTAATACCTTGCACATGGGCATGGGCCTAGTCCCATTATAGAGTTACACCATGTACATGTATCTCGCGCTTGATGTAGGAGGCTTAATATCCGATCACCCCGTGTTGTTGGATACCTAATTTGCTACTTCCATGATCCTTCATCCCCACCCTGAGTAGCTTGGGCTCTCACCTAGTCTCTCTCTACTGTCATGACCTGAACTATGCTCTATCTTTATCTCTCTCGGTGTTACCTATAACCGAATGGCTATCACCATCTATAGCTACTATAAAAGAACAATTAACTATCCATCATCCCTACCACCACTTGGAGCATGAGGTGGCAGACCTCGCTACCAAAACACCTACTATAATGGGACATATATCCATGCTAGAATACCTATTAGAGGTAATCGTATATCAAGAGCATGAGGCACCTATATCTACCTAGGCCTAGGCCCCTATCTATGTGGCTGCTATAGTGGAGGACCTTGTCCCCCACCCCCATCATGACATTAGCTGTCGAAAGGATCATCATCATCATCATCACCTCATCATCATCATCCCATCACCTCCACCCTCATCACCACTATTAGGATGCCCCACTGGAGGTGCTCTCACCCTTCCACATAAGCTACTCTTGGAATCATCAATTGATGAGGTAAAACTGTGTGGTACCATGGAGCATACTCTAGTGTACAACTCAGATCCCTGACCTATCTCAAAGGTACCCATAAATGACACCATCTGTAAATAGTTGGCCAAGGCTCTGTCTCTGGTGATCTATGGCCCCATGTCAAAATACTCTCAAGCCCTATGAGCATACCACATATCTGGCCCTGGTACATCCTGTGTAATGCCAAAATGCCTCTAGAACTGATCAACTATGTAAAAGTCTCATATAGTTATGGCTTCCCAACATAAAATGCTCCACGATCACTATACTCAGCTCTAAGCCATCCTGAGGCCACTGGAAATGTCTATATGGCCTCCATACTACTACGGCAAAATGTTGTAATTCATCCAACTCTCGGTGGTAATGGTAGGTATCTCCCATATGTGGTCGCATTTCATCACCAATCAAACCCATCCCATGTAAGGCTCCTCTAGAGCTTGGACCCTCAGTACACATGTGGGATGACCAATAGCAATGTGGTCCCACACCTAAATTTGAAGCATCCTGATAGGTCCTACCATCTTTTGATGGTAGTATGTGATCAAGTGTAAGTCCCAATATAAATGTGCTAGTATGCACTGGCCCCAACAATATGTCTCACCGTCAATCAAACTACGTATCACTCCAATGAGGCCAAGTGGAAATGAAGCTCTAATTTTTTCAAGGAGTAAAACTCCACTAACAAAATCCATCAGGTATACTACGACTCGATCAAGCTTAGGATCCTCTATACACCACGATAATCTCACTGACATCCCGCGGTGCGGTATAGCTAGAATTCCAAAAACTCTAGAATGCACTGATCAATATTAGGATGGTGACTCATATTTTAATCAACTCACCTGGATGGGGAATTGCATAATACGCTATAAATTCTCAAGGGTAATGGTAATCTCACCAGTGGGGAGTCAAAATCACTGAATCTCGCTATGCCACTACTCGGCTATGGATATCGTGCCCTGTAAAATATAGGAGGATATCTAATATATTATGATCCTCCTCCTCAAACTATGCCTCTATTGCGGAAAGGCAACCATATCTCTCTCTGGTGTGGAGGATGGGTAATATATGTTGTGCACAAGTAAATGATAAATGTGTTAGGGTTACATTTTATCTACTTTTATCTAATTTTCTAGTAAATTATTCTTTCATTCATCTAAGATACTAATTTTCACTTTCCTCTATGACAATCTAGTCTATTTTCATCTATACTTGGCTTATTGTTTGTAAGGGTAAGTTATGTACTTTTCCCTGGCGCATGCACGCCTACTTTGATGCATGCGCACTTGTTTCGACACATATGCACCCAAGACATGTGCACTTCCATTTCAACACCTACACACCCATATCGGTGCATATGTCCCCCTTCCTACACCTAATACCCCTACCTATGCATGATGCATACGTGCCCCGTCGACGCCATGACATCTACCAATCGATGCATGTGTGTCTATGTTTTCTCCTTCCAACACATGTGTGCATGCACATGCGTCAATTTTTCCCTAAACTAGCCTAAAACATGCTAAAACATCATTAAATGCTAAAAGGACAAAGAAAGGATAGGGCACTCATGTAGGGTCCATCCGTTGCATCCCGAAGATACTCCCATATGTGTTATGCCGTCTCCTCCTCCTTGGAAGTCTCTCTATCTCACTCCAATGCTCTCACACTCGCTCATGGTAAAAATTTTCAAGATCTCTACTACAAATGAACTCATCGTGATTGATTTACCTCCCGGCTGGGTATATTAGGCTAACGTGATATCCCCGAGGCATGTTTTCTCCGTCGTGATCACTCTAACACTTCTTATCTTCACTAAAAATGATTTATTTTATTAAATAATTATTTTTTGTTATTTTTTTGCTACGCTGGGGCACTATTTTCCACCTAGCACTTATCTCTTCACCTTGGGACATTTTAAACTATTTTTAAGCACTATTTGTCTTCTATTTTTATCTATCGCCATGATTATTTTTAAATAATTATTTTTGGCCCATTTTTCTTCTCATTGGGGCATGTTACTGCTACCCGACACCCATTCTCCTCACTCTGGAGCATTTTCACATGATTCTATGAGATATTCCATTTCTTAAATTCTTCCGACTAATCAAAAATTGTAAAAGTTTAAAAATTATCCAAAAAATAGTGAAAACTTTAGAAATGGACTAAAATTGGTAATAAACTCATTTGCAGCTGAAATCTGTGTCTCTTGCATGAAATTCATCTCATATCTTGTTGGAATTTCCATGCGTATTGAGACAATGACTCGCGGATCCTCTAAATCTCCAAACCATTTATAAAAGCTATGTTTCTTACTTCGTCGATACTTTGGGGCACGAGTTGCCTGGTATTGTTTCATTGTGCACATTGCTTTTTCATCAGACCTAAGTGTCCTCCATCCTTTCCCTTACATATACAAATTTCTTGGGGCATCATTTTAAACCCTGTCGTTTATCAAAACATTTGGGATTGCAGCTCAATAAAAAAATATTTGTGCAACTGTCTTAAACGTTATTTGTTTGAGTGTGTGTGATTGTACTTATTTCCTGTTAAATGAGTTTATTTTCTTCTCGTATTGCATTTCATTCATGTATGTTGCATGGAGTTTCTGTTTTAGAATGGATAGTTGTTTTGTACCTTGGATTTTTATGTCATTTTACATTGTTTTTGTATGCTCATATTTTAATAAGGACTGATGATGAAGATTACTACAATATGATGAATAGAATTATTTATATAAAAATGCCTTGTGGATAGCTCAAAATCCCTTTTCTTGTTATTTTCTCTTCTATCTCCCCTTTCTTCGCACTATTCTTTCTTTTTTTCTCTTTTCGATCGCTTATTACATTCCTCCATCACCCCATCAACAGTCGAGGGACATCCTTCATCCTACTAATTGTTCTTCTACCATTCAAAACTTTATTTGTTTATGCTTGTCTACTTTCTTTGAAGTGATGTTACTTACGCCACCCGAAAGAGGGAAAATGTAGACACCTATAATTTTGTCTACATGATCTTATTACTAAGATCATATTAACTATCCTAGTCTTGTATTAATTTACTACACTATACTAGTAAAATACCCTTTTTAACCTCTTCTAAATGCCCTAGGCCATGTTAATCCCTCTCTAACCATCTTCTATAAGCTTGTTTCCCTTTAATTAACCTTGTTTGGGTTAATTAACCCTCTTATTGAATTTCTAAAGAGGATTTGAATTTCTAAACAAATATCTTACATTTCCAAATAGCCACTTAGCTTCCTAAAATCATGTTCACATCTCCACATATGTTTTTCTAAACATAAAATTTTTGAATCCTTTTGAGTCCCACATGCATCCAAACATCCTTTTCTCAAATCCAAAACTATAAATAGAGGGATAACCCTCCCACCTTTTCTAAGAACTCTCTCTCTCTGCCCCCCACCCCCCGCCACCCTCATTTTTGATTTAGGTCATGTTTAGGTATTTTAGAGTCATTTCATAGCTTATTTGAGCTATTTACTTGTTATTTGCTAATCCTTTCAAAGCTTTAGGTAAATGGGAGAAGCCATTAATCATGAGATTCCATTCTTAAGATTTTGAAACATCAATAAACAAAAAAATGATTGCTAGACCTTTAATAGGTTCACTTATAGATAGCTTTCATGGAGTTGATAACTAATATAGTCATGTTTCAAGCTTTATATATGCATGTAAATCGGTAGCTCTCAAGCTTATCTCTAATCTGATGGTCATCTGAGTTGTTTATTCTAAAGCTTTTGGGGTTTCTTTAGAAGTTCTTACCTCATTTTCATATCTTTTGCAAACTTTTCATTGCACACAGGTAGTAATTTTTTTCTTCTGATACTCCATATTTGAGTTGTAATATCACATCATTTTTTTATGATCTATTTTAGTTAGAATCCATATCTCTTCTCTTTTATAAGCACATAGTTTATAAATGTTTTACCTTGCAAACCAATAAGTAGTCTACCACTTAGGTATTAAGATATTCTATGTTCCAATTGCATGTGCATGTGGTAAAAATGTATAAATTAGTAACATTAGTGGGTGATATAATTATAACAAGGGGTGATACTTTTTTTAAAGATATTCTTAACTCAGGTTCTGATTTTCTCATGATTTATCTGGCATGATTAATAAATATTTTCCCTTTCACACACATAATTATTCCAATTCTTAGACATTAGAGTTATCCATGTTCCTAATATTTTTATTAGTAAATGTTAACACAAAAACTTGTACCCTTTGAATGATCATGAATGACCATAAGAATTTTTGGTAGCATGGGACTCTCTCTTTAAGTGCGGGACTTGAAAATCAAGATATACCTCTAGAGTAGGTTGGTTCCTCCACCTCTCTAACCTAATGCTAACATACATCCTAAGATAACCTACTCTAACACATACAAATGACCAGAAGAGAGATATGTAGGAAATGAAAATGTAATCTAAAAGGGGAAGTGATAACACTAGAAGAGATTCAACAAAAAACAAAAATAGAAGAGCATACAAATGTGCCATAGACCCAAAATTCATAAATAACTCCTCCCACACATTGACAACACACAAAAAGGAAACATGCAAGTAGGAAACACACACAACATACCAAAGAAAGAAAAAATAGGTAATAACACAATAAACATGAGTATAAGGTAGAAAGATAGCCACAACATGATTTTTTATTGCTTACAAGATGTACAAACCATTAAATTTATGGAAGAAGATGAAAATACACACAAAGACCAAATCGAGTTTTGGAACTTGTGATAATTTAGTGAAAAATTTGGCATGGTGCCATTATAAAAAGAGAGATAGAGAATGAGAAGAAGAAATAGAGAAAAGAGAGAGAGGAGACAACTTGAGAGAGTCAACCACCAAGGACCAATCACCATAGATGTTTCCTGGACATAACATCATTTCTAATGTATCACACCCTCGGATCTCGTAGGTCAAGGAAGACAATTTCTATACTTCATTAAATTATAGGTAGTTTAGTGGTTGAGCGTTGATTTTGAAATTAGGTGCAACTCTTATGCACAATATGTATACTATTGATGATTCCATGGTTTCTTGCAAACTCCAACCTATTAAGATGATATCCAGAATAATTTATAACCCTCATAATACATTTAACCATCTACACTCTTCTCCTTCATTATGTAGAATTTTTAAACCTTCCCGTGATTATTCCCTATTATGTGGATTTGGATGTTACTTTGTTTCACAACCTATGATATCTCGTAGTAACACTTCAATTGGGAATCATGTGGAGCACTAAGTAAATATCTGCCATTTTCTAACATTAATCTCATTTGAACTTTATTTTCCTTTTCCTCATGGTTCCTTGTGGCACCTTCTTCTTCTGCATCATGAATTATAACTTATCAAAATTCATCTTGGTTATGCGTAATGCTTTGTGTTTTGAGTCAACATGACACTGTGTTTCTCCATACCATAAAACGCTAAGATTATCAGTCATTTGATCACTCAAAAAATCTTGTCCTTAGATATTTTTCAATTTTTTTATGGGCATGAAACCTCAAGATGCTCTGACTTATCTTTGACTCATGAAAGACCAATTTGGTGCCCATAGAATATTGACTTCCTTAGTGCCACGAAAGAATAACAAACTTAGTGAATCACAAACTCTACAAAAAATTCACCTAATTTTTTTATTGGTGATCCTTTATTCAGTGGGTTGGGGGAACCCACGAACACTAAGCGAATGTGCTCCTTAAAAGGTTAACTTATTATTTTATGGATTTCTTGAGCAAAAATAACTAAGTCTATTTTTGATGAGCTATTCAAAATTACACGGGGGTGTTTAGATAATAGTTTGGAAACCTCCATGGGACATTTTCCTACTAAATGATGAATACCAGCGTCCTTGAAGTATCTATTAGGAATGGTGTCAAGAATAACCTTGAATAAAATGGATCTCAAGCCTTTAAAATATGTCTCATGAATCCACACTAGCTTAACCTGTCATCAAGCTAATCTTGTGGAGTTGAAGGATATACATAGAATATTGTAATAACTATATGATTCTACCACGAAACCTACTTTAATTGGATAGTGTAGTAGTAACAAGGGCCCACAAAAACTATGTAAAAGATGAAAATAATACACGCACCAAGTGGGATCATGTAAATTGTGCACAATAATTTGTTTTACAATAAGAAAACCTAATATACCCCGATCTAACCGTAAGAAAAGGAGATAAATGAAAATTAATACAGTTGGGAGAACTAACTTAAAATTCTTACAAAATATGGCTATGTGATCAATTTTGTAACTAAATAACATGGTGGAAGTGTAATTATATACCACACTTCGTTGTTGCTAAAAGTATAAGCTAGAAAGATAAGATAATGAAGTATACCTCCTCCAGCTTTCTTTGTATTTGGTTAGAGGTTTTGAAACCAACTTTTGATGTTTTATGATCTTACACATGCTCTGAAATGATAATGACCGGTGGGAACTTAGAAATTGACTCCAAATCAGCCAAATATCTAATTCGGAAGATGCTCTTTTGAAATGTTTGGCTGATTTTCATAGTTTTCCCATATTCTTAACACTTAGCTTAAAAATGGAGTTAATAGAGATTCTTTCCTCTTCATTATAGATGTTTGTAAGATGATCTAGACTTTTCTTTCATACTCTTGTACAGACATCTATGTTTCCACTTGGGAGCATAGCTTTCCTTCCTTCACATTCTCTTCACCACATTGATATTCCACCAAAATTGAGGCAAGTTGATGTCATGCAGAGAAATGTGGGTCATTGAAATCAATTGTTTCACCTTAATCAATTTTAAAATCCTCTTCCCCATACCCATAGTGTCACAAGTGTTGAAAAAAACTTTCTCCTCAACCCACGTCACATTTTGAGTTTCCTCCATTAAAGCCGCTTGCACTAATTTTTCACTAGTCGCCTCCCTTTACAAATCTTCATTTTTTCATCCTCTTATTTGGATTCAAACAAATCTTCAATAGATGTGGATTTTTCAATCTTGGAAGAATTGGTTGGAGATGAGGCATTAGGGAGAGGCTAGTTTTTAAATTCACTCACAAGTAAAAATTCCTTGGGCTCATGAATTCTTATTCGATCAATTGGGAATCCAAATTATCCTCCAAAAATATTGATCTCCACAATTCCTCTTCTCCATAGAAGTAAAAACATCATGATCTACCTCCTTTTAGGATAACTTAGTTCAATGTGGGATAGGTAGAGAATTGGGGAAAATTTTGGGATGCCACAACTTCTCAAAACTCGTGGCAAGGTATTAGAGAGCTAAGTAATGCTTTGGGTGGAGATGGGGAGAAGTTTTTCAAATCTTAGGGAGCTTTTAGGCATTAAAAAAATTATAGATAAATAAAAGGGTAACTAGGAAGTAAAGGGCCTTTCTATTTTTGGAATGGAGCAATGGATTTTTATGGATTTACACACGGGGAAAGGATAATTTGAGATGGTGAGGGAATAATGGAAGGAATAGGGATGAGATTCCTTTGACCATCCTAAATGAGCATATTCTTGGCTTGTAATACAATTATATCAGGAAGAGTACTGCGCTCCTAAGGTTTAGATCAATACTCTTGAAAAAAAAATCATTGATGTCAAATAGGCTTGAGCAAGTATGTCACTCTTCATGAGCTCTTGTCTTGTTCTATGTTTTGACTTGTAGTGGTCTCAATCTGCAAAATTTATCGTCTTAGAGTCATGAGCCTATTTGTGTGTGTGTCTCAAGGTATAAAGAAATGTCATTAAGGTCTAACATGGTCATTTTGTTTTTCTTGTGTCAATATCAATTCAAATCATGTTACTAAGGTTTGACATACATGTGTCAAATGCAAGAGAGCTTAGATGTGTCTTCTTGTGTGTAAATGTATTCCTCATTTGTGTCCCAAAGTGATCTTGTAAAATATTTTAATGTTTGGTATGAAGTAAAATTTGTCAAAGGGGTCCAAAAAGGTGTTTTAAAGATGTGAGGGTTGCCTCTTATTTCTCTCCAAGTCATATCCTTTTGTTCCTAACTGAAAACAAGTCAAACTAGGTCAAATGCCAAGGTCGACTTCCAAGTTGGCCATGGCATATGATGTTTTTTAGGTATGATATGGTTGTTCTAAGCTTGTGAAGGATGAATAATCCTTGTAAAAGGAATATAAAAATGCAAAAGGTCAGAAATCAAGATATTTATTACTTAAAGGAGTTCTAGTACAAACACAAAGTGAGATCATGCCTAGTAATCATAGACAAATGAAATGGATCAAGAAAATTTAGAGGGATTCAGGTCAAATAAATTATGTGAAATGGTAGAGGAGTGAGTCTTGATGGTGTGAGAAAAATTTCAAGGGAAAAAAGTGAAAATTGAGGTTGTAGAGCCATTTTTTCCAAGACTAGGTTTTTGAGAAGGTCAAAATAAGCACCTCAACTTCTTAGCAGTTGTGCTAAATTGAAAGGGATTCTTCAAATAAGTCATAAGAGAATTTTTTTGAATTAAATTTTGATAAAAATATAATGCAAAATGTTTGAGGTCATAAGATGATGTTTTTGAAAAGTTCTATCCATTCTTCTAAGGTAGTTACATGTCATCCTCAACTCTGTTTTGAGGGATAGAAGAAATATGGAAGGTATGGACATAAAACTAGTTGGTGAATCCTATTTGGTGTTTTGGACATACAAATTACTCTCCAAGGGTTGATTAATGATGCCTCCAAATCATTAATGTCATCAATGTTCCCCAAGCATGTCAAGATCATTAAAAGTTCTCTCACCGTGTTCAAGTTAGATGTCTATATGTGTTATGTGTAAAAAAGGAAGTCTTGAAGTTGTGGTTGAATCAAATGCTAAGCTTAAAAGGGATTTTATTCCCTCTACTAGTCATTAGTGAATTATCAAAGCTAAAATTTTATGTTAGTTAAGAAATGTGAAGCAAAATTTTTCATTGTTCTTAAATTGCCTTATAAGCTAATTCATGGAGTGTGTACTCTGGATTGAAAAATCTAATTTTCATCTCATAAGCACATGTTTATCAAAACATTCAAGATGATACAAAGGTCCTCATTCCTTCATGTGTTTTTTCAAGAAGTTTTTGAAAATATTATAGGTCTAGTTAAAGCTTGTAAGACTAAATGTTGACCAACATACATAGAATGCTTCACCGTACTAGGAAGAAGTTCAATAAATGAAGGAATTTTTATGTTTAAAAGGATGTTAAGGATAAAAAAGGTGTAGAGATCCATCTCAGTCAAGCTAGGCCAAACAAAAATGCAAGAAGGTCCCATTTTCCTCCAAGATGAAAATAGGGTATGGTACCAACCACTATGCTCTACAAAAATGAGTTGTTGGTAATGATTTTCAATGTTGTAAGGTGAAACAAAGCATGGAAAATTTGTATCGAGGTTTACACAATTCTTTAGGAAGATTTTTTTTTGAAAACCATCAAGTAATGACTGAGAATTATATTTTTGAGTCCTCTTGGGTATGCACAATGGAATAAACCCTTTATATAGGGTTTTAAAGAAAATTTGAATGTAATTCATTTTTGAACCATCTAAACTTCATGAAAAATTGAAGACATATTTGTCTAGGGATCTTCCAACATAATTTTCAAGTTTCAGAGAAAATATTCATGTCTCCACAAAGTTCTTCATGACTTTCTTGATAAACAAGGTGCAAACACGTTCCCATAATACCGATAAATGAAATCAATGTTCTTTCTCTAATTTTGAAGGTCCGAGACTTCTTGCAAAGCTAAATCATGATATTTGAAGACTTGAAATGGTCTTGGACAAGGTTAAAAACGTTTGCAAAGAGTCTAGACCCAATATTGTGGTGATTCATGGCTAGAAAGGTTTACTAGTCCACCGAAGAAATTCAACCAAAACCTTATAATGAAACCTACAACCTTAAGGAGAAATTAAAGTGAAATAAAAGAGAGCAACAATGCATCTAGTATGTAATAGTGCTATTTCATAAAATATCCAATGTTATTAGTTTTTCTTCATTCTCAAAATCTTGTACACCGAATTTCTTTTAGTTCCTCAATGTATGTATCCGTCGAAATTAGAGAATGAGCCTTGCTATTAAATTTTGAAGTTTAAATGGAGGGATTAAAAGAGTTTTGGACTATTTATAGTTGTAAGTCTTGAATTTTAGAATTTTTATGTAACAGTCATGAGCTTGTACTATATCAAAGGTTATTCAAGATTGTGTTAACAGGGTCAGTTTTGGGGTTGTAACTAATATGAAAAAGGTCAAGAGAGATTAAATGGTGCCACAAGTCAATTTATGAACTCCAAGTTTCACGAAGTGGTCTTGAATATTTGGAGAGATGTCAAAGGGTTGAAATGAACATATGAAAACTTAAGGGTAGTTACAAACACATCTATTTCTCTCCTCTTGTTCGAATCATCTTTTGTAAATAGGTGAAGGATCTTTGTATATGAATGTGAAAGGTCAGAAGTAAAGGTATAACATATATGAAATAATGATTTTGAAATTGAATATTTTGTTGAAAGTAATATGTGTGTAAGGTAGTGCTTACTACAAATATCAAATGAGTGTGCACTAAATAGATGAATAAGTGATTAAGAGGAACTATAACCGAGGTTACAAAAGTTGGTGTAAGAAACTATTAATAAGGTTGTAAAAAAAATCCATGAGAACCTGAGTTGAAGCTCAGCAAGTTGAAAGTTGGTTCTTTCGCTGCAAGTAGGTGCTTGAAATTTCAATAAAATATGTGCTTGGTTGGGAATTAAAGTGGGTGCTTCAAAATGAAGTAGGTGCTTCATGATCTTATAATTGGTGTAGAAAATTTGTTCTCAATATTTCTTGATCCTTGTGGGTTTTTTCCCTTATTGGGTTTCCCACCTAAATTCTGGTGTCTCTATGTGTTTTTGCATTTCTCTCTCATGGTAGCATATCTTAATTGGTCTATGAATTTGTTGATTGTAATCTTGATTTCTAAGTTCAAATTTGCAAGTTTTTAAGGGAACTGATTCACCACCTCCCCTTCTCAGTGCTTGAATTATCAAAAATATAGCTAAATCAACATCCAAGGACCTAAAAGAATATAAGAATTCCATACCTAGTGAGGGTCTGAAGTCTCAAGGGCTTCTGAACCATGTCCTTGAGAACTAGATGTTGAAATATGAGATAAAATCCATTAAATTTGGTTTCATTTTGTTGATGTATTGCATGAGAGAAATTAAATTTTCATCCTCCTTGAACCAGTTATGTAGCCATTTTCCCATATGATCCCATATGAAAATGGATTGAGGATCAAAAATATTGTACCATTATCTTGTTTTATCTCTTAATGATGAAATAAGAATACCAAGGAAAGTGTTTTATTATATGATATTATGAATGAAACAATGGTTGGCTATATCTTGAATATGATCAATATGAGATTTGTATCCATATACATGGAAATGAGGTATTTTTAGTGTTTTTTTGGGTATATTATCTTATTGTTGTAGATAAAGGGGGATCAAATCAAAATGAAAGAATGTATTATATCTTTGGAGAGCCATGAAAGAAATGGAAACATGGTAATGAGTGGAAAGGAGAAGGGAATGATATGCGATTCATAGAATGGTTTTATTAGACAATGGAGTCGCCAAATGTGTTTAGAAATCCCTCAAAGTTTGGATATCACTAAGAACACATTAAACATGATGATATGAAGTTTTAAATCACTTGAAACTTATCCAAATGGGCATGCCAAAATTCTTGGAGATTAAAATTGCACCCTAGAATGGATAATGAAAGATCAAGAATTTTGGGGCAATATGGGTCATGTCTCAAACTGCAAATCCCACACTTGGAGAGAGTCACATGTTTGTTCAAAATTCTTGATCTTTCATGATCAAATTTAAGGTACAATTTTGAGCTCCAATAGTAAATTATTTTAACTTAATATTTGAATTGGATTAGATTCAACAAAAACAAATACAACTATCTCAACAACCTCAAGGCACCAAAATATAATCAACTCCAAATATTTTAGGTAATAGGAAAATAATACATAACACTTCTTTAAATATTACAAGTGAATTACAACATAATTTATTTGATTTAAAAAGGAACCTAAATACTTTATTCACCTAAATAACAATAATCCAAATCACCATCTTCTTAAAAAATTGCCAAATGTAATAGAAACAAAAACATTCATATTCCATAGTAGCACCCATATTTTCTTACTTCCCCAAGTTACTACCATTGTAACATAGAGGAAATCCCAAAACCTCCATTAACTCCTACTTGTCAAAACTCTCTCATCATTGATCAACTAATGGTCCTCTGCAACTCAAAAATTGTAGCACGACTAGATATTATACTAGATTGCTACCATATTCCAACATGAAAAACATGATTTGCATACTTCTAGCATCCCAAAATTAAAAAAAGCTAACATAGAAAGAGAAAACTAAGATTTATCACCAACAACATATCCTCCAATCAACCTTAAGCATTTACGGTAACATAATGGCCTAAATTTAGGAAGACAACCAACTCTTTCTAGCATCTTCCTTTATAATTTCAAGGAGGCCCTCAAAATCCAATGTATCAGGACTAACTAGAAGATAAAATGATGACAGGGTAGTAGTAAAATTATCTATACGATCCTTATCCTTTTTTACTTCACTCAAATACTTTTGTGAGAAGGAAATTTATTCAAACCATTCCACCACTAGCAACACCTATTTAAAAATATGTTCAAGTATCAACTTTACATCCTCCCCTTCTATAAATCCTAAATAATAATCATACTGACCCTTTCAAGTTAGATTCATTGGATCCCCTTCTCTTTCACATCCCAAATCCCTTTTAAAGTATCCCTAAATTTTTCTTTATTATTTATGGCCTATGGAAAAAATATATAACCTCCTCAAAGAAAAACATCATGACTATCTCAAATAATTAAGCCCATCCTTGCCACACCTATATTATTCTTCATGCCACCATCAAATTTAATTTTGAATACACTTGAAGGAGGAGGGAATCATGTTACTACATCCCTATCCATGAATTTATTTTTTTACTTTGTAATTAAAGAAAAAAATTTAGGCCAATTATTAACTACGAATATTTCTAACGTTTTTGATGTATATCTCATTATCATTTTCCTATTCATAATATTCTCCAAATACCTAACTCAATCCTTTTTCAACATTTTTCCCAAGTCCTTTAGTTTGCTTGAGAATTTATTCTATTCCTTTCTAAAAACCATTTTAAATAACAATGGTGAGATCCACATACCATAATGGTTTTAAATTCTTTGAGCCCCTCAACCAGAAAAATTATTCTCCATAAAAACCTTGGGAAATCTCAAAACAATTTCAAATGAAAAGTAGTTAGAACCAAATATTTTCCGTATACCCATAATACAAAAGGATGTGTTTTATTGATTCATCATCTCTCTTGCACAAAATATAGTATGATGGTATATTAAAAAAATATTGTGTGAAAATATTACCCAATGAATTCATCCATTCAAAATAATTTACCTAAGGCATGGACACATTATTCTAAAACAAAGTATTCAAATAATCTTACTCACCAAAAATTTAAATCATAACAAATTGTAACCATCCCACACCTTATAATTTCTTGAAATTTCTCCGAGTTAATGCATTAAATCCTCCCCTTCATTAACAACAATAACTTTAAAGATAATAATTACCTATAATCTTATTTTCTCAAAATCTAAACATTGATTGTGGGTGAAGTATTTAAATTTTTTTACAAAGTTAGCATCTTCCCCAAAATTTTGCCAATAATCATCCACATTCAAACCCTAAACTAGTTATAAAGAAGCCTAAATCTATTATAGATCATTCATAATCCTAAAAATTAGGGGGAATCCATGAATTAAAAAAATGGTCCTTCTAGCCATTTTCAATTTCCCTTGTTAGATTCTCACATATAGTAAACCTATGTAGTCAATTTTGCACCCACCAAGAACAAGGGAACCTCATGCATGCCACCTATCACCAAGCGACCTTTGGGTGCTCACCGAGGTGCGCGAGAGGGAGTCGAGTCTCTCTTTTATGTGATTTTAGTGGAATGCATCATTCATGATCTTGAATTAGTGATTTTAAAGGACATGAAAAAGCTATAGAGATTAGAACGGCTTCTATACCCTTTTAGTCATATCAAAAGTAAAAGTGCTTAATAGAATGACCAGAACTAGAAAGTTATAAATCCACAAATAGACTTAACATTCAAATAAGGTTCATGATTATACAAGATCAAAAGCATAATAGAAATATGCAGATAATACAGAGAGAAGATCTTAATACAATTATCATGGTAACCTTATCATATTCATTCATAACATTACTATAGAATATCACAGAAGGGGAGACCATAGTCATGTGCCATATCTAGATCCATACATGAAGACTTTCAAAACAAAATTTACATTCCCCATTCCCTTATTACATCCTTCCTATAATCATCTACCCCTTTTATCCCATAGTTCTTGCAAATCCTCTGAGTTCTCCGACTTCCTTCCTCAGGTTCTCCTCTTCTTTTTCTAAGGGCGCATATATATAGGCATATGATCTCCAACAAACTCCTATGTAACCTCAGATCTGGCCCCAAGTGTCAAGGTGTGGATCACCTCAGGCACATGCCTCTCCATGCCATGATTAGCTTTTTGGATCTTCTTATCGCAAGGTATATTCCTTCCAGGACACCTGTTGCCAGGCTGGAACCTTATCCAAATGGAACACGTTGTTCATGTATTCTATCCAAAATATTGAAAATGGCTAAGTCTGAATTGTGCTTTGTGGGTACATGTCATTGGTTCTCCAAGAACCCTTTTTGAATCCTGCCTTGCATGCCTTAACTTGTGTGCTTCCTCCAGCCATGCGCACCTACACGCCTTTAATATTTGGTAGCTACATTAGGGTCCCAACATTACTCCACACTTCACCTGTTCTCTACCCTCAAGAACCTTTTCAAAGAATGTAGAACAAAAAGGCAAAGCATTTCCTTGGAAAATAATGGAGGAAAGAATAAAGAAATGGGGAAGAGAGAGACTAGAAGGAAAGATGCCTAAAGAAGAAGAAGGGGAAAATTCTGCCACAGGTCGGCCTCCAGTGTATTCCAAGCACTGACTTCATCCTATGCCCTCTTGCAAAGGTCACCAACCAATGCGCTCACCTCGTCAAAGGTTAATCCTTCCCCCTTTGTGTTTATGGTATTTACTGCCATTTCCAATTCCTTAGCTTGATCTTCCAGGGCATCCATCTTCCTCATAATGACCTTGTAGAGCTCTTTAAGCTAGGTTTTGATTGAGACTGAAGGGTCTCAATAACTTCATATTTTCTTTCTACTTCGGCTAGAATATTTTCTCACTCTACTCTATTGCCTTTATTCTTTTCCTTGAAGTCCTTTAGCTCAGCCTCGTTGTTGGCAAGCAGCATGCTTGTCACCTTGTCCTGATCCACGCAATGGTCATATGCGACCCTAGTGGTTTGTGTAGCTATTTTTACATCAACAAGCACCTTGTTGTATTCAGCTATGAGCACGATGACTTTTAACTTGTCCTCTTGCTCCAAGCGTGCAACTACATCCTCTACCGACTCCAAGGCCAAAGGTTGCCTTTCCATGGTGAGGATCCGAGTCAAGTCCTCAAGACACTCCAGGGAGGAACCATATTTTTACATGGGAGGGTTAAGGTCTAGGTGCTTCATGACAATATCTTGGGAGATGAGCTCCACCTTCTTGGAAACTTCACGCACTTTAGCTTTCTCCTCTTGTAATTCTCACTTGTAGTTGAGCGTTGATCAACTTTTCAAGGCTGAGTTCCTTTGTTAGCTTAACTATTTCTTCCTTCCTCTTCTCTATCAGGTCCTCTAAGACTTTAACCTTGTCATTCCTATAGAAGAGCCTTGCCTCTAATTCCATGGATACTTTGTTGAGCACATTACATAATTTCTCATCTGACAGTTGTTGTGCATTTATGATGGGGTTGACCACCTTTTTCTTAGATAGCTCTAGTATCGCCCCTTGGTTAACCTTAAACTTGGGCTCATCAAGGTGGGAGTCAAACACCCATGATATCACCTTTCTTGTGCACAGGTATCCACCCTCAAGATCAAAGGACTCCATGGTAGTGAGCTCCTTAGTGGGCACGGTACTCTGGAAGCATGCGCGCAAAACTTTGCTAGGGTCATTAACATACCCCATCATTGATTTTCCTTCCTCTGTGCATTTACTTCCCATGCACACGCCCTTTGGAATAGTTACTAAAAGAGTTGGGCCTTTTGTGCTACCCACACTCTTCTCCCTTTGCTCTTCCTTGAATTCACTAAACATGAGCTCCACGCTGCTGCTCCAACTCCTCGTTGACCAAGGTATTAATCATCTTCTCCGCCTCCCTTGTCGCTTTCTCATTCACCTCCTCCTAAGTGAGCTTGGGCATATCTAGCTCCTTGGTACTTGCCCCCTCACTCCTTTCTTCACTCCACGCACCTTCCTCCTCTTGGGTGCCTATACGTACCCAAAATTGTAAGGTACTGTACTGCGGAACGGCATAATAAGTACCCCAATGATGATACAGGTCTCCTCGCAAGGTGTTCGGGATCCGGAAAATCCCTCGGAGTATGCGTTAACATCCCACATGCCCCGCTTAGCCCCCGCGCCCTTTTTTTTCCCCCTTTTTTCTTTCCTTGGCCTTTTTGATCTTCAGTGACGAAACCGCCGCCCTGATGTGAAACCGCCACCCCTCGGCTCGCGGTGGTCCTGTGCGCGTTTTCCAGAATGTTCTTTGACGTGACTCGCGTGAAATATCACGATTCACCAGCTTTTCCTTGCCGACTTGAGCATGCATTTATGTTTTTGGTCCCCTGGAATAGTGTTTTTCCTTTGTTTATTGTTTAGGAGTTCAATTTGGTTTTGGTTTTTGGGTGATTGAATTCCTATAAATGCATGGTTTGTGCACATGCAAATGGCCTGGAGTTTTTAGTCTGAATTTTGGCTGGATTTTGGAGTTTGAGCTTTGCTTTCATTTCCTCATTTTAGTGTTTTAGCTAGTTAGCTTGTTTAGAAGCCATAGCTTGAATTCACTTGCATCTTTTGTTAAATTGCTCAGCTGTTGGTAAGCCACATACCCATCTTGTGCAGGCAGTGCTGTTATTTCATCCAAATCCAGTCTAAAGCTTGCCTCTGAATTCCTCTTTGCTGTAGATTTAATTTTCATTGTTGCTTAGAGTTCTTAGTTCAGTTCATTATATGCCTGGTTAGCTTTATTCAGCTGTTGGTAAGCCACATATCCAGCTTGTGCAAGCAGTGTCTTTATTTTATCCAATCCATTGGAACAGAGTAGCTTAGGAAGCCATTAAAGTTGCAGGTTTTGCTCTTCGTATAGGATAGTTACAGGTTCTGGTCGCTTCATGTTGCATGACTCATAGTAAAATCCCGCTAGGAATCGCATAAGCCAAGCTCTGTACTCTTGCGCTATCCCTCTCCTACTCACATTTTCGGTCTGCATTCTGAGCTGTCCTTGTCCCAAAATCTACTCCTATCGGTGCTAGCATTACACACTTTTCTGGATCCACGTGAACACGAAAGAACGAGGAGATCATACGAGGGACGAGAGATCACACACCTATCGGATTCGCCACTGTTCTGCGGAATCCAGGTTTAACTTTCAAAGTTCTACTTAGAATCATATCAAATAGAGTAGATAAATTGCTTCATTTCAGTAAATTCTATTCTCAATATTGCCAGGGAAGCTGTGAGGATTGATAGTTTCTGAGAAACTATGATTCACTCCTCACTTCTGAGGTAGGATCGAGAATCTTGCAGATAGATTAGACAAGCTATTTTATTTATTTAGAATAATTCTACAAATCGCACAGGCAAATAACTACACTCGGTTATCTTGTCTGTTTTAAATTGTTATTTAATTATTATTTCTAGATACGCTTAAAATAGTTTGCTTTCCTTAAAATTGTCAAAAGATTTCTTAGAAGAATAAAAAGTTATATATGTTAGATTTATTTCATGTAGTTAGAATTTGCTTCGTTACAGTTAGATTTGCATTTTGTTTCGTATGACAATCACGGGACCTCAGGAGCCCAGGGAATATATATTTGAGCCAATCATGCCTCAACCAAACCTCGTCACAACAATAGTTGACATAGACCAAAATCTCAGAATACAAGTATTCCGAACAACCACAGATTTACAACTGATCAGTTCTCAATTAAGAGGATTAAACATAGAAGACGACCAGGCACATGCATTTTGGTCAAGTCAGCCAAACTACAGATTACCCTAGAAAATCATCCACATGACTGTAGAAGGGTTTGAAAGAGAACAAACATTCGGGTGCGATCCTTTAGTTCCACAGCCAGACGCTGGAGACACCCTCGTAGATATAGATACCAGCTTAAGAATCCAGGTTGCGAGAACACCTGTGAGGTATTCTGAGAAGATTGCACAACTGTTGGTTCTAAACATAGAAGCTGAGAAAGCGTACGATTATTGGATACTAGGGATTAGAACTTGATCTCGCGTATGACCATAACAGGACCGCAACAACCAAGAGTCTATGGTTGTGATCCACAGATCCCACAGCCTAACAAATCCATAAGAGAATTAGATATAGACACTGGCCTACGCACACTAGTATTTCAGTCCACTCCACTTCCACCCATCATCATCGAACAATTGTCCTTACTGAATATAGCGGCTAACGAAGCTAGAGAATTCTGGACTAGGCCAGAAAATCATCCATAAAAGTCAATTATATTCACCATCCACTATATGACCTTATCAGGAGACATACACGAAACTATCCCAGGTCATTTTCCACGTATTCCACAACCCATAGATCGAATCACACCAGAGCTCGATATTGATTGGAGCCTTTGAGCAGTCATCCTTGTTGATCGATCTATCACACCAGTCCAAGTTAGAAGGGCCTTCTTTGCCTTAGATTCACAAATTCCATTAGTGCGTGTCGAAGACATTAGACTGCCTAACTAGTTTTTCTGAATCCAACGCATATTCTACCCCCACCGGCTATCTCGGCACGACCTCGAGAGGTCGGGTACGCGGAAGAGTCACTTGTAGATTCTCACGCTCGCCTGTCACTTTTCCGGCGTACAAAATTGGTGAACCCGACGTGAAACAAACAAAATTAGTGAAGCTGACGTAAACTTCCTACTTTCTCTTTCGGAGTCATAATATCACGTTTCCTTTCACAAATCACCTTCGCTCCTTCCCATTATTCTGCAGGTATTCATATACCCCCCGAATATGTCGGGATTCGATGCATATGGCAGACCCCTCTTGGGTCTTGAGGCATACTACGCCCAACAGAATAGGAAATCATCACCCTCGCTCTCAGTATGGGGCGACAACTATTCAACTAATCAGTTGTCAACACAAACCCCAAGAATCAGATATAATTCATCTTTTCAAACTGAGGAGTTAGATCAACCCCCTCGAATGCAACAAACAGAGCCTTCAGGTTCAAACAATATGACGTTTACTGGAGAATCTGGTTCGTCTCCTCAAATGCTACTTAGATCACAAATTAGTAGACAATCAGACCCATACCTGGTCTTAGATGATGGACAGTCAATACGTTATCCTAGGAGTGAACAACATTCTCGGGGTATGTACCCACCTATAGGAGGTTTACAAATACAACCCGAGATCTCTTTTCAAGAAAATACCTCTATGCCACTGCATATAGGAAATACTCTCGAGAAACTTGGCAAGATAGCAATCAGTTCATGACAGGCTATCACATGCCTATACAACACCAGGGTATACAACAAACGCCGCTCAGGCAAAGCACCGTGACTTCACCAAATGAAGTCATTTCAACGTTAGTAGAAAGAGTGAGAGGGTTAGAACTTGCTCAAGCAAGTCAAAATTCTCCGTTCATGCAAACAGGAAGTTCCAATCCTCCATACCACTCTGGCCAAGTAGATCTCCTCACAGGAGTAGGCACGTTAGGCATGCCGCCTCACTATCCACAACAAACGCCAACAAGGCCCACCATCTCTAACACTATTCCTCCCGGTCTAGTGTCAAACAATCCATTCCTTGACAACACCCCGTCGTACTTAAACATGTACTCTAAATCACCACAAGGAGATATGTTCTCCTCTCCTGGCATGTTTGCTCAAACGCAGGGACTTCCTTATGCCCCTGCCAACGCATACTCTGCACCATATCAACAACCTATCCCACCGTTACTCCCTCAGCAACCACCATCAATGGTCGAAAGCTATGCGATAGGGACTTATTCAGAATATCTAAAGGAACCCTTAGATTTCACCATACGAAGCGTCATGCTTCCAAGACCTCTTCCTGATTTACCCAAGTTCAAGGGTGAGGGAGATCCGAACGCACATATCAAAGCTTACGCTACAGCCATATGAGAATTACTCCCTTGGGATGGGGTTGTTGCTAAAATATTCCCTAAAACCTTGGAAGGTATTGCTCTCGACTGGTATTACAGGATACCTGAAGCCTCCATCCATTCATTTAAACAACTCGTGTCAGAGTTCATCAAGGCCTTCGACATGAACAAACTGTTGAGAACAGGAATCAGGGAATTCTTGCACATCAAACAAGAACACAACGAATCTGTCGCCCATTTCATCCAGAGGTGGCGTACAGTTCTTTATTCTTCAGCAAGTGCTCCAAACATGGATCAGATGGAACTATGCGATTTATTCCTTCATTCTCTCAGCAAGGAGGTGAAGGAAGAAGTCCAGAAGTTCCCACTAAGAACTTACGATGAAGTACTTGAGAGCGCTCTTCGAATAGACCAAGCAGCGATAGATAGTGGTCGTAAGACATATGGAACAAACGGGAGGTTAATCACCTCCACTCAAAACACTACAACTATCACAAATGTCAATCAAGGACCCAAAATCCTTAACAAAAATCATGGGGTAACAATAGATGGGGTAACCGACCAGCCCAAGAGGGTGAATGTTGTTAATGCTCATCACAAACAAACAACCAACGAAACAACAACTTTACCCCGACGATCAATACAGTGGATTTTAACCATCCACAACAACAACAACAACGAACAACGGAAATCCCATACAAGGGCTAAGCCAAAACTCATTTGGTTACCAAAACCAAAGTCAAAACCAGAAACAACAATTCCAAAACTTTAATCCTAATAGGCAACAGTTTGATCAAAATTTTAGGCCACAATACACACCAAACCAACAAAATGGGAATTACAACCCCAATTCTTATTGTGGTTTCCATAAAATTCGGGGTCACGATACTAGAACGTGCCGTGACTACAATAAATTTATGCAACGCTTGCCAGAAGAACAAAGACAGTTCTTCACAGACTTGTTTTTGGCAGATCCCATCTCATCATCACCAAATACGCTCACAGGGGCAGTTTCTCCTCAGAATGCTCCCCTCAAGATCTTTAACGATCCGCTCCCAAATCATGATGGCAATAGGCTGAATCCAACCGGAGCAAACAAAAGTGCAATGACGGGAAACAATGATCATGAAGCCTCGACTTCATTAAATCCATCAGTTGCGCCACAGTTAGGAGCTCAACCGAGACCCAAGATAGTCAGTTTGGTAGAATTAGACGCTGAACTACCTATCGAAGCTATAACAAGAACACGAGAGTATTTCTCTCAACCGAGCCCAAGTCATCTGCCAGAGACAGATAAGAGTCAGCAAATAGTTGAAAAACCCATCGGTGCCTATGATTTAATTAGTGACCTAACAAAGACCTTCTCACACATTTCATTTTTGGACTTACTAAAGAACTCTCCCCCTCACAGAGCTGCTCTTTTAGAAGCACTAGGTCTAGGCCATCTAATTAACATCACTCCACCTCCTGAAACACAAGTAAATCACGTAGATTTTGATATCCACCCTCCGGGGCAGCCGGACAAGGATGTCAAATTCATATTTGAAATAAGTAAAATGCCCACAGATGCTGAGATCACACGCCGAGGTGATCCAACCTTACACTTGCAAGTATGGGTTTATAATAACTATGTAAAACGGGCAATGGTTGATGATGGGGCCGCAGTTAACATAGTCCCTTTCTCTTTCCTCCAAAAACTTGGATATGGGGAAACAAACTGTTCCACTACTCGAAATACATTGAGAGGCTATGATAGCCTTAAAGCCACTTCGATAGGAACTATTATACTGCCGGTCACCTTAGGGCCCAAAACCATTTTGACTGAGTTTTATATTATAGATCGGGAAACTAACTATAATATGATCCTCGGCCGACCATGGATACACCGCATGAAGGCAATCCCTTCCACGCTATTTCAAGAAGTAAGATTCCTGCATCTAGGAAAGGTATTTGTAGCCAAAGGTGATCCAAAACCTTTCGATTTGCACCTAGCTGATTTAAAGAAAAGACCAGGGGTGCACTCAGAATTTGAACTGCCAACAAACCAACTTAATAAACCCACTGACCCAAAACCAGAGGAAAAGTTGGTACCTACGACGGATCTTGAAACTACCAGCATAGCCAAAACAATTCCAACCCCTAAAGATAAAACTAAAGAAACAGTATCATTAGGGACTACTGCGAAAATCGTTGAGTTGATAGAACAAGATTCACCAATGTTCTTACCATTTGATTCAGTAGGCATAGGATTTTCCCTAGGTGTTGGTTCCTTTCCAGCAGAGGATCTCTGTATGGTAGAAGTAGAATGCGCAAACGCAGCAGATGCCCCAACATCTGTACTCCCGGCTAAGTATTGGACTCTCCATTTCGATGGAGCTAAATGTCGTTATGGAGCGGGGGCAGGTATAATTCTTACTTCACCCGAGGAGAAAGTCCTCCCATTCGCTTTTAAATTAAACTTTGAATGCACAAACAACGGCGCTGAGTACGAAGCCCTCCTCCTTGGCCTTACCTTAGCCAAAATAATTGGTATTGATAACATCAGAGTCCTGGGAGACTCGCAATTAGTGACAAACCAAGTTTCTGAAGTATATGAAACTAAAGCCGAACATTTACAACTCTACAAAAACGTTGTGTTAGATTTAAGCAAGGCATTCAACTTCATATCCATTGAAGCAATCCCACGAGAGAAAAATCTTCTCGCCGATTCAATAGCAACTTCAGCATCACGTTTTACTCCGAGCAATGAGTTAGAAGATACCCAGTTCACGGTATCCATTCGTGATGAACCATTGATAAAAACAATGACAAATCCTCTTTCAAGCGAAAGTGAATCTACCATCCTAGACCATGTTGATAGTGATGCTGCTACTTTGGATTACTTAAATGCCTATGCGGCACTACATCTCTCCTATCACATGCTAGATTTATCCTTGATTCCACATTCGTCTTCCTACTTCGGAAATCCCGTAACGGATCTTCCCTCACAAATGGAACCTAGCATATATACAGTAGAAAATGGGGATGATTTAGATTTACCTCCAGCACCACCTGAGTTCGAAGAGGGTAACGCCTCTTTGATCGAAGAAACAATCGATGTCAACATCGGGACAGAAGATGAACCAAGAATATTGAAACTAGGCTCTTCGTTAACCCCAGAAGAGGTGGAAATACATACTCAGATTCTCAAAGAACATCAAAAGGCATTTGCATTTAATTACAAGGAGATGACGGGAGTCACACCCCACATTGCGGTGCACAACCTCGTCACTAGATCAGATGCAAAGCCAATTAAACAAAAATCAAGACCCATGAAGCCCAAAGTAGCTCTCATGGTAAAAGAGGAGGTAATAAAACTCCTTCAGGTAGGATTCATCAAGCCAGTTGACTACTCCCAATGGGTATCTAACATCGTTCCATTCTCAAGAAGAATGGAAAGATACGCATCTGCATAGATTTTCGAGATATCAACAAAGCGTGTCCTAAGGACGATTTCCCATTACCATCCATAGACGTTATCGTTGATGCAACGGCTGGTTTTGAACTTTTGTCTCTCATGGATGGATTCTCGGGATACAATCAAATCAGAATATCCGAGCAAGATCAAGCTAAAACCATGTTTATAACTCCTTGGGGAACCTATTGCTACGCTGTTATGCCATTCGGTCTCAAGAACGCCGGTGCTACGTACCAGCGGGCCATGACATACATATTTCACGATCTAATTCATAAAATCATGGAATCTTACGTAGATGACTTATTGGCTAAAGCCAAGAAGCGCTGTGACCATCCCGAAGTACTCCGCGTCATTCTTTCACGTCTAATAGAATACGGAGTCACGCTAAATCCAGAGAAATGTGTCTTTGGTGTAACAGGAGGAAAGCTCCTAGGTTACATCATATCGTCACGAGGGATTGATGTTGATCCAACCAAAATTCAGGCTGTCCTCGAAATGGTCCCACCTTCGAGTGAATCTGGAATCAGATCATTTCTCGGAAAGCTGGGTGCAATCCGGAGATTCATCCCGGACCTAAGCTTCACCGTTCATCCAATCAACAATTTACTCAAGAAGGATTATAGCATTGATTGGACTGAAGATTGCAATGAAGCTTTTGATGCAGTTAAGCATTTTCTATTATCACCACCTACGCTAATGCCACCTAAGCTAGATCACCCGTTAATCCTATATTCGCGAGCTACCAATGTCTCGCTGGCCTGTATGTTGGCCCAAGAAGACGATAACAAGAGAGAACGTGTGATTTATTTCATTAGCCGAACGCTGCTCGACTATGAAACACGCTATACACAGGCAGAACGAGAATGCCTTGCCATAGTCTTTGCTACTAAACGCCTAAGACATTATATGCTGAATCAAGAAACGAAGGTCATGGTAAAAACGGACCATTTACGAACTTTTCTCACACAAGGGTCCTTATCTAAAAAGGCTGGACATTTTATAACCTTAATGGGAGAGTTCAAATTAACATTTGTAAATCAGAAGTCGGTTAAAGGACAAATCATCGCGGATTGGTTAGCTGACAACCCATTAGATGGAGGTGATTTAGTAGATTTAGACTTTCCAGATGAATGCGTATACTACATCGAAACACGACCCACTATCTCTGAGTGTCCTTGGTACACTGACATCGTTAATTATATCATGGACCATACGTACCCGGAGGTAGTTACACCGCAACAAAGAAGGTGGTTACACATAATCGTAGCTAAATACGTCATTATAGAGCAGGTGCTCTATCGAAAAGCATTCGATGGAATGCTCTTAAGGTGTGTTGACACAGAAGAGTCCAAGAGGATTCTCCATGAATCCCACAACGGTATATGTGGAGGCCACTTCGGTGGCCATGCCACCGCTCGAAAAATACATCGAATGGGCTATTTCTGGCCCACTCTAGAACATGACGCGATAGAGTTTGCACGCAGGTGTCATAAGTGCCAAGAATTCTCCCACGAGATCCACATGCCAGCACAAGCTCTGCAACCAATCGCTACTCCATGGCCCTTTTCTACATGGGGTCTAGACTTAATAGGGAAATTCTCTCCCTCATCCACAGATGGCCATAATTTTATAATCACGGCCACTGAATATTTTACCAAATGGGTGGAGGCCATGCCTCTTACTACTGTACCTAGTTCTGTGATCGCCAAGTTCATTTTGAACCAAATCATTTGTAGGTACGGTATCCCGCAAATCATTATCTCCGATAATGGAACTTCTTTTAAAAATGAAGAAGTTCGCGAACTATGTAGTAGATTTAAGATAAGCCATCATACGGCTTCCTTGTATTATCCCCAAGCCAACGGACAGGCTGAAGCGACAAACAAAACACTGAAAGCCATTCTCCTTAAAACGGTGAAAGAAAACAAGCGAGATTGGCATTTGAAGTTATATCCGGCCTTGTGGGCCCACCGAACCTCAATAAGAACACCAACGGGAGCAACTCCTTTCTCGCTAGTATTTGGGGCAGAAGCAGTTCTCCCGCTTGAGGTCGAAATACCCAGTCTCCGCATTTCACTGCAAGGGATTCTGGATGAAGACGCTTACAGAGAAGCACGTCTTTCCCAACTAGAAAGCCTAGATGAAACTAGGTTAGATGCTGAGCAGCGGCATAGAGCTTATGCTGACCGAATGTGCCGGCAGTACAACAAGAAGGTCTATGAACGCGATATATACGAAGGTGATCTAGTTCTAAGACTAGACAGCCGGATCGACAAGAAGACCGGCGAAGGAAGGAAATTCCGGCCCAAATGGTTGGGCCCATACCGAGTCATGAAGGACTACGGAAATGGTGCATACCTCTTATGTACGTTAGAAGGTGAGGAGTTTGGTGAAACAGTCAATTCCCTGCACCTCAAACGTTTCTACGCATAGGCAGCTAACGCTACCTATATAACTATCTACATTGCATCTTCATATAGATTTAGATCATTTTGTCCACTTGTTCTTACATAAGTTGTGATCAAGAAATCTATTCTCAAAGCAATTCATTACAAACTCATGATGTTTCCGCATAATAATGTTCTTTAATCATACCTCTCCATCTTCATGTATCATCAAATCATCTTGGAATCTTTTATCAAATAAATCAAACATGACAAAGTCCTAATGGTAACCATACCAAGATCTGCAAGTTTGTTCTCGCTTTGATTTCTTCTTAGGATAGGTGTCTTGCCTAAGGTCTGTTCTAGAAGCTTCATGGTGTCACATCTATCCCATATATACATCTCTTTGGAAATAAGCATATACTGACATTTTACTCAAATAAGCAAGTCAAAAAGTGATTAAACAGAAAATTTTATTTTTACACATTTCCTTGCCCCACCAACCTTCGGTGACGAGCTTGCGTCTCTTACTAGTGACGTAGGGTTGGGAAAGGATGGAAATGCCCTTACTCGCCTATGCCTTGCCCACGGTGATAAACCCACGCTTCTTACTGGTAGCATGGGGCAAAGTGTAGGGGGTCCTCTTGACAAAGCAAACGTTAAAAGGTCATAAACAAACTATTCAAACTTTGAGTCAAAAATGAATGAATCAGATGTTCAAAATTCCAAAAGAGTTAAAAATCCTAAAAACCAGATTTTGTCTACTATGTGGCCATCTACGGGTCTAAGTCTAGATAAACCGCAAAGCAAGTTGCATCCAAAACTATGAAGTCATTCAGGTAGAGTAAGCTTGTAGCTTCCAATTTGGTTCCGCCAAAGCTTTGTCTTGTCTTTCATCACTGTCATTTCACCATATTTCATAACTTGCGCCCTTCTTGGCTCTTGGTGATAAGCCCTCGCATCTTACTAGTTGCGTGGAGTTAGGAGTGGGGCAAGTTAATCTGTTCATCATACTGGTTATTTTCATCACTTTGCCAAAACAAACATGAGGTATCCAAATTGCTCACAGAAGCTAAGATTCAAGATCACAATATATCTACAATATCATGTATCAGCATCATGAAACACAAAAAGAAAGCAAACATTTGCATCATCATTTTCCATTGCATACATTCTAGAAAGCATATAAAACATACATCGTAGTATACATGAGGAAACTGGAAACAGAAAGGGAAAGCATGAGTGACAAGCTTTTGATCCAAAAATGAATGCATATATATAAATAATCAATGTTTATATACAATGCCATCATGCACTAGGCATGGTCAAAACGCTCAAAGAGCCCGTGATATACAAAAAAATCTATAATACAAAATACATAGGAGCCAAGTGGTCTCTCAACCCCTACGTGACCCCTCCGAAGGTGCGCGCCCTCGCCTAGGGCTCCGGCTACGCTGGCGCTCTGAATGAACGGAGGGCTCAGGGTCCCGAGGAGCAGCCGCGGTCTCACCACGAGAATGGCTCCTCATAAGACGCTCAGCCGTCCTATAGCCTGCCAACTCTGTACGAAGAGTCGACACCATCCTGGCCACGTGCCAAATGGGAGCGAAGATGTCGGTATGCCTGCCGGCTGCTGAGGGCTCCCCGGCATCTACGGATAGCTCCGCACGGGTCCTATCCATGGGGATCATCAGGGAATCAGTGCATACCCTGCGGATCAGATCCCGCCACTCGTCGACAGTCTCTGCAAACAAAGGAGAAAAACTGAATTAGAAACCAAGCAAGAGGATGAAATATACAAGATACAAACACAAGGAGAGATAACAAATCCTAAATTAAACAAACATTGAAAGGAAGAAAGGATAACTTACTCGGATCACCGGGCCTCCAAGATGGATCGCTGGGGCCAGCACCCACCGCGGATGCCGCTGCCGACTGAGGGGCTGCTCCTGTAGCAGGGGCAACATGTCACCCCACAACTGACTCATCCTCTCCACCATGGCCCTGAGAGAGTGGCTCCTCTGAGACTAGAGTGTCCCTCTCTGCGCTCTCCTCGGCCCTCTCCGCCTGCATAATATCCTGAGTGTCATGCCACTCAGGATCGCTATCATCAGTCTGCTCCTCCGACCCTCCCTCTGTAAGCTCCTCAGAATCGGAGTCAATGTCTATAGGGTCATCGCTGCTATGAGCAGGACCCGCAGCAATCTGAAGCAAAGGTGCCCGAGGCGCACCGGCTCTCCCTCTGGCCCGAACTATCCTCCTAGCTGCAATGGGAATGCCAGGAGTGACCACTGTCCAACCACGGCCTCTAGGCCCCCCTCTGGCCTCGCGAACTGATCTGTAAGCTGGTGCCACTGGGGGAAGCATGCCCACATATGGAAGGCCAAACTGCTGAGGAACTCTCCCAAAAGGATGTACCTCTACCCATCCCACGCGGTCGATGAGCTGCCCTGTGGTGGAGCAGGAGATCAATGTAAGGGTCTCCTCGCCCCATATGCCGGCCATAAGCCGGTACGGTGTCACCTCCATATCTGCTGTGGTAAGGGAGGCAACTGGCTGGTGAGGTGCTCTAAGCACCGACATATCTGACCATCTGGCTGCCCTCACAGCCCCTGGATCTGCCACCTCTACGCCTCTGCCATAAGGAATAAAATGCTCATACACCCAACTCATGACTAGAGTCGGGTGGCTCAATGACTGTCCCTGCAAACGGACCACCCTGTATAAATCGTGGTAGGTGGTCCCCAGAATGTCTGCACCCCAGGCGTATATCCGGCCATGCCCCTCTATCTGTGCAATGATGGGGGCCCAGCAGTATAACAAAGTGTCCCCTCCCTTGTCCCCAATCAATCTCGAGGCAAGGATCCCCATGATGGCCTGTCGAAATATGGGGATAGGCAAAGAAGGGATGGATCGAACTCTCACTCCCTTCTTCGACCCCATGGAGATAGCTGCATCTCCCATGTAACCTGCCCACTGTGCAATCTGTGCCCGTGAGCCTGCCGTCTCTAATGTGAGTCTCCTCCCGATGATCGGGACCCCCAAAATACGGTAGACATCCTCCAGCGTGATAGTCCACTCACCGCGGACCCCTGGCAGTCGGAAGGTGTTCCGATCTACGTCCCAATATGAAAATAAGTCACAAAGGATGTGACTAGATGGTGTGACATGTGGGACGCGCGATATGCGCAGTATACCGGCCCTCTGTAGTGTGTCCTCCTCGTCTGGTGAGAGGGCATCCAATACCCCTGACAGCCAGTCACACTCTCTCTCTCGGCTCCATCTGATGTATTCCTCCCTCGCCTGCATACACCCAAAAACACACAAAACAGAGCAAGTTAGTATCTGAGCAATACCAAGAAGGTCATAAAAACGTATAGAAATGCAGGAAAATACAAGTGCAATCTCAAAAATCAAGTTCTTTTGCATTCTGGTCAGAACCGCCGCCCTGAGCAGGGAGGCGGTTTTGTAACCGCCGCCTTAAGGGCGGCGGTCGTGTAACCGCCGCCCGAACAGGGCGGCGGTCATGTCATCAACCGCCACCGCCACAGGCCGGGGCGGCGGTCGGTCCGAAAAACCCCACGCGGGTTTAACCCCAAAAAGCCCAAAATGAGTAAAAAAAGACCATTTAAACTAAAAATGGAGCCTACCCAAGAGCGCCCCCCTAGGTGGACCTTTTGAACCTAACATTTTCAAAAATAACCCCCCCATTACGACAAATTTAACATTTCAAATTTAAAGGGGGAAAAACACAAAATTGAAGAAAACCAACCTGTGATCTAGCAGGGCGGTGTTCCGCACGTGGAGGCATGATCACGATCTCACTGCAGACGTTTTGACTCTACTCACGCATGAAACCATCACCGTGGGTCCCAGAGCTCAAAATCAATCAAATCAAACGCACGCAAATGAATAGGAAAATGGGCCCACTTTCATATATATAGCACCCTATTTCATTTTAAAAAGACTTTTTCGCAGGTTTGGAGCGCTGATGGAGGTAAGTTCCTATCCCCGCACGAATGGTACGTTCTCATTCCCTATTAATTTAGCGTTTATTTTCCAAGTTTTGTATCTATCTGCACTTGAGTTCTCTTTTCATTTTGCAGATAGCGGGAATTTCGGATGGCGTCATTTCAACACACGGACGAGTAAGGTATAGCTTCTAACTCCCCATTTCGGGACTGCCATACTCGGACCCACCGTTTTATGCCTCTTCATGGCTAAAACGCTTCTCCGAGGGGGCAATATGTACGTACCCAAAATTGTAAGGTATTGTACTTTGCGGAACAGCGTAATAAGTACCCCAATGATGATACAGGTCTCCTCGCAAGGTGTTCGGGATCCGAAAAGCCCTCGGAGTATGCGTTAACATCCCACATGCCCCGCTTAGCCCCCGCGCCCTTTGTTTTCCCCCTTTTTCTTCTTTCCTTGGCCTTTTTGATCTTCAGTGACGAAACCGCCGCCCTACAGGGTGGCGGTCTCGTGACCGCCGCCTGCCGGTCTATGCTCGCCACCACCTTTCCGGGCGGCGAGTCTGTGCGTTTTTTCCAGAACGTTCTTTGACGTGACTCGCGTGAAATATCACGATTCACCAGCTTTTCCTTGCCGACTTGAGCATGCATTTATGTTTTTGGTCCCCTGGAATAGTGTTTTTCCTTTGTTTATTGTTTAGGAGTTCAATTTGGTTTTGGTTTTGGGTGATTGAATTCCTATAAATGCATGGTTTGTGCACATGCAAATGGGCTGGAGTTTTTTAGTCTGAATTTTGGCTGGATTTTGGAGTTTGAGCTTTGCTTTCATTTCCTCATTTTAGTGTTTTAGCTAGTTAGCTTGTTTAGAAGCCATAGCTTGAATTCACTTGCATCTTTTGTTAAATTGCTCAGCTTGTTGGTAAGCCACATACCCATCTTGTGCAAGCAGTGTTGTTATTTCATCCAAATTCAGTCTAAAGCTTGCCTCTGAATTCCTCTTTGCTGTAGATTTAATTTTCATTGTTGCTTAGAGTTCTTAGTTCAGTTCATTATATGCCTGGTTAGCTTTATTCAACTGTTGGTAAGCCACATATCCAACTTGTGCAAGCAGTGTCTTTATTTTATCCAATCCATTGGAGAATAGCTTAGGAAGCCATTAAAGTTGCAGGTTTTGCTCTTCGTATAGGATAGTTATAGGTTCTGGTCGCTTCATGTTGCATGACTCGTAGTAAAATCCCGCTAGGAATCGCATAAGCCAAGCTCTGTACTCTTGCGCTATCCCTCTCCTACTCACATTTTCGGTCTGCATTCTGAGCTGTCCTTGTCCCAAATTCTACTCCTATCGGTGCTAGCATTACACACTTTTCTGGATCCACGTGAACACAAAAGAACGAGGAGATCATACTGAGGGGACGAGATCACACACACTATCGGATTCGCCACTGTTCTGCGGAATCGAGGTTTAACTTTCAAAGTTCTAGTTAGAATCATATCAAATAGAGTAGATAAATTGCTTCATTTCAGTAAATTCTATTCTCGATATTGCCAGGGAAGCTGTGAGGATTGATAGTTTATGAGAAACTATGATTCACTCCTCACTTCTGAGGTAGGATCGAGAATCTTGCAGATAGATTAGACAAGCTATTTTATTTATTTAGAATAATTCTACAAATCGCACAGGAAAATAACTACACTCGGTTATCTTGTCTGTTTTAAATTGTTATTTAATTATTATTTCTAGATACGCTTAAAATAGTTTGCTTTCCTTAAAATTGTTAAAAGATTTCTTAGAAGAATAAAAAGTTATATATGTTAGATTTATTTCATGTAGTTAGAATTTGCTTCGTTACAGTTAGATTTGCATTTTGTTTCGTATGACAATCACGGGACCTCAGGAGCCCAGGGAATATATATTTGAGCCAATCGTGCCTCAACCAAACCTCGTCACAAAGCAATAGTTGACATAGACCAAAATCTCAGAATACAAGTATTCCAAACAACCACAGATTTACAACTGATCAGTTCTCAGTTAAGAGGATTAAACATAGAAGACGACCAGGCACATGCATTTTGGTCAAGTCAGCCAAACTACAGATTACCCTAGAAAATCATCCACATGACTGTAGAAGGGTTTGAAAGAGAACAAACATTCGGGTGCGATCCTTTAGTTCCACAGCCAGACGCTGGAGACACCCTCGTAGATATAGATACCAGCTTAAGAATCCAGGTTGCGAGAACGCCTGTGAGGTATTCTGAGAAGATTACACAACTGTTGGTTCTAAACATAGAAGCTGAGAAAGCGTACGATTACTGGATACTAGGGATTAGAACTTGATCTCACGTATGACCATAACAGGACCGCAACAACCAAGAGTCTATGGTTGTGATCCACAGATCCCACAGCCCAACGAATCCATAAGAGAATTAGATATAGACACTGGCCTACGCACACTAGTATTTCAGTCCACTCCACTTCCACCCATCATCATCGAACAATTGTCCTTACTGAATATAGCGGCTAACGAAGCTAGAGAATTCTGGACTAGGCCAGAAAATCGTCCATAAAAGTCAATTATATTCACCATCCACTATATGACCTTATCAGGAGACATACACGAAACTATCCCAGGTCATTTTCCACGTATTCCACAACCCATAGATCGAATCATGCCAGAGCTCGATATTGATTGGAGCCTTCGAGCAGTCATCCTTGCTGATCGATCTATCACACCAGTCCAAGTTAGAAGGGCCTTCTTTGCCTTAGATTCACAAATTCCATTAGTGCGTGTCGAAGACATTAGACTGCCTAACTAGTTTGTCTGAATCCAACGCATATTCTACCCCCACCGGCTATCTCGGCACGACCTCGAGAGGTCGGGTACGCGGAAGAGTCACTTGTAGATTCTCACCGGGGGATGTGGTCTTCTCTTCGTCCAGGGTTCCTTAAGGGATGGTGGCTTCACAGGTTTTGGGGTCTTCTCCTTGACCACCGTTCTCTTCTTCTTCTAGATGTAGGTACTTTTCCCGTGGTACCTACATCCTACTTCTCCACCACCCTCTGTTCCTATTTCTCTTCCCTCTCCTTACGCTTTGGCGCGGATTCTTCCTTCTATTAGGGTCATTTGGGATGGATATCTCATTCTCCACATACGTTCCCTTATCGAATTTTAGCCTTATGCATAGGTATATTCTTGCGGCATTGCTCCCAACAATAGGTAAGGTCAAAGGCCTTACAATATGCACATCTTGCAACACGTACCTTTCAACGTACGTGTGCTTCTCTGGGTAGACCAGCTTCTTCCTCATTTCCCTATGCTCTTTGTCAAGGGTGGACAAGTCAAGGTCTAATTTCTTCAACTCCTTGTATCTATTTACTCCCACTTGGAAAAATTGGGCTATAAACAAGAATGAGAGTTTGTACCATGGAATCCAGCTTTCCATCGACCAAAATGAACCTACCAATACGAAGTGTTGGTAGACTGCAAACTCTACTTCTCCTTCGATCACTTTGTGGGGAGTTGTTTAGGGATCCATCATTCATCCCCAAATGTATTCCTAAGGTGCTTATACCATTTTTCTAAGTGTGCCTTGTGTACCCCTCATCATTGATTCACATGTGTATTTCTCGAAACCTCTCCATAGGTGAGGGATTTTTAGTAGGGTACTGTACGTGCCCAAAATTATAGGGTACTGCACCATCGGAACAATGTAACATGTGTCCCAATGATGATATAGGTCTCCTCCCAAGGTGTTCGGGATCCAGAAAAGCTCCCCAAGCATGCGTTAACATCTCGCATGCCCCGCTTAACCCCTGCGTGCTTTGTTTTTCTCGTTTCCCCTCTTTTCTTTGCATTTTTCTCTTCATTTACGAAACCACCACCCCGACCGGTGGTGGTCTCGTGATCGCCGCCTTGATAGGGCGGTGGTCCTATAAAGGGTGGCGGTCCTTCACGCATTTTCCAGAATGCTCTTTTAACGTGACTCACATAAAATTTTCAACATTTACCAGCTTTTTTCACCGCCTTTGGCTTGCATTAATGATTTTGGTTCCCTGGAATAGTGTTTTAGCATTGTTTATAGTTTAAGAGATCAATTTGGTTTTTACCTTTGGGTAAATGGAAATGCTATAAATAGTTGGCTTGTGCTCAAGCAAATGGCCCCTCAAATTTGCCTCTCAATTTCTCATTTCAATAGCTTAGTCTTCCATTTTGTCTAGGATTCATAGTTTTTGTTCATTGCATGCTTAGTTAGTGTTATTTTGCTATTAGAAAGCCACATATCCATCTTGTGCAAGTGTTGTCATTACTTCATGCAATCCATTAAGGTAGAACAGTTTAATTTTCAGTAGGAAGCCATTAAAGTTGCAGGTTTTGCTCATCAAACAGGATAGTTTCAGGTTCTAGACATTTTATGCTACATGACTCGCAATAAATCCCACTAGGAATTACATAGGCCAAGCTCTATACTCTTGTGCTATCCCTCTCCTACTCACATTGTATTCAGTCTGTATCATAAGCTACCTTTGTTCCAATATCTACTTTTGTTGATGCTAGCATTACACGCTTTTCTGGATCCACGTGAGCATGAAGGAATGAGGAGATCACACTGAGGGGACAAAACCACACACACCATCGGATTCGCCACTATTCTCAGTAAAATCCAGGTTCAAGCTTTCAAAATTCTAGTTAAAACATATCAAATAAAGTAGTCAATCATTTCATTTCAGCTAGTTTCACTTTCGATATTGCCAGGGAAGCTGTGAGGATTGATAGTTTCTGAGAAACTATGATTCATTCCTCACTTCTGAGGTAGGATCGAGAGTCTTTCAAATAGAGTAGATCAGTTATCAGGTTATTTAGAATAGATCTATAAATTACACAGACAAGTAGCTATACTCGGTTGCTTTGTTTGTTTTAATTGCATTATTAGTTTAGTTGTCAATTTTAGATACATTAGATAATTGTTCTTTAAATTTTTTTCAGTAGTTTATCCATAAAATATAAGATTTAGGAATATAAATAGACATATCTTTCACATAGCTTAAATTATTCTCATCACTAGTTAGATTTGTATAATTTCCTTTTGTATGACAATCACGGGACCTAGGGAACCCAGAGAATACATATTCGAGCCAATCATGCCTCAACCCAATCTAGTCACAGCAATAACCAACATAGATCAAAATCTTAGAATCCAAGTCTTCCAACAACAACAGTTTGCAATGCATCAGCTCACAGTTGAGCGGGTTAAACATAGAAGATGACCAAGCACATACGTTTTGGTCAAATCAGCCAAACTACAGATTATCCTAGATAAATATCTACATGACTGTAGAAGGGCTTGAAAGAGAGAAAACGTTCGGTTGTGATCCTTTGGTCCCACAGCCAGACACAGGAGATACTCTCACAGACATAGATACTAGCTTAAGAATTCAGGTTGCATGAACACCTGTGAGATACTCTGAGAAGATCACACAACTATTAATTCTGAATATAGAGGCCGAGAAAGCATATGACTATTGGATACTAGGGATTAGGGACTGATTCCACACATGACCATAACAGGTCCACAATAACCACGAATCTACGGTTGTGACCCACAAATCCCACAACCCAACGAATCCATAGGTGAATTAGATATAGATGTTGGCCTTACGCACATTAGTATTCAGATCTACTCCACTTCCACCTATCATCATCAAACAGTTATCCTTGTTAGACGTAGCAGCTAATATAGCTAAGGAGTTCTAGACTAGACTAGATAATCACCCGTAGAATCCACTATACCCATCATCCACCCTATGACCCTGTCTGGAGACATACACGAAACTATCCCAGGTCATTTTCCGCGTATCCCACAACCCATAGACCGAATCATGCCAGAGCTCGATATTGATTGGAGCCTTCGAGCAGTCATCCTTGCCAATCGATCTATCACACCAATTCAAGTTAGGAGGGCCTTCTTTGCCTTAGATTCACAGTTTCCACTAGTGCGCGTCAAAGATATAAGATTACCTAACTAGTTTGTCTACATCCCACACATATTCCATCCCCACCGGCTATCTTGGCATGACCTCGGGAGGTCGGGTGCGAGGAAGAGTTACTTGTAGATTCCCATGCTCACTTGTCACTTTTCCATCGTACAAAATTGGTGAACCCAATGTGAACTTCCTACTTTCTAGTTGAGTCATATTTCTACTTGCTCTTCCAATTAAAATACTTTTCATCTTTTCTACCTCATCAGCTTTCACCATCAGCTTCACTAACAAAATTGGTGAACCTGACGTGAAGCACACAGTGCTTTTCCTTACCTCTTTCTTCCACCTTCACTCCTTCCCATTATTCTATGGGTATTCATATACCCCCCGAATATGTCGGGAGTCAATGCATATGGTAGACCTCTCTTAGGTCTTGAGGCATACTACGCTCAACTGAATAGACAGTCATCACCCTCACTCTTAGTATGGGGTGACAATTATTCAGACAACCGGTTGTCAACACAAACTCCACCTCCAAGGACTAGATATAGCTCATCCTTCCAAATAGAGGAGTTGGATCAGCTCGCTCAAACACAACAAACAGAGCCTTCAGGCTCGAACAATATGACGTTCACAGGAGAATCTGGTTCATCTCCTTAGATACTACTTAGACCACAAATTAGTAGACAATCAGACCCATACCTGGTTTTAGATGATGAACATTCAGTACATTATGCCAGGAATGAACAACACTCTCGAGTATGTACCCACCCATAGGGAGTTTACAAATGCAACCCGAGGTCTCTTTTCAAGAAAATACCTCCATACCACTACATATAGGAAATTCCCTTGGGGAAACTTGGCAGGGCAGCGATCAGTTCATAGTAGGGTATCACAGGCCTATACAACATCAGGATATACAACAAATGCCACTAAGGAAAAATATCGTGACTTCACCAAATGAGGTCATTTCAACTTTAGTAGAAAAAGTTAGGGGGTTGGAACTTGCTCAGGCAAATCACCATTCTCAATTCATGCAGGCAGGAAATTCTAATCCTCCACACCATCCTAGCCAAGTAGACCTCCTCATAGGAATAGGCACGTTGGGCATGCCTCCTCAGTATTCACAACAAACGCCAACTAGAACCGCCATTTCTAACACCATTCCAATACCTCCCGGTCTAGTACAAAATAATCCATTCCTGGACAATACCCCTTCATACTTAAACATGTACTCCAAATCACCACAAGGGGATATGTTCTCCTCTCCGGCATGGTTTCTCAAACACAGGGGTTTCCTTATGCCCCTGCCAATGCATACACTACGCCATATCAACAACCCATTCCACCACCGCTCCCTCAGCAAGCACCATCAATGGTCGAAACCTATGTGATAGGAACTTATTCAGAATATTTGAAAGAGCCCTTAGATTTCACCATACGAAGCATCATGCTTCCAAGACCTCTTCCCAATTTTCCCAAATACAAAGGTGAGGGAGATCCAAATGCACATATCAAGGCTTACGCCACAACCATTTGAGAACTACTCCCTTGGGATGGGGTTGTTGCTAAAATATTCCCCAAAAATTTGGAAGGCATCACTCTCTATTGGTATTATAGAATACCTGAGGCTTCCATCCATTCATTTAAACAACTCATTTCAGAGTTCATTAAGGCATTTGAAATGAACAAACTATTAAGAACAGGAATAAGGGAATTCTTGCACATTAAGTAGGAACATAATGAATATATCGCTCATTTCATCAAGAGGTGGCGTGCAGTTCTTTATTCTTCAGCCAATGCTCCAAATATGGACCAAATGGAACTATGTGATTTATTCCTTCATTCTCTTAGCAGAGAAGTAAAGGAAGAATTCCAGAAGTTCCCACTAAGGACTTACGATGAAGTACTTGAGAGTGCTCTCTGAATAGATCAAGTGGCAATAGATAGTGGTCGTAAGATGTATGGAACAAATGGGAGGTTAATCACCTCCAACCAGAATACTACGGCTTATCCTACTACCACAAATGTCAATCCAGGACCTAAAATCCTCAATAAAAATCATGGAGTGACAACAGATGGAGTAACTGATCAGGCTAAAAAGGTAAATATTGTGAATGCTCCACCACTAATGAACAACCAATGAAACAACAACTTTACCCCAACAATCAATGCAGTGGATTTCAATCATCCACAACAACAACAACAACAATGGTGAAACCCTACACACGGTCCAAGCCAAAACTCAACTGGTTGTCAAAACCAGAATCAAAACCAAAAACAACAAATGCAAAACTTTAATCCTAATAGGCAACAGTTTGATCAGAGTTTTGGGCCACAATATACACCAAGCCAACAAACTAGGAATTACAATCCTAACTCGTATTGTGGCTTCCACAAAATTCAGGGCCATGACACTAGAACATGCCACGACTACAATAAATTCATGCAACATTTTCCAGAGGAATAAAGAAAACTTTTCATAGATATGTTCTTGGTAGATCCTACGTCACCAAAGACTAAATAATTTTACGGGGCAATTTCCCCTCAAAATGTACCCCTTAAGATCTTCAATGATCCACTCCCAAATCACAACAACAAAAGGTTAAATTTGAATGGGACAAACAAGGGTGTAATGACAAGAAATAATGATCATGAAGCCTCAACTTCACTAAATCCATTAGTTGCACCACAATTAGGAAGTCAATCGCGACCCAAGATAGTTAGTTTAGTGGAATTAGACGCCGAACTACCCGTGGAAGCTATAACAAGGACACAAGAGTATTCCTCTCAGCCAAGTCCAAGTTACCTACCGAAACAGATAGATTCCAACAAATGTTAGTAAGACCCATAGGTGCCTATGATTTAATTAATGATCTAATAAAAACCTTCTCGCACATTTCTTTTTGGACTTACTAAAGAACTCTCCTGCCCACAGGGCTGCTCTTTTAGAGGCATTAGGTTTAGGTCATTTAATTAACATCACTCCACCTCCCGAAACACAGGTAAACCATATAGACTTTGATATCCACCCTCTAGGGCAGCCGGATAGGGATATCAAATTCATATTTGAAATAAACAAAATGCCAACAGACGCTGAGATTGCACGCCGAGGTGATCTAGCCTTACATTTGCAAGTATGGGTTTATAACAATTATGTGAAACGCGTGATGGTTGACGATGGGGCAGCAGTTAACATAGTCCCCTTCTCTTTCCTTCAAAAGCTAGGGTATGGAGAAATGAATTGTTCCACGACTCGAAATACACTAAGAGGCTATGATAGCCTTAAAGCCACGTCAATTGGAACTATAATACTACCGGTCACCTTAGGACCCAAAAAAATCCTGACTGAGTTTTATATTATAGATCGGAAACCAACTATAATATGATCCTTGGCCGACCATGGATACATCGTATGAAGGCAATCCCTTCTACATTATTCCAAGAAGTAAGATTCTTGCATTTAGGAAAGGTGTTCATAGCCAAAGGTGATCCAAAACCATTCGATATACACCTAGCTGACTTAAAGAAAAGACCAGGCATTCACTCGGAATTTGAACTCCCAACAAACCAACTTAATAAACCCACCAACACAAAACCGGAGGAAAAGCTGGTACCTACGATAGATCTTGAGACTATGAGCCTAGTCAAGATGATCCCAGCCCTCAAGGATGAGGCTAAGATTGTAGAAACAATATCATTAGGAACTACTATAAAAATCGTTGAATTGCTAGAACATGATCTACCAATGTTCCTACCATTTGATTCTGTAGGCATGGGATATACCCTAGGTGTTGGTTCTCTTCCAATAGAGGATCTCTGCATGGTAGAAGTAGAATATGTTAACACAACAAATATCCCAACGCCCATATTCCTAGCTAAATATTGGACTCTCCATTTTAATGGAGCTAGATGTCATTACGGGAGTGGGGGCGGTGTAAAATTTCGAATGTACAAACAATGGTGCTTGAGTACAAATCCCTCCTCCTTGGCCTCGTCTTAGGTAAGAGGATCGGTGTTAATAACATCAGGGTGTTAGGAGACTCACAATTAGTAGCAAACCAAGTCGCTGAGGTGTATGAAACCAAATCCGAACACTTACAGCTCTACAAAACAACTGTATTGAATTTAAGCAAGGAGTTTGACTTCATATCAATTGAAGCAATCTCACGAGAACAAAATCTTCTCACCGATTCAATAGCAACCTCAGCATCACGCTTCACTCCAAATAGTGAGTTGGAAGATACCTATTTCATGGTATCCCTTCGTACCGAACCATTAGTGAAAAAAATGTCAAACCCTCTTTTAACGAACAGAGATGAGAACAAATCTACTATCCTAGACCACATTGATAGTGATAGAGCCACTCTGAATTACTTAAACACCTATGTAGCGTTACATCTCACCCATCACGCAATAGATTTATCCTTAATCCCGCATTCATCTTCCTACTTCGGAAATCCCATGACAGAGCTTCCCCCACAAAAAGACCTCAGCATATACACAGTCGAGAATGGAGACAATCTTGAACTACCTCTAGCCCCTGAGTTTGAAGAAGTTAACACTTCTCTAATCGAAGAAACAATCGATATTAACATTAGAACAAAGGATGAACCAAGGATATTGAAGTTAGGATCCTCGTTAACTCCATCAGACGTAGAAATACACACTCAAATCCTCAACGAACATCAGAAGGATTTCACATTTAATTATAAAGAAATGAAAGGGGTTGCACCACACATCTCGGTACATAACCTCGTCACCAAATCGACGAAAATCCGATTAAAAAAATTCAAGACCAATGAAACCTAAGGTAGCTCTCATGGTGAAAGAGGAGGTAATGAAACTCCTCCAAGTAGGATTCATCAAACCAGTCAATTACTCTTAGTGGGTATCTAATATCATTCTGTTCTAAAAAGAATGGGAAGATACACATCTGCATAGACTTCCGAGACATTAACAAGGCATGTCCTAAGGATGACTTCCCGTTACCATCCATAGACGTCATTGTTGATGCAACAACTGATTTGAGCTTTTGTCTCTCATGGATGGATTCTCGGGATACAATCAAATCAAAATATCCGAACAAGATCAAGCTAAAACCATGTTTATAACTCCTTGGGGAACCTATTGCTATGTTGTTATGCCATTCGGTCTCAAGAACGCTGGTGCTACATACCAGTGGGCTATGACATATATATTTCATGATCTTATTCATAAAATTGTGGAATCCTACGTAGATGACTTGTTGGCCAAGGCCAAGAAGCATTGTGATCATTCGGAAGTGCTTCACGTCATTCTTTCACATCTAATAGAATACGAGTCACGCTAAATCCAAAAAAATATGTCTTTGGTGTAACAAGAGGGAAGCTCCTAGGTTATATTGTATCGTCACGTGGGATCAATGTTGACCCAACCAAAATTAGGGATATTCTTGAAATGGTCCCACCTTCAGATGAATCTGGAATTATGTCATTTCTCGGAAAGCTTGGTGCAATCCGAAGATTCATCTCGGACTTAAGCTTCGCCATTCATCCAATCAACAATCTACTTAAGAAATATTATAGTATTGATTGGACCGAAGACTACAATGAATATTTCGATGCAGTTAAGTGTTTCTTGTTATCACCACCTATGCTAATGCCACCTAAGCTAGACCACCCGTTAATTTTATATTCGCGAGCTACCAATGTCTCACTAGCCTGTATCTTGGCTCAAGAAGACGATGACAAGAGAGAATGCGTGATCTATTTCATTAGCTGAACGTTGCTCGACTATGAAACACGTTATACACAGGCAAAACAAGAATGCCTTGCCATAATTTTCACAACCAAATGCTTAAGACATTATATGCTAAATCAAGAAACAAGGGTCATTGTAAAGACAGACTATTTACAGAACTTTCCTCACACAAGGGTCCTTGTCTAAAAAGGCTAGAAAAAGATGGCGTTAGAAGATATTTGGGTGGCGTTAGAAGATATTTGGGTGGACCCAGAAGCGGGTCAGGGAAGTGATAAACTTCCTTGGCGGATGTCGATCCACGTTTTCAATAAAGAAAAGAAGCATACATGATAAAAGATGTAAATAAAGACTAGATTTTCGATTGCGGTAATAAAACAATGAAACAGCGAGACGCAGAAAATACGAAAAAGCGAGGAAGCTGAAAAATAATCTTTGGTTTGTGTTACACTGTGACCTTTTACTCTGCCCAGATGAAATCGGCGTCGGCCCAGGTAGAATCGGGCGGCCCGATGTGATCGCGTCGGCAAGGGACTGATCGGCGTCGGCTTGGATAAGATCGATGTCAGCCCGAAGCGGTGACCAATCAGGGACTGCGCGATGAGATTCGGGGATTGGAAGGTGAATGTAGTCTGCAAGATGTGCCGAAGATGGAGAGACGCTGGAACAGAGTCACTAGATGATAGATGATGGTGTATGATGTTGATATGATACGGGCAGAGTAACGGTGCTCCTCTCAGGGATTGATTAGGACAGGATCTGCCCTAACTGAGACAATTGATGCTAAAAAGATCTCCCTTTCTTGCAACCTAAATCTTTCTCGCTCTCTGTTCGTGCGTAAGTGCTTTCTTTCGCTCGTTAGTCTCTTTTTCGGTCCTTCGAACTGAGCTATGGACCTGCTTTTATAATCGGCGCCGCTCCTATAAAATCGGCGCCGACCAAATGGGTCGGCGCCGATCGCGGAGAAGACTCCCGAGATGGCCAAATTGATCGATTCGAGAAAGACAAGACTTATCCCGACCACGGGAAATATCCCGCTTAGGGAAGATTTAAAAATGGATGTGATACATGGGTAGAATAAATTTGGGGTAGATAAGTGATTAAGATGCATGGGAAGAAGCGTAATTAAATATTTAATTATTTAATTACTCATGGGTAAGATGTGATGTGATGAATTAAATTTAGAGTAAGTGATTAAATCACAAATTGGATAATATCCCAAGGGGATAGTTGGTGACGTGAACGTGCCCCAGGTTACCTAAAACGAATGTGAGGGACACTAAATTGAGAAACCAATTTTAGGTGTCTACATTTTGCCCCTTTTTGTCAAGTAACTTGCGATAAGCAAGGTTATGAGACAAAAACAAGGAGATGGAAGAAGAGAAGAACTTGTGGTGATGTGATCCCCCTCAAACTAGGGATGGGATGGATGATAGAACAGACGATCCCGAGTTTGAAAGAGGTAGATGGAAAATGCAGGATGCCCCAGTCGGATAGCTGGAGTAGAACTGACCATTGAGGACGCATAAAAATAAACACAAGAGGCAGCGACCTAAAGGAACTCACATTGGTAGGGAAAACTAGCCGGTCTCCTCGTGAGGCAGCGTTAGTTCCTACGAGACCCATGAGTGTAAGGAGAAGCTGCAAAATAGTCCAACATCTAAAGAGAGACACATTGGTAGGGACAACTAGGCGGTCTATAAGTCGGGCAGCGTTAGTGCTACTGAGACCCGCGTAACTCTAAGCGGCTAAACAAAAAAAGCGAGTGCTCCACGCAAAGGAACAAACTCGAAATAGATGGTGATATCGAAAATATGTGCGAAAGACAACATGTAGCACACAATAATGATCGAGATAGAGACCAGCCAAGCATCAACACTATGGCAAAGAGATTAGCAGATGGAAAAAGCAGCGTGGAAAGCGATACCGCAATCCACGGGCAAAAATGAATAAATCGATAGGTGATAGATGATGAATAGATGATGATGATATAGACATAGAGGATAGATAGATGATGAACTGATGATGATTGATATGTGATTTAATTTGGATGAGAAATAGATATAGATAGATGGAATAGATGGAATTTTAGATGTTTTGATGGATGATTAGATAGATGTGATTGATAGATTGAAATGTGGATAAAATAGATGTGATTGGATAGATATAAAGCCGATAGATGATAGATGTGATGTGGATAGAATTTTGATTGATATGTGGATAAAATTTTGATGAAAAAGAGAGATAGATAGATGTAATGTAACTTGGATGCACAAGTTTTTAGATGTTTTGATGGATAGATGGATAGATGTAGCGTAATTGTGATGGATAAAGATATAGACTGATAGAGGATAAAATAGATGTGATTGGATAGATATAGACTGATAGATGATAGAAATAGATGTGATTAGATAGATCGATATGTGGATATAACTTTGATATGATGGATGTATATGCACATGATGGATGTTGGATGCAGATATGGTGATAGATGATGTGATGTAACTTGGATGTACACATGTGTTGGATGTTTGGATTAGATATGGATAGATATAATGTACCTTGGATGTACATTGTGATGGATAGATTTAGATATAGATAGATGCAATGTACCTTGGATGTACATTTTGATGGATAGATAGATGGATGTGTTTGATATATGGATGAGATATAGGTAGATGCAATGAGAAATGAATACAGATAGAATGTTTGGATAGATAAGATGAATTTAGATAGAAGATAAATTGTGATTGAATTAACATGCGAAATGTCAATTTAACAGGATGCAAGAGCCAAAGATGAAAGCGGAAACAACCGTGACTTAGAAGAGAAGATACTCGGAGAAGAAGAAAAATGATAAGTTGGACTTCCAACCGACCATAGATAGAATCCAGAAAGGAAACCAAAAGACCAAGCATACAAGGCCCTATATAAGATTAAAATAAATCTGACACTAACTAGTCATGAAACCGGATCTAGGATAAAAATGGAAAGAAAAGTAAGTATCTTGTCGGAACTTACAAGGGACGAATACATGTCCATAGTGGGGCAATAGGATTCTCCATATGATCGACAAAAGGTCCTAAATCTCGGCTTCATGATTTTGAGAAAAAAGCAAAGCCCGATCAATGCGGGAAGTTTGCTTGATATGGAAAAGCGATCGATGCGGGAAGTCTTTCGGTGATCTTATAAAGCTGGTATTTGAAGGCTGATTAATTACAAGAAGCCTTGAATTTTCTTTGAAAACAGCCGTCCTTGAGGAGCGAGCGGTGCATGTATTGTGAATTTTAATGATAGCCATCCTTCGAGGGTATGGTCTATTTTCTTTTTGATTCACTTGATAATGTATGGATAGCTGTCCTTCGAGGATCGAGTCTATCTTTTGGATAGCATCTTTTTTTTTTTTTTTTTTTTTTTTTTTTTGGAAACTTTTTGGAAGAAGGCGAGTTTAGACCTAGATAGATCAAATGGAGGAAGAGAACATAGAAGAACATGCACTCACGACCGAGTAGATCGATGAAGATAAGTACTTGGGACGGAGATGAAGTGGTGATTAAGGTATTCCTACCATGAGGAGGAACATATCCAAAAAAAACGTCAATGAGTAGAGCCGCGATACTCATACTTAAGGTAGAAACGAGGCAATAGGCGGAGAACCACACAATTTCAAATCACCACGAAAGTAGATGGCTGGTTATTAGGACGGATGGAAGATCTGAGTTGCGACTAGATTTGTGTAAGATAGATTTTAACAGTAGAAGGGCCGCAAATGCAAGGCATTAAGAGGTTCCGCTTCAGGGATACCATCCATGGAAGATAAACGATAAGCCCCAGACCCATACTTATGAGTGATAATGTAGGGGCCCATCCAGTTGGGAGCAAACTTACCACGTTGACTTCTTTCGAGTGTAGTGACATTTTGATTTTCCTTAAGAACAAGATCACCAATTTTGAAGTCACGATGTTGCAAGTGCTTGTTATAAGCACGTTTGACACGCTCGAGATAGACCTGATGATGATCAAGAGCGTTAAGACGCCGCTCATCTAATAGTTCAAGTTGTCTTTAGACGATTTTGACGATAATCCTCATCGGAGACAAATTCTCTGAGAGAAACACGGAGAGATGGGATTTGGACTTCCAAAGGAAGGACAGCCTCAGACCCATAGACGAGAGAGAAGGGAGTAGCACCAGTAGGAGTACGAATGCTAGTCCGATAAGCCCGAGAGAGCAAAGGGATATGTAGATGCCAATCCCTACCATTTCGACTAGTTACCTTTGCGAGGATATTACGCAAAGTTTTATTGGAAGCTTCGGCTTGACCATTAGCTTGAGGGTAGTATGGAGAAGAAAAGCGAGCTTGATATTGAAAGCATTGCGAGAGATTACGCAAATCAGCGTTTTGAAAGACTTACCATTATCGTGATTAGCTTGTGTGGAGCATGGCGACAAATGATGTGTTGATAGACAAAATCAACTATGGGTTTAGCCTTTGTTGAAGAAAGGGGATAGCTTCTACCCACTTAGTAAAGTACTCGATGGCGGTAATGATAGAATGATGACGTTTGTGAAGAACGAGGATTGATGAGACCAATAAGATCAAGACCCCACTTTGCGAAAAAGGCCACAAATCCGCGCGAGGTTCTGCAAAGCTTTGACTAGGGATGTGCGTGAGATTGGAATATTCTTGACACACTTGATGCACTTCTTAGTGTATTCACAACAATCTTGATTAAGAGAAGGCCAATAATATCCCAAGCGTAAAATACGCAGCTACAGACTAAGCCACTAAAATGTCCACCACAGATACCGTCATGGACCTCCTGAATAGCTTTAGATGATTCATGGGTTTTGAGGCATCGAAGCAAAATACCATCAAAGCCGCGCTTGTAAAGAATCCCTTTAGGATAGTGTAGCGATTGGCGCGTTGGACAAAAGACCTTCTACCATTGGGAGACAAATCTGGAGGAAGGACCGAATGAGATAGATAATCAACTATCTGTTGATACCACTCATCCTGAGTATGGGTTGTGACAGCATTGATTGGCGTTAGTTGCCCAAGATAAGATGGTTGATCTAATCGTTGCCAGACCACATAAAGGCGAGTCTTGGTAAAAGCGGGATAAGGGAGGCTAAAGAGGCCATGGTATCTGCGAATCGATTTGCGATGCGCGGATGGCTTGGATAGTGAACTTGTCGAAAGATTGGAGTTGGGCAAAAAACGATGTCGCGATATTTTTGAAGGATATCATTCTTGCATTGATAGACACCCGTGACTTGGTTAACGATGAGTTGAGAATCACCAAAGATGTCAATATGGCGGCGCCGAGATTAATGGCATTTTGAAGACCTAAGACAAGAGCTTCGTACTCAGCCATATTATTGGTGCACTCAAAGTTTAATTTGTGTGCGGCCCAGGATAGGCATACCCCAGGAGGAATCATCACGAAACCCGCACCTCCCCCCTTGCTGGCATTTGGATCCATCGAAGAAGAGTTTTACTTTAAATGGAGATAGACCAAAATCAATTTGTTGGATAAATTCATCGGGGAATTGAGCAAGGGGTCACGAGTGTCGGAAGAGGAGCATCGGCTAATTGATGCTGCAATAACTGACCCTTGATAGCCTTTTGCGGGATAAACTCGAGTCAAACTTCTGTCATGAGCATAAGCCAGCGGTGATCGATCATTGTGATAAGGCTTTGCATGGATTGTCTTAAGTGGATTGACACTTGTGACAATGTAAGTTTTATGATTAAGGAGATAGTGGCGAAGCTTAGAAGTTGCAAAGAAGAGCGCAACATAGTTTTCAGCTTGAATGCGTGTCTCATACTCATGGAGGTGCGGCCCGATGTAATAGACAGCTTGTTCTTTACCACAAGTGTCCGATGCGAGATCATGGCTCCCGAGCATGGTCGATCACGAGAGATATAAAGATAGAAAGGCTCCCCCTCGCGTGGAGGTGTAAGCACAGTGGAGAAAGAAGATAAGCTTTGAGATTATCAAAGGCCTTTTGGCAATGCTCATCCCATTCAAAATGAACATTCTTACGGAGAAGATGGTGAAAAGGTTGACAACGGTCCGACAATTGGGAGATAAAGCGGCCTTGCTGGCCCGAAGACGTCCTTGGAGGCTGCGGAGTTGCTTTAGGTTAGAAGGGGAGGCATCTCAGGATAGCTTTTATTTTCGCGAAGTCGACTTGATGCCCACGATGGAAATGATAAAACCTAAAAGTTTACCAGTGAGAACGCCAAATACGCACTTAGCTGGATTTAGGCGAAGACGAAGCGGACAAGCCTCTCGAGAGGTGCGAGGATGAAAAGATGATCTGACGGCGTTTGGATTTGCCGAGAGATCGTCAACATAATCCTCTGATTTTGTGTAAGAGGTCATGGAAGATGTATGTCATTGCTCGTTGATAGGTTGCTCTGCGTTCTTAAGGCCAAAAGGCATGACACGATAGCAAAAGGTCCCCGAGGGAGTTATGAAGGAAGTCTTATGTTGGTCTTACAGTGCGATGAGGATTTGATTATATCCGAGAAAAACCATCCATAAGAAAGCATCTCATGACCATGATTAAATCTACGAGTTGATCGATATTAGGAAGAGGAAAATCATCCTTTGGGCGAGCGAGATTAAGATCCGGAAGTCGGTACAAATTCGAATCTTCCCGGTAGCCTTGAATTCTTGGTACTACATTGGACACCCATTGCGGATAATCGATGGGTTGGATGAAGTTAGCCGAGAGCAAGCGTTGTAACTCTTCTTTGACAAGAAGGGCTACTCTAGGGTGCATTTTACGCAATTTTTGCTTGGCTTGGTTTGATGTTGGGAAGGGTAACGATATTGTGGACCACAATATCGGGATCGAAATCTGGCATATCCTCATATGACCAAGCAAAGGCTTGTGATGTTTGGAAAGAAAAGCGGTAAAGTCCCTAACTCCTGTGGATTAAGGGATTGGCCGACCTTAATGATGCGAGGGTCTTGAAGTCCCTATATTAAGGTCGATAGTGGCTTCGTTGAGAAGGGTAGGCGTGTCGAAGGAATAGTCTTGGGAGATATGAATCCTCTGCCCCTTTGAGATAGGTGAGGACGAGAATCATCATCCGCACGGTGGATAGTGTTGATAGTAGGAGAGTCGTCTCCAACTATTTCGAGGAAGATTAATGGTATGGAAGCGGACCGATTGTTAGTCTCATAGACTAACGGCCCTAAGAAATGGTATTGATCAAAAAAAAAAAAAAAGTTAGGTGGGATGGAAATGTCGTCATCCACATCAAGTGATGCTTCGATTTAGTGGGAGAAGATGGTTCCTTAGTAGGAAGGGTTCATCGAGAATAGTGACGGTGGCCTGCGAAAGGGTTTAAATCCTAACCCAAATTTTGATGTGGCATGAGAGTAGGAATGGATTTGAGATCATGTATACCTTGTTCATATTTTCCAGGCCAAAGCCTTTCCACGCGCATCGATATAGATAAGTTTTTGCAAGCGTGGGATTACGTAGATAATCAAACCTGTTAGGTAAGGTTTGGCTCTAGGAGGAGAATCCGGGCGATAATGAGGTGTATCAAGACCACCGTAGATGAAATTGAGTGCATTGATTGGGCAAACCAATGGTGACGATGCGGCCAGAGACCTGGTTGATATTCGGGTTGCTTATGCAGTCTACCATACTCATTAGGTTTGAGATGGGCATCGAAAGATAAGAGAGAAGCTCCCTAGTGAGAAACGCTGCAATGTCTCTTCCAGTTTTGTAAATCCGGTAATTTGGTTGCGAGGCATGGAAGAAGATGAGGCCCCATTTGGAGAAGATGTATTTTCTTTTAAAGGGGCGGACCTAATGGTCATGTCGCATTGTGCAGAAGGAAAAGGATCTCCTGGATGGGTGTATATTTTGCCCTCATATTGATATTTTAGGCATCGATGGAGGGTGGATGGGACACTGATGCATTGCGCGAATCCGGGAGCGTCAGGGATCATGTTATAGTGGAATTTTCCTTGACAATATAGAAGAGTTCATGGAGCGACTTCTTACCTACTCGGATGGGTAAGACCACGGTTCTAGAGTGGCTGCTAGGCGATCGTTAAATGATCGAAGGGCGAAGGCGGAGGAGGTGACACCACATTCTTTGGTAACTTAAGTTGTTCGAATGTGTGGGAGGAGATGGCGTTGAGAGCAGCTCCACTATCGATCATAACACGTTTTAAGGTAGTGTTATTGACTTGGGTGATGAAGAGGGAGCCTCCAAATCCTCGAAGAAAGATGAGGAATTTCGAATCCTCAAAAGAAATGGCGGTCGATGGACCATTGATCAACAACCAACTCGAAGGGTTGGGGCTCATCGGAATTTCTTTGCGATGCGGCGCGCGATTATCGATTAGAGCTTTGGCGATGTTGTGGGGAGGATTGGATGAGGTCAAAAAGACATTTTGACCGGAGCTTGGTGAGTTGCTTCATGACACTCTCCTCAGCGGATACGGGAACTTGAGTCCGAGTGCGGCACGAATGGAGACCTTGGGTCGTGGGGCTGATGAGGAAGGAGACACGCCTTCAGGGGCTGCAGAAATGACAACCCGTGGTCTAGATGTTGAAGATGAAGATGGGTTATGATAACGTTGGGTTCTAGTGGCGATATGGATCATGTCAATTTGGGAGGGTGGAAGATCGGGCGACGTGGAACCACTAGAGGTCTGAATGGATGGTTGAGGTTCGGATGAGGCTAGGGTGACAGGAGGTACTTGTTCCTCCTCCTCCAGCAAAAGGTCACTTTCTTCTAGAAGGTTCTTGATAACGGCTTGGAGAGCTTTACATCCCTCAGTATCATGACCCGGAGTACGGTGGTAGGCACAAATCAAATCAGAGTTAAACCAAGCAGGTTTCACTCCTTTCGGGTTATATGGTTTAATCGGAGGAAGGGTTATAGATGAAGATTGGATAAGTTGATGAAGGATTTCGGTGTAAAATCTGGTAGACGAAGATGAGGATGGAGATGATGAAGATGGTTCTTTTACATTAACCGACTGCCGAGGTAAAAGAACTTGCATGTTAGGTTTAACATTTTTATTAGGGATCCTCTTATTTGTTTGGACATTTGGAGGAGCAGTCTTGGGTGCTTGGGATGGGAGTAAATGAGACATGATTGACTTTGGTGGAGGGGGAGCCCCTAAGATAGATTTTGAGGAGGATGGAAATGTGACAGATTTTGCGGTCTTTGGAGACAAAGGGGGTTGCTTAGTCGGATTTACGGATGATTTAGATAATATTGATTCGGATGAGGAAGAAGTCCTCAAGGTAGGTGTAATAGGAGGAATATAGGGTGCTTTGGTTTTTGGTAATGAAGATGAGGATCTTGATAGAAGAGGTGGCATCTTTTGGGTAGGTAAGTCTACTTTTAGGGGTGTTGATGAAGAAGAAGATGATGACTTTGATGGATGTGTAGAAGAAGACGCCTTCTCAGTGGGCAAATCCAATCGTTTATGAGGCGTGGAGAGAGATTTTTGTGGAAGAGCACCAAGGGTCTTGATGGTTCGAAATATGGGTTTTCCTTTTTCAGGGATGGTGACAACTTCCACGGCATAAGGTGACTGTAACCTTTTCGGAGGAAGCAAGTGGGATGGTACTGATGGTGTAGTGTTAGATTTTGGTTGTCGCGGTTTAGGTTGAGGAATCGAGTGTGCAAGTGTTGGTGTTACTTCTTTTGATTTTTCCTTAATAGGTGAAGTAACACTATTGATGGGAGAAGGGAGTGATGAAGAAGGAGTGCCTTGCGGAGGGAGAACTTCTGATGTAGTTGGAAAAGAGATAGGAAGGGTCAAGATCGAAGACACTTCCGTCGAAGTCGGCACAATTATGGGTACATTCACCAAAGGCATAGTTGCGACGGGAATGGGAGCAACGGAAGTAGATGTGTCCGTAGTGGAAACTCGGAGGGATGTGATTGCCTCGAGCATTGAAAGAATGTCTGATGATGAGACAGATGAGGATGACACTGTCTCGGGTATGGATGGGAGATCGGACAAAGGAGCGGAGAGAGATGACTCCGTGTTTAGCAATGTAGGGATATTCAAAGGTGGACTATCTAAAGATATTGGAACTCCCGTGATTGATGAAGAGGAAGGAGGATCTGATTCGATTGATGTGTTTGCGGATAGATTGGTTTCAGAAGAAGATTCCTCGGTAGAGATGAAATTGATAGTGTGGGTGTTTGGTTTTTGAGATTCCGAAGAATTATGATTTGGGGCATGATTGGGGAAGGGTTGTTTGAAAACGTCCAGTGCTTGATTTGGGGGAGCATTTGGGTTATCTAGAATAAGCTCGCCTTTATCAATGAATTTTTGGACAAGGTTTTTGAAAGTCTGGCATCGCTCGATGTCATGACCCTTGGTTCTATGATAGTGGCAAAAATCGTTTTCCCTATACCAGAAAGGACGTTCTCGACTTTCATCAATATCCCTAATGGGTGGAAGTTCGATCATGCGAACTTCCAACATTTTTTCTAAGATAGAGGCATATGATTCCCCCAATGGAGCGAAGGATCGAGAAGATGAAGGCCCTTTTCGAGTAGATGAAGGGTCTCTTCGTGATGGTTGATTAGGAGTACTATCGGTTCTTGGTGTTTTTAATACGATAGCATTTGTGGACCCTTGATTCTTATCTTTAGGAGGGAAAGAATTTGGTTTGGTAAAGCGAGAGAAATCTGGTTTAGATTTGGAGCGAAGTTTTAGCTTCCCTTGTTCAATGGCGCGAGATTCAAGTTTGCGTGCCATTGTAAAGGCCTCTTCAAAGGTATGAAAAGTTTGGATCCTTAGAGTGGAAGAAATGTGATTAGCACAAGATCGGGTGAACAACTCGATTTGTTGGGATTGAGGAAGGGAGAAAGACAATTGGTTGATTATCCCTCTCCAACGAGCGACAAAGTCTGCTATAGACTCATCGTCGAATTGGCGAATGTTGTAAAGATCTGTGATTGAGATCTTATGGGCGATATTTATTGAGAAGTTTTCAACAAACATCTGGGCCAATTGAGAGAAAGAAAACAAAGAATGTTGAGGATGTTATTGTACCGGTCAAAGCGGGACCAGCTAGAGACATAGGAAAGGTACGGAGCATGAGTTCACATCTGGGCGATAAGGTAGCAAGCATGTTTGAATGCTCGCAGATGTTGTTGAGGGTCTTCCCGACTATGAAATTTTGAGAATTTGGGAAGTTCCCATTGGGGAGGATAAGGCTTAAAAGCCACCGAAGGATGAATGGGTTCATTGCACACTTCTTCAAAGGAGTATGAAGGACGGGCTCCTTTTGTGGAGGCTTCCAAGTCTGCAATTTTCTTGAAGAGAATTTGAACTACATCCGATTGGGGAGGAGGTACATTGGTATGTCCTACATAAGAAGCAAGTAGTGGGTGTTGTTGAGGTGTCAATGGGGGATTCATCTGTTGTTGGATAGGATGATAAGAGGAATAACCAGGTGTTTTGGGTGACGCCTGGTGAGGTATTTGTTGTGAGGTAGCTTGCGTATAGGCAGGCTGTGAGATAATAAGTGGTTGAGAAAATATAGGTTGGGTGACGGATGGAGCCTGTGATTGGTGGACTCCTATGTTTGTTGATTGAATAGGGACAGATTGAGGAATATGGGTGTTGGTTAGATTGGACATGTTGGGGAACAAGACCTGAAAGGGCCTTCTACCGCCGAATTTGGTACGAGGGTGCGATCTTAGGGGATGGGCGAAGGTCACGATTCTTTGGAATATTGGAAGAAAGACCCCCAGGAGGGGCGAGAAGTAGGAACCAATTGACTTCGGAGGGGTTGGCTCATGAAGAGGTATTGACCTTGAGACACGATAGAGGCATAGATGAATTAACGGCGATATGCGGGTGTGCTGAGCGCATTTATCCATAGCAGGCGAAGACCTCTCGAAAGGTAGGTTGAGGAATAGTTGAGGTAAGCTGCGGTGTTAGGAATAGGTAAGACAATTTGAGAACTAGTCAACATGGTTGGTGGAAGAGAAAAAGGAGGCATAGAACCTCCCCTTTTCCGTGGCTCGAGGCGGAGAGAGGATGGCCCCTGTTCTACATAGGCACAGGATGAACCACGAGGATAATTGTACACTTGTTGGATTGGTGGGTCTTGGTCGAGATATTTGGATGACTTGTGTACTAGGTAGTCCATGAGGGCTACGGATTACGATCAGAGGCACGAAATTCGAGGATCCCATGAGGAATAGACTCAGTCGAGAAGATATTTACGATGGACTAGGAAAATTGGGCGTGATGGGATTGTTTTGGCTTGATGGAAAGGATTATACGACCATGAGGGGAACCCACTAACGGTGGTCAGGAAGATGGGAGGGTGCGAAACATCCACGGCGGTGGTGATTTCGGAGGAAGAAGGAACTGTTGGGCCATTTTCCTAGATTGTGACCGGGTGATAACCGTCATAAACAAGCAAGAAAGAAGATTGTCTAACTAATGCACAAACAATTCAAGCGGCGCAAGTGATTATCTCCTTTAAATTTTGATGCTTTTAAGAAAAGAAAATGTTAGGGAAGGCTTTTAGAAGCAGGAACTACTCGAGATAGCCAAACTAAGGATGGTTTGGGTAATGTGTGGTAAGGAGTCGAAGGCACTTGATAAAAGACGTGCGTGGCTTGATATAGGGGCCTACCCCGCACTTCACACACCGCTGCGATAAGGGAGTGGGTGCTTTGCCAATATATACCAAAATCTTAGTGAATTTATAGCGCGGCCCGAGTACCGCGTAGGCTCTTCCTCTTGGATATCACTTCCAGTAGGCGAGGCCGAGGAAGGAGTTTTGTTTAAATGCTTTATACCTAGTGATTTTGGCTTTGTGTGCGGGTGAAAAATAAAAATCAAATAGTGTCACTACTGATTTTGATCAATTCTTCAACCTAATTAAAACTAGATGAAAAAGCATGCAACAATGACAAAGAAAAGGTTCTTTTTAAGCACTTAAAAGCGAAATGTTTGATTTCGATGAAGACAAATCAAACAAGTTCTTTCCCAAATGCGATTAAGTTCTTTTTAAGCACCAAAAAAAAAAAACTGAAGTGTTTGGATGTGATAGATAACCAACAAAGAAATCCTAAAAAAGAGAAAACACCGAAAAAGAGGAATACATAGGTTTAGCTCTCGAGGTGTGTGGACTTCAAAAAGCGCGTTGTTGAGCTCTTCCCCTCGAACAATCCCACGAGCAAGCAAAGTGCTCCGCATGAAAAAAAAGATCAAGCAAACAACAAACAAGATCCGGAAAGATACATCCAGATAATGGTGAAACGAAAAAAATTTCTATTTAAAAAATAGAAAAATTTCAAGATAATGATTTCGCCTAAAAAGCAAGATTGAAATGATGAACAGAAATGCTCAAATAGGACTGATAGAAATCAGTGAAGAAAAGGAACAAAGTTCAAAACTAGAAAAGAAATGAACTTACCAATAAGGGACTTTGGTTGGGTCCCACCGTGCGTGCCAGAATGTAGATCAAGAATTTCGCGCTTGTTACCTGTCCAAGTTAATGCACCAAACTAAGCACAAAAACCCTGAAAAACCTCAATGAAATCGATACCTGATGAAGATGTAGACGGATGAGGAAGCCGATGTAGACAAGACGGGCGTACACGAGCAATTTACACAATAGATCCGAGTAACCTGCAAAACACCGGTGCTTGACAGAAAAAGATGGCGTTAGAAGATATTTGGGTGGACTGCCCGAGAAGCGGGTCCGGGAAGTGATAAACTTCCTTGGCGGATGTCAGTCCACGTTTTCAATAAAGAAAAGAAGCATACATGATAAAAGATGTAAATAAAGACTAGATTTTCGATTGCGGTAATAAAAGCAGCCCAGAGCAGCGAGCGAAAAATCGAAAAAGCGAGGAACTATGAAATAATCTTTGGTTTGTGTTACACCGTGACCTTTTACTGTCTGCGATGAAATCGCGTCGGCCCAGGTAGAATCGGCGGCCCGATGTGATCGCGTCGGCCAGGACTGATCGGCGTCGGCCCCGGATAAGATCGATGTCAGCGAAGCGGTGACCAATCGGGGGCTGCGATGAGATTCGGGGATTGGAAGGTGAATGTAGTCTGCAAGATGTGCGAAGATGGAGAGGCGGCTGGAGCAGTCACTTAGATGATGATAGATGGTGGTGTATGATGTTGATATGATACGGGCGAGTAACGGTGCTCCTCTCGAGGATTGATTAGGACGAGATCTGCCCTAAGCGAGACAATTGATGCTAAAAAGATCTCCCTTTCTTGCACTGACTAAATCTTTCTCGCTCTGTTCGTGCGTAAGTGCTTTCTTTCGCTCGTTCGTCTCTTTTCGGTCCTTTCGATTTGAGGCTATGGACTGCTTTTTTATAATCGGCGCCGCTCCTATAAAATCGGCGCCGACCAAATGGGTCGGCGCCGATCGCGGAGAAGACTCCCGAGATGGCCAAATTGATCGATTCGAGAAAGACAAGACTTATCCCGACCACGGGAAATATCCCGCTTAGGGAAGATTAAAAATGGATGTGATACATGGGTAGAATAAATTTGGGGTAGATAAGTGATTAAGATGCATGGGAAGAAGCGTAATTAAATATTTAATATTTAATTACTCATGGGTAAGATGTGATGTGATGAATTAAATTTAGAATAAGTGATTAAATCACAAATTGGATAATATCCCAAGGGGATAGTTGGTGGCTTCGGCCTACTCTAGAACATGACGTAGTAGAGTTTGTACAAAGGTGTCATAAGTGCCAAGAATTCTCCCATGAGATCCACATGCCAGCACAAGCTCTACAACCAATTGTTACTCCATGGCCCTTTTCTACGTGGGGCCTAGATTTGATAGGGAAATTCTCTCCCTCATCTATAGACGGCCATAATTTCATAATCACGGCCACTGAATATTTTACCAAGTGGGTAGAGGCCATGCCTCTTACTACTGTATCGGGTTCTATAATTGCCAAGTTCACTTTGAACCAAATCATTTACAGGTACGATGTCCCGTAAATCATTATCTCAGATAATGGGACTTCTTTTAAGAATGATGAAGTTCGTGAATTGTGTAATAAATTTAAAATAAGCCATCATACGGCCTCCTTGTATTACCCTCAAGCCAACGGACAAGCTGAAGCGACAAACAAAACATTAAAAGCCATTCTCCTTAAAACTGTGAAAGAAAAAAAACGAGATTGGCATTTGAAGTTATATCCGGCCTTGTGGGCCCACCAAACCTCAATAAAGAAACCAATAGGAGTGACTCCTTTCTTGCTGGTATTCGAGGCAGAAGCAGTTCTCCCACTTGAGGTTGAAATACCCAGTCTCCGTATCTCATTACAAGGGATTCTGGATGAAGACGCTTATAGAGAAGCATGTCTCTCCCAACTAGAAAGTCTAGATGAAGCTAGGTTAGATGCTAAATAGCGGCATAGAGTCTATGCTGACCGGATGTGCTGGCAGTATAACAAGAAGGTCTATGAACGAGACATATATGAAGGTGATCTAGTTCTAAGGCTAGACATTGGATCGATAAAAAGACTGGCGAAGGAAGGAAGTTCCAGCCCAAATGGTTGGGCCCATACCGAGTCACAAGAGACTATGGAAATGGTGCATATCTCTTATGTACACTAGAAGGTGAGGAATTTGGTGAAACAGTCAATTCCCTACACCTTAAATGATTCTACGCATAAGCGGCCAACATTATTTGTATAATTATATCTACATTGCATCTTCATATAATTAGGTTCATTTTGTCCGCTTGTTTCGTACAATTTTGTGATCAAGGAATTTATTCTTAAAAGCAATTCATTACAAACTTCTGATGGTATTGACATAAACACTCTAATCATACTTCTCCGTTTCCATGATATCATCAACTGTTTCAGAATCATTTCATCACATAAAGCTAGATATGACAAAGTCTTAATGGTAACCATACCAAGGTCTGCATGTTTGTTCTCACTTTTGGTTTCTTCTTAGGATAGGTGTCTTTCCTATGGTCTATTCTAGAAGCTTCATCATGTCACATCTATCCCGTATGTATATCTCTTTGGAAGTAAGAGCATGCTGACATTTTTCTCAAATAAGCAAGTCAAATATAGATCAAACAGAAAATTTTAATTTTACACATTTCCTTGCCCCACAAACCTTTGGTGATGAGCTTACGTCTCTTATTAGTGATGTAGGGTTGGGAAAGGATGGGAATGCCCTTACTCACCTATACCTTGTCCATGGTGATAAGCCCACACTTCTTACTAGTAGCATGGGGCAAGGTGTAGGGAGTCCTCTTGACAAATAAACATTGAAGGTCAAATCAACAATCAAATTCAAATGAACTTTTGAAATTTTGAGTCAAAAACAAATGAATCAGATGTCCAAAATTCTAAGAGAATTCAAAACACTTGAAACACATATTTTGTCTACCATGAGGCCATCTACGGATCTAAGTCTAGATAAACCGCAAAGCAAGTTACATCCCAAACTATGGAGTCACTCGAGTAGAGTAGGCTTGTAGCATCCTAATTTGGTTCCACCAAAGCTTTGTCTATCTTTCATCACTATCATTTCAATACATTTCATAACTTGTGCCCTTTCTAGCTCTCGGTGATAAGCCCTCGCATCTTACTAGTTGTGTGGAGTTAGGAGTGGGGCAAGTTTATCTACTCATCATACCGGTTTATCATCACACTTTGTCAAAACAAATATGAAGTACCAAGAATTGCTTATAGAAACTAAAATTCAAAATCACATTGTGTCTACATTATCACATATCAGCATCACGAAATACAAAAAGAAAGTAAACATTTGTATCATTTGTTCTCCATTGCATACATTCTAAAAAGCATATAAACATAACATCATAGTTTACATGTGGAAATGGAAACAAAGTCATAATACCAAGAATCTGATCCGAAAAGTATATATATATATATATATATATATAAATGGTCAAAATTCCTATACAATGCCATCATGCGCTAAGCATGGTCAAAATGCTCAAAGAGCCTAGGAGATACAAAATACATCATAAAAATAGTCCAAGAGAGCCAAGTGGCTTCTCAACCCCTATGAGATCCCTCTGAGGGTGCACGCCCATGCCTAGGACTCACGCTACGCCCGCTCCCGAGTGCACGAGAGGGCTCACAATCCCGAGGGCAGCTATGGTCTCGCTATGGGAATGACTCCTCATCGGGTAATCTCTTGTCCTATACCCCCTTGGCTCCGTATGGAGGGTAGATACCATCCCGCACAGGGGGCAAAGATGTTGGTATGTCTGCTAGCTGCTGAAGGCTCCCCTGCATCCACAAACAGCTCTGCATGGGTCTTCTCCATAGGGATCATCAGGGTATCTGTGCATACACAGTGGTGAATCAGGTCTCGCCACTCATCGGCGGTCTCTGCAAACAAAGGAGAAAATAAATTAGAAATAATCAAGAGATAAAAATAGATGTAAACAAAGGGAGAGATAGCAATTAAGGCAATCCTAACTCAAAGAAAACATTAAAAAGAAGGAAGATAACTCACTCGGATCGCTGGGCCTCCAAGATGGATCTCTAGGGTCAGCACCTGCCACAGATGCCGCCACTGACTAAGGTACTCCTCCCGTGGCTGGAGCAACATAGCATCTGCTATAGACTCATCCTCCCCACCAAGGCCCTGGGAGAGTGGCTCCTCTGAAACCAGAGTCACCCTCTCCGCGCTCTGCTCCGCCCTCTCTAGCCTATAAAATATCCTGAGTGTCATGCCACTCAGGATCATTGTCCTCCTCTCCACCTAACTCGCTAGCCTCAGCCTTGGTCTCCTCCTCCATCTCTCCCCCTATGAACTCCTCAGACTCGATTCTATGTCAATGGGGTCATCGTCACTATTATGGGCGGGACCGGAGGCAATCTGAAAGTAAGGGTGCCTGAGGAGCACCGGCTCTCCCTCGAGCACGTACTACCCACCTAGCCACAATAGGAACACCAGGAGTAACAACTGTCCAACCCCGGCCTCTAGGACCTCCCCTAGCCTCTCGAACTGATCTATATACTGGCACCACTGGGAAGCATACCCATGTAAGGTAGGCCAAACTGCTGAGGAACTCGGCCAAAAGGATGTATCTCCACCCTCCCTACCCTGTCAACAAGCTGCCCTGTGGTGGAGTAGGAAATCAAGGTAAGAGCCTCCTCGCCCCATAAACCTACCATGGCCTGATACGGTGTGGCCTCCATGTCATCAGTGGTTAGGGAAGCAACTAGCTGGTGAGGTGCTCTGAGCACCAACATGTCTGTCCATCTAGCTGCCCTCACAGCTCCGGGATCTGCCACCTCTACACCTTTGCCATAGGGGATGAAGCGCTCATAAACCCAGCTCATAACCAGGGTCAGGTGGCTCAAAGACCGCCCCTGTAAATGGACCACCCTGTACAAATCATGGTAGGTAGTCCCAAGAATGTCAGCTCCCCAGGCGTAAATCCAGCCATGTCCCTTAATTTGTGTAATGATGGGGGACCAGGAATATAATAGAGTATCTCCTCCCTTGTCCCCGATCAATCTCGAGGCAAGGATCCCCATAATGGCCTGCAAATCAATGGGATGGGCAGGATAGGAATAGATCAGACCCTCACCCCCTTCTTCAAGCTAGTGGAGATAACTGCATCTCCCATGTAAGAGGCCCACTGTGCTATCTGAGCCCGTGAACCTGCTGTCTCAAGAGTAAGTCATCTCCCGATGATCGGGACCCCCAAGATATGGTAAACATCCTCCAAAGTGATGGTCCACTCACCTCAGACCCCTGGTAATCGGAAGGTGTTCCGATCAACATCCCAATATGAAAATAAGTCACAAAGTATGTGACTGGACGGTGCAACATGTGGGACGTGTGATATACGTAGTATACCGGCCCTCTGAAGAGTGTCCTCCTCATCCTGTGAAAGGGCATCTAATACTGCTGGGAGCCAGTCACACTCTCTCTCTCTTGGCTCCATCGAATGTACTCCTCCCTCACCTGCATACACCCAAAAACACACAAAATAGAGCAAGTTAGTATCCAAATGACATTTGAAAAATCATGAAAACACATAAAAATGCTAAAAATGCAAAAACAATTTCAAACAAGTGTTCTTTTGGCATTCTGTGAAGAACCGCCGCCCTGAGTAGGGTGGCGGTTTCTGGCTCAACGCCGCCTTAAGGGTGGCGGTCTTATGACTCGCCACCTAAACGGATGGTGGTCATGTAACCACTACCCTGTTCAGGGCGGCGGTCGTGTCCCGAAAACCCACGTGGGTTTTGTACCCTAAAAAGGCCTAAAAACACAAAAAATGACAATTTTTAACTAAAACAAAGCCTACCCAGTAGGCGCCCCCTAGATAGACCTATTAAAACTAACATTTTCAAAAATAACCCCCCCATGACAAAGATTTTAGCATTTTAAAATTTTGGGGGTAAAAACGGTAAATTGAGAAAAACTAACCTATGATCTCACAGGTCGATGTTCTGCTCGTGGAGGCATGATCACTATCTCGTCACAAACGTTTTGACTCTACTCTCGTTAGAAACCGTCACTGTGGGTCCCAGAGCTCAAAATCAACCAAATCAACATGCATAAATGAATAGGAAAATGGGCCCACTTTTTCATATATAGCAACCTGACTTGTTTTGAATCCCCTTTTCACAGGTTTAGAGCACCGATGGAGGTAAGTTCTTATCCTGGACAAATGGTACGTCCTCATTTCATATTATTTTAGTATTTATTTTTTGATCTATTTTTTCTATCTGCACTTGATTTCTCTTTTCGTTTTGCAGGTGGTGGGAATTTTGGATGGCATCATTTCGACACGCAGATGTATCAGGTATAACTTCCAACTTCCCATTTTGAGACCACCATACTCGGACCCACCATTTTACGCCTCTTCATGGCTAAAACACTTCTCCAAGGGGTCAATATGTACGTACCCAAAATTGTAGGGTACTACACCGTCGAACAACGTAACACGTGCCCCAATGATGATATAGGTCTCCTCCCAAGGTGTTCGAGATCTAGAAAAGCTCCCCAAGTATGTGTTAACATCCCGCATGCTCCACTTAACCCCTACATGCTTTATTTTTCTCGTTTCCCCTCTTTTCTTTGCATTTTTCTCTTCATTTACGAAACCACCATTTCATCATTTCAGCTAGTTTCACTTTCGATATTGCCAGGGAAGCTATGAGGATTGATAGTTTCTGAGAAACTATGATTCATTCCTCACTTCTGAGGTAGGATCGAGAGTCTTTCAAATAGAGTAGATCAGTTATCAGGTTATTTAGAATAGATCTATAAACTGCACAGACAAGTAGCTATACTCGGTTGCTTTGTTTGTTTTAATTGCATTATTAGTTTAGTTGTCAATTTTAGATACATTAGATAATTGTTCTTTAAATTCTGTTCAGTAGTTTATCCATAAACTATCAGATTTAGGAATATACATAGACATATCTTTCACGGTTAAATTATTCTGTCATTAGTTAGATTTGTATAATTTCCTTTTGTATGACAATCACGGGACCTAGGGAACCCAGAGAATACATATTCGAGCCAATCGTGCCTCAACCCAATCTAGTCACAACAATAACCGACATAGATCAAAATCTTAGAATCCAAGTCTTCCGAACAACAACATTTGCAACAGATCAGCTCACAGTTGAGCGGGTTAAACATAGAAGACGACCAAGTGCATACGTTTTGGTCAAATCAGCCAAACTACAGATTATCCTAGATAAATATCTCGCATGAATGTAGAAGGGCTTGAAATAGAGCAAACATTTGGCTGTGATCCTTTGGTCCCACAGCTAGACACAGGAGATACTCTCACAGACATAGATACTAGCTTAAGAATTCAGATTGCACAAACGCCTGTGAGATACTCTGAGAAGATCGCACAACTATTAATTCTGAATATAGAGGCCGAGAAAGCATATGAGTATTGGATACTAGGGATTAGGGACTGATTCTGTACATGACCATAGCAGGTCCACAACAACCACGAATCTATGGTTGTGACCCAAAAATCCCATAGCCCAATGAATCCATAGGTGAATCAGCTATAGATGTTGGCTTACGCACATTAGTATTCATATCTACTCCACTTCCACCTATCATCATCGAACAGTTATCCTTGTTAGATGTAGCAGCTAATATAGCTAAGGAGTTCTGGACTAGACCAGATAATCACCCGTAGAATCCACTATACCCATCATCCACCCTATGACCCTATCTGGAGACATACGAAACTATCCCAGGTCATTTTCCGCGTATCCCACAACCCATAGACCGAATCACGCCAGAGCTTGATATTGATTGGATCCTTCGAGTAATCATCCTTACCGATTGATCTATCACACTAGTTCAGGTTAGGAGGGCCTTCTTTGCCTTAGATTCATAGTTTCCACTAGTGCGCGTCGAAGACATAAGATTACCTAACTAGTTTGTCTACATCCCACACGTATTCCATCCCCACCGGCTGTCTCGGCATGACCTCGGGAGGTCGGGTGCGAGGAAGAGTTACTTGTAGATTCCCATGCTCACTTGTCACTTTTCCATCATACAGAATCGCCACATGAACTTGTTGGATGCATCGCACCCCATTTCGAGAACACAATTGTCAACAAAATGTTTCCAAATAAGATATGTCCTCCCTTCTCTATGTTGCTTATGATTCCATCTACAATATATTGGGAGAGGTTATATATGGTTCCCTCAGTGACTTTCTTGTAGACATTCAGCCAGGGCTTGCTCACCTGGGTCCACCTTTCTTGTCCATTTAGCTTGGAGACTAGGTGTGCAGCCATCTTCATCACTGTATCGTTGATATCCGAGACATCGTAGTACCTTGATCCCTTCTTTAATCCCTGTGATGCTATGGTTTCTTTGATTTCCTCTTCATCCAGAAGGTCATGTTCGAGCACGTCCCCTTCACAATTTAGGCCTGTGAAGCTTGAAATTAGTTGAGGAGTTATGCACATTTTGTCCCCTGCGAAGTATAAGAATTCTTTGTGTACATGCGTCATTAACCATTTGTACAAGTGCTTGGGCTTCCCGAAATATGGTAACTCGAAAAGTTGGAGAAATCCTGTCTTCTCCATTTTCACCTTGACCATGTTGTTGTAGATCAACAACCCATCAGGTGTTCATTTATTTATGGGGTGCACCAGCTCTAGTGCCATTTCCTTCATGATTGTACTTGACCGGTGATTGTAGTTGATTACGGTCATCTTTCTTATGTGGGACTCCCAGTCTTGCCCTAGCAAAACCCCATCCGGGTATTGCATCTCTGAGTACCATTCCTCATTTATATCCAAGGGTATTTCTTCTTGTTTCTTTTTTTTTTTTTCCTTTACCTTTCCCTTCTTGGATTGTTCTGCAGGTTTACCAACTGGTTTTGTGGCCATCATTACACCCTTTGCTTTCATTCCCAGGTTAACTTGCAAGTTGTTTGAATATTTTCCTCTTGCGCCCTGTTCCCTAAAACATAAACCCTAATCACAGATGTTTCTCCTTTTATCACGGAACTTATTCACAACATTCCTCACACCCGTGAATCACTTTTTCTCTAGTTTGTAGATCCAACAAACTGATTGCGCTTAAGTTCTTGGGATTTTCCTTCGCACGAGTCAGTTCTCGAAACCCTAGTTCTTGAAATAAAATCACTCTTCTTGTGTTCGCAAAGTGAAATAATGAAATGTCCACTCTTGTATTTATAGATTTTCCCACTTTTACGCATTTAAGGCTAGGCTACCTATCACCGTATGAAAATATTTAATGCAGTGTTTTCAAATAAAACCCGACTTCAGCGCTTCTCCTTACACGCCCAATCCTTGTGCGAAAACTTTTCCAAACGCTCCCAATACTTATGCAAAAACTTTTATAACCTTTTGGCATGCAAACAATCCATCTTGACGAGAATAATCTTGCGTGTGTGTTATCGGTGCCAAGGCACTTCTTACATCCTCATGATTCTTGATTTTTCCTACCTCATGTTTTTGTGCTTTTTCTCCTTTGTACGTGGATTTCCAATGTAACCTTATTTTTCCACCGACCCAAATCCTCCTAGCAGAATAACTCCAAATTTCTCTTCATCATCTCACCCCACACTAAAATGATGTGTGGTCCTCTCAGTGCATTCATAAGTCAAAAATCAATAAGGTTACCAGGTACCCGGGCGTAAAACAAAACAACAACGTGAAAGGGAAATACAAGAAAGGAAAAGCATAAAAGGAAATTCTAAACTAACTGGCAAAACTACCTTATTTACAAACACCAAGAAGCATTATTTATAGTATGGCTTCAGTATACTCCCATTGAAGTGTCCAGGTAATTTTGTTCCATCCAGTAGCTTATGGCGCACGCGCGAAATCAAGGATGTATGAAATTACATAAGGAAGCAACCCATGCACCTTCAACTTTCCAAGATGACATAGAAATTTTGAATCATATAACAATACCATTTGGTAAACCTCAAACTATTTGTTCTTAATATGGCAGTCATGCCATGCCTTTTTCTTTGCCTTCTTAGTTATTTGGCTCCATATTGTTAGTGAGCACCTTTCATCCAACTTTATCAATTCATCTATTCTTTCTTCCAGCACTTTCTCATCGTCCAACCCTCCTGTGCACGTTATACTCAGAGACGGTAGCATGAATTCAACCGGAAAAACTTCTTCCACACCGAGCACCAATTGAAATGGTGTGGCCTTGTTCAATATTTTATACATTGTTCTGTATGTCCAAAGAACTGTTGACACCTTTTCATCCCAATCCTTCCTACCCACATCACATATCTTAGTCAATGTGTTACTAAGTATTTTGTTGAATGCCTCTGCAGTCCCATTTTCCTAAGGGTGATAAGGGGTAGTCCTGTGATGGGATACCATGAATTTTGCCAATAGAATCCTGATGGTTTCATTTAAAAAGTGAGTGCCCCTATCACTTGTTAAACTTAATGGGCACCCATACCTTATGATAATGTTCTCCCATAAAAATCTAGTAGCCATTTCTATGGTGCAATCCTTAGTGGGTGCGGCCTCTACCCACCTTGTCAGATAATCACTACAGGTAATGATATACTGCGAGTTAGTCCTTCGCGCAACTGGTGAGATTGGTCCAACAAAATCTATTGCCCATTTCTCAAAAGGTTCCACGCTATTGATGGCAAGGGCATCTCATGCCTTCTTCCATCTTTTCCAGGGGAGCTAGCTAGCGGTGGTCATAAGCCTTGCAAAACTCAATGCAATCCTGGTAAATCATCTCCCACCATAATCCGGTGACTAGGATCTTGCGTGCGGTTGCATTCCCCACATAGTGTCCTCCAGTAATCCCATCATGGGCTTCTTCTATTATGGCCACGTGTTCATGTTCTAATACACACCGGTGAAAAACCTAATCATGAACCATTTTATATAAACCCCCATTGATCAAAGGGTGTGGTGCGTATGGATAACCTTTTCCTTTCTAGTGCATTCATCCCTTCGGTGCCACACCTTCCTTGAGAAAAACAACAATGTATTCTAACTTCAGGGCATGCACCACAACCTAAATGTTGTGCATCCGGCATAGTTTCCATGATACTTTGTGCATCCTCTCTGAATCAATCCTTGATAAATGATCCAGCCCACAATTTTTCTTTCCAAGTTTTACCACCACTTTGAATTCAAATTCCTGAAATAAAAGTACCCAACGACATATGCGCCCTTGCAACACTACTTTTTTTACTAGATACTTCAAGGCCATATGGTTAGTGTAGAATATGAAGGGAGTCACTAGTAGATATTGTCTAAATTTGTGGAGCACGTAGATCATTAACAATTCCTCGTGCTTGGTTGTTGTATAATTTTGTTCTACTGGTGTCAACTTTCTACTTGCAAAACACAAGGGATGATCAACAATCCCCTCTCCTGGTTGAGCAAGAACAAATCCCATTGCTGTACCAGAGGCATCCACGTGGACATGGAAAGGTTTATCCCATGATGGGAATCATAGAATAGGTGTGGTGATAAGCCTTTCTTTTAGAGTGTCAAATTCCCTCTGCTGCGCCTCTCCCCACTAAAAGGCACTCTTATGTCTGAGCAATATTTCCAAAGGTGCGACAATCTTGGCATATCCCTTAATGAACTTTCTATAGTACCCAGTGTGTCCAAGAAATCCATGCATGGCACTTTGGCTAGTGGGCTCCCCTAATCCCACAATAACTGTAAATTTCACGGGATCCACCAGTAATCCCTCTTTGCATATGATATGCCCCAACAACGTTCCAAAAGGAGTTGCAAAGACACATTTCTTGATGTTGAGGGAAATCCTCAACTGCGACATCTTTCAAACATCAATCTCAAGTTATCACAATGGTCCCTTACCAATCCATACACTATCTAATCATCCAAATATACTTGAAGGAACTTGTGGATGAAGTCCTTAAATGCTTGTACCACTATGCACGAAAATACAGTGGGTGCATTCCTCAATCCAAAGGGCATGACCGTGTATGCAAAGCTTCCCCACTCGGTGGCGAAAGTTGTCTTTTCTTGGTCTTCCTTGGCAATCCTTACTTGGTGATATCCCAAGAATCCATCTGTAAAGGAATAGACCTCACGCCTAACAACTCCTTCCAAAATCTCTTTAGTGAAGGGGGTGGGAAAAGGATCTATGATACAAACAACATTCAACTCCCTGTAATCCACACATATCCTAATCCATCCATCCTTCTTTATGTTGATCACCATTGGACTTATCCATTCTGATTCCTCCATAGCCTCAATGATACTGGATGCTATCATTTTTTCTAGCTCTTCTTTAACCCTTACGTGCATATTGGGATTCATCATGTAAGGCCTCTTCCTGACTGGGCGTCCACCATCTTTCAACTTTATCCTCATTTCCCCCAATAAATGGTGGATGCCTTTTAACTCATGGTATTCGTGGGAGAATAAATCCTCAAATTCACACAAGATATCGATGATCTTTGATACTTCCTTGTTTGACCAATAGTCCCCAATGATAGCTTCCTTGGGCTCCTTCTCTGAGCTGATGTTAACTTTCTTGGTTTTGAGTGGTTCATGATACGTGTGCACACATGCATCCACATTGTCAACTACCTCGTACATCCCAACTGAATGGTTGACATTTAGGCTCTCCATCTCCTCTCCATCAATAACGTATACCATCTTTCCTTTTTCCTTTTCAGAGCACGCGCGCTCGAATTGTATGTATTCTGGTTCCTCCTCTTCGAACCATGCTTTGAAGCTAGGTCCACTAAGTAAATCTACTAATCTATCTTTTTCCATGGCACAATCCCCCAGAGTGAGGCACTTGATAGCCTACAATGCCTCATTAACCGGTTGCTTGGTACTTTGGTACTTGAATGTGTGAACCAGGTCAGCCGCTAATTCCTGCCAATTTCCCGTTTGGCGGTGAGTTTCAGAATGGATGTACCAAGTGCGTGCATAACCTTGTAGTGTCAAATACATCTTGTGCACCCAAAGGGAGGGTGGTAAAGCTTTCATGCCTTCTCCCCAGACCCTCTCACATGCTTGGATGTGGGAAGAGGTGGGTTCATTGCCATTGTAATCCTTGATAGTAGTGGGTATATTGCTCTTCAAGAATCAGATAATGAGCACAATTCTAACTTCACACCATTCCAACAAGTTTTTGCTATGCATGGCCCACCACCTCACTACTGTGCCTATCAAGACATAACCCAACATACCTCGTCACTCATCCTCCCTCCATTGAGCTTCCATTTCTCTCAAAATACCTCAGGGTATACATCCCCAAAATACTTGGTTATTTCCTTTCCTCCCAGACACCAAACTATATGTGCCATGGTTACCACTGGTCACCAATCCTTTCGAGATGTTACACAATCAATTCATAAGTCCCATGTGCTTAATTATCACATGCTATATCTGGTAGTATCATTGATGATTGAGCCTCATCAAACCGGATGACTCCTACATAGGGTGTATGGTCTCTATCTCTCTATGGAGCACACATATATTCTGTCTAGGACCTCCTCTCCAAGGGGTTCGGATAGGGTGTGAAGTTTCCATCAGCAAATAGTATAATCAACCTCTCTTCCTTGTTTTCAAAACTTATGTACCCCTTGTTAAACTAGAGATCTGCATTATTCTTATAGCACCACGGGTGCCCAAGTAATGCTAGGAAATTATCTACCTCGGAAAGTGCCAATACTTAAAAATCCCCAGTGAACTTAGTCCCCTAAATGGTAATGGTCACATCCTTCAAGACACCTATGGGCATCGCCTCTATCTTATTTGCCATATACAACACATTTGAAGATGGTTATAATGTAGGTCTTCCCATTTGATGCTAGGCATCCAGAGTGAGAACATTAACCTCCGTGCCTATGTCAATGAGGATGTTGCTAAGCATCCACCCATCCATTGCTGCATTTAAGGTGATCTCTTTATCATAATCAAGGCTATGAGGTGGGAGGTTTGCATGCAGGATCTGCCTTTCATGTTTTTCCCCAGCATGTGGCACCTTTTCTCTCAACCATGCTCCTAGTAGGGGAATAACATTCTCTTTCCTCAAGTTTACACACCTCCTTAACCTCATCTAAGTCATCCTTTGGTGCTTCTACTAGTCTTCTTTGCTCATCTTTTCTAGTTTTCTCTTTTAAGCATTGGATCTCCCCTTGTAAGCTTCAAATTATGTCCATGGTTTCTTGGTAGACTTCTTTTTGGTGAGCCGGGTTTGGATACTTCCCATGTACTACTTCTTCCCTTGAAACTAGAGGTCTCTGCCTAGGTGCTTCCCTTGTGTGCGTGGACTCCGCCCTTGTTGTTACCATAACAAGCTCTAGTTCTGATTCATGTATTACTCATGGGAGCCATTGCGTCTTAGCCTTCTTAATACTCACCATGGCAGTGCCCTTATCCTTCCGGTGCTGCTGACTCATATGTTCATATAACTCTGGCAGTCTTCATACTTATGTTTTTTCCACACCAGGGAGCATTGTAGAGCGCTTATAATGGTCTATGGCTCCATAATTAAAGCATGTTCCACGGCCATAAATCCTCTCGTAAAATCCCCTCCCGCGTGCACCTCCATCTCCATGTTCTTCATACTGATGCTCATCTCCTTTGGAACTGCTGGCAATGCCAATCTGGTGCACACCAAGATCAATTGCCTCATGAATCTGGTCAATCAATCTACAATCCTTAGTGTCATGTGTGGTTGAGGTACATATCTTGCAATAACAAGATATGTTTTTATGGATCACACATTGTAAAATGGGTCACCTACTTACATCATGATCCCCGTGACATATCTCGCAATTTACCACTACGGTGTGTACCACCTTCCGAGTACATATCCCGACATTATCCTTTGTGTGCCCTTCTATGCCACAATCTGTGCACCACATCCCACTGCGAGTCTCTAGAACCGTGTTGGAAAATAATTTCTCCAACTCGCTTAGCCATGTAAGCAATCTAAGCCTCCGAAATGGGCTAACACTGTGTTAACACTACCAACTACCTTAGCATGCAAAGTGGCTTCCAATGCTTCATGCGGTCCATGAATGTCTTATGAGATAAAGCCCTCCTAAAGGGTGTGATCAACCCTCCGAAAACCACTGAGCATGTTGTGAAGGGTGGATATCATAAGATATTTTAGACAATAGAGTTTTAAAGCATGCATCATATTCCCGCACGCTCTCTGCCATTCCCTGCTGGATTTCCTTGAGAGAGTGATGCTCTTCTGTTCAAACTCAGGTATGTGGAATTCTACCAAGAATGCATTTTTAACGCAGTATAATCCAAAATAGTTTGATGAGGGTCATAATTTCTATACCAAATATGCACATGTCCTTGCAAGGTTATTGTAAATTGACTAGCCTTTCGATCCTAGGTCGTGATCCCCTTCGCACGCCATAGCATCTCACACTTATGCACATGCACTGCAGCATCTTCTATCCCAATGTAATCTGGTAAGTGTAGAGACATATTGAAAAATAGTTGAGGAGGTGGCTGAGGCCCTTGTCCTCCTGATCCAGTCTCTTGATTTCCTCTGGTGTTTCCCCCTCCACTGGACCCACTAGATCCTGAGCCACCAGCTCCACCACTTCCACCTCCATATCCTCCTGTGTTAGGTACAGGGCCTGTGTTTGTCATGCGCCGAATGCTCCCGTTGTCTCATTGAATTGTGCACCAAAACTTTGTGAACTAGTGCCACTCCTAGTCATATTGCCTACACCACTTCCTGACATGCTCCCAAAACCACCTGTATATATGCCTTGTCTAAACATTCCACCAAATACTGGAATAGTGTGTGAAGCCATAGAAGTCCCAAACGAGAAGTTGTATCTTATGGGCACCGATTGGTTGCTTCCACTGATATCAAATGGATCAACTGTACTTTTCCCTCATTCAAACAAACCAAGTGCCAAGGTTCGGTCACTAGGTGGGGTCAGATGTGTGCCAATAACTCTTCTTTCTCCACGTGACGGGCTCTCATCGAAAGGCCAAGGGTTCTCTCTTCCGCACTTGCCAAGATGGGGTAGCACAGACTATTCAGGCTCCACATCCTCCATGTGAACCTCTTCTCCCAAAAACATCTACCTCCATGGATCCATCATAAATGCAACCTCATGCCATCTCGCAATCTCCCTCTCACGTGCTTCACCATACTTGAGCCATCTCTCCTCCCTTTCCTTTTCAGTTGTTATATTAGCCATCTTTTCCCAACTTGGCTTCCTTGCCAAGCACTCAGAGTGATTTAACTAGCCATTGGGAATGCCTCTAAACTCATGGTTACCATCAAGATTTTGATTTCCAGGGGGATAGCCCACAAAAATGATCCTCTGAGATCCCACAAAAATTCAAACTCAACAACTTCCAGACAAGAATACATGGAAATTGCATATTCCAAAGTGTAGCTAGCCAATACTCCCTTCCACCAATGATCTATAGCATGGGTCCATGTTAGATCAACATCTTGTAAGTTCTGGTATGTTTCTTGGGTCCAAGGGTGTGATTTATAATACCACCCCGACCTAGATGCATATGCCGAGAGCCACTCAAATAACTCTACTAGGAAACAAACAGAAGAAGGTTTCATACAACTCATGATAGAGAGTGTCTTCCACCCATCTTCATGTATCAAACTCAGGTCTAGTACTGAATCTCTGAGCAAACTCATCCTCCATGCTTTTAAACCAATTTTCAACACCTTCAAGTGTTAAGTGCTCTATCATCACTTTTTGCACAAACCATGACGTATGCCATGTTCCACTACAACTTCGAAAAGAGGGTCCCAACAATAGAAAAAGATGTAGTCATTTCTACACCCACCAAGAACAAGGGAACATCATGCGCGTTGGCCTATCACCCAGTGGTGCTTTGGGTGCCCACCGAGGCATGCGAGAGGGAGCCGAGTCTCTCTTTTATGTGAGTTTAATGGAAGGTGTAATTCATGATCTTGAATTAGTGATTTTAAAGGACATGAAAAAGCTATAGAGCTCATAACGGCTTCTAAACCCTTTCGAGTCATATCAAAAGTAAAATTTCTTAATGACGAATGACCGAACTAGAAAGTTGTAAATCCACAAATAGACTTAACATTCAAATAAGGTTCATGATTATACAAGATCAAAAGCATAATAGAAATATGTAGATAATATAGAGAGAAGATCTTAATACAATTATCATGGTAACCTTATCATATTCATTCATAACATTACTATAGAATATCATAGAAGGGAGACCGTAGTCATGTGCCATATCTGGATCCATACATGAAGAATTTCAAACAAAATTTACATTCCCCATTCCCTTATTACATCCTTCCTATAATCATCTACCCCTTTTATCCCATAGTTCTCGCAGTAATTATGCAGAGCTATGCTTCCTTCCTCAGGTTCTCCTCCTTTCTTTTCTAAGGGTGTGCATATATATATAGGCATCTAACCTCCAACAAACTCTGTAACCTCAAATCTAGCCCCAAGTGTCAAGGCATGGATCGCCTCAGCGCATGCCTCTCCATGTCATGATTAGCTTTTTGGATCTTCTTATCGCAAGGTATATTCCTTCCAGGACACCCTATTGCACAAAGCCGGAACCTTATCGAAACGAACACGTTCTTCATGTGTTCGATTCAAAAGACTGAAAATGGCTAAGTCCCAAATTGTGCTTTGTGGGCACACGTCCTTGGTTCTTCAAGAACCCTTTTTGAATCCTGCCTTAACTTGTGTGCTTCCTCCGGCCATGCGTGCCTATGCGGCTTTAAGATTTGGTAGCTACATTAGGATCCCAACAACCTATTGGGGTTAACACATTGGTTATATAAATATATTTATCAGATCTAAGCATAAAACTAATCAATACAAAAATAAACAAGAAGAAACAATACATAAGATTCAATGTGGTTCACCCAATGTGGGCTACATCCACCAAGAAAAACCCAATTTTACTATCACATAGGGAATACAATGAAGATTTGCAATCTTCCACACCTTCTTGGATGTCATGTACTTTATTCTCTATAAATTTCTCTTCTCTATCAATAGGAAACTTATCTCTATTCTAAATTGAATTCACTCTCCTAAAACCATAGCTTTATGCTTATATATGCATCTACAATCTTAGGGCACTTTAGATATGAAATTACAACCATTAGATTCACTTTACAACTAAAGATAAATCTAATTCCTATAACTTAATTATAATAGTCACGCACATGCAACCGATGTCGGTTAGCCTTAACCAATGGAAATTCCTTCTTTCCTGACTGATACCATTCCATGGGTGACTAACGATGGTTCATCAACCAACACCGCCATCGTGTATTCTAGAAAGTCTACAAAAGCATGTCAGTGAAGTGATTAAGCTCCACAACTCAACAATATCCCACTTGGAGATAAATTATTACACTATACCATACAACTCCATCCTTTGATCCTTTCCTTTGGCATGTTTCTCCCTCTTCAAGTCTCAAATTTGAAGACCAACAGAAGTGGAGTGTAGCTCCAACTTCTCCTTTTCCAATGACTTTGTTAGCATATCCACAGGATTTTCCTTTGTATGAATTTTCTCCAACTTCAGCTGCCCATCCTCCAATACCTGCCGTATGAAGTGATATCTCAATTGAATGTGTTTTGTTCTAGAATGGAATGCTTGAGTTATTTTCCAAATGAATCACACTTTGAATATCACTGTACAATCTACAATCCTCTTGCTCCTTTCCCAACTCTCCCATGAACCTTCTCATCCATATCATCTCCTTGCTAGCTTTTGTAGTTGCAACATACTCAAATTTTATAATAGAAAAGGCCATAACCTTCTACAATCTAGAAATCCAACTAATCGCCACACCACCTACTCAAAACATATCCAAAGTGGTGCTTCTCCTACCATCCAAATCACAAGTCATGTTTGAATCCTAATAGCCACATAAAGAAGCATCGACCCTCCATAACATAACCGTATGTCAGATGTCCCTCTCAAATACCATAGAATCGATTGACTGCTTTACAATGCTCTTTACCTAGATTAGCCATAAATCTTCTCACAACTCACACTGCCAGGTAATGTCCGGTCTGGTATAAACCATATCATACATCAAGATTCTAACTACTGTGAAGGATACGAAACTCATGCCATGTACTCAACCTACTTGTGTGATGTAGGGCAATCGATATTTGTTCAATTTGAAGTTACTATCCATAGGTGCGCTTATAGGTTTTGAATTTTACAAATTAAACCTTTCCAACACCTTATTGATATAATGCTCCTGAGACAAATACAACTTTCTTTCATTCATGTCTCTGTGAATTTACATGCCAAGGATTCTCTTTGTAGCTCCCAAATCCTTCATTGCAAATGTGTGAGCTAGCTTTTCTGTAAGTTCACCAATGTCCTGCATACTAGATCATGTAATAAGCATATCATCCACATATAATAACAAAATAATATAGCTCCCATTTCTAAACATTTTAAAATAAACACAATGGTTCGATTCACATATCAAATAACCATGCTCATGCATAAAACTATCAAACCTCATATACCATTGCCTTGGTGCTTGATTGAGCCCATATAGGCTCTTTTTCAATTTGCACACAAGTTTCTCCTTACCCTTGACTTGATACCCAAGCGTCGATTCATATAAATCTCTTCCTCTAAATCATCACGAAGAAATGTCGTCTTGACATCAAGTTTCTCTAAATGTAAATCTTCAACTGCAACTACACTCAATATAGTATGAATAGAAGTTATCTTGACAACAAGAGAAAAAAACTCACCAAATTCAATACCTTCTTTCTATGCAAATCCCTTTACTACAAGCGCTTCCTCAGTATCTATTCTTTTCACCCTCTTCTTCCTTGATCTTGTAAACGCACTTATTCTACAATTCTCTTTTACCTACTGATTACTTAACCAAATTCCATGTCCGATTCTACTCTAAGGAGTCCATCTCCTCATTCATGCCATGCTACCACCGCTTGTGGGATTTATTCTGCATTGCTTCTTTAAATATTTATAGTTCACCACTATTAATCAATAACAAATAAGAAAAGGAAGGTGAAAATATTTCTAGAGGTCTACTTATCCTTTATGACCTTCTCACCGAGCTTTGGGGTGTCGAGGCTCAATATCCTCATCTTGTAGATTCGTATATACTTCTTAGATAGTGACAGACGCCACACTTTTTGTCGATGCTTTGTTCACTAACCAACATTAGTATGTCTCTATAACTGATGCCGACATAGGACATCAATGTTGGTAAGGGGTAACCGATACAAGTTACGGTGTAAACCTGTAGGCGTTAATTTTGAATCTGAGAGTTCATTTTCATCCACAAAATTCTCCACTAATTCACCTTTGGGTACAAAAACTTGATCCCTGTACATTCTCTTTTCATTCCAATCAATTTCACGACTCCTAATTATCTTAGAACCTTCTAAATCCCAAAATCGGAATCCAAAATCACCAAAGCCATAACCAATGAAAGTACATCTTTTGATTTTGCATCTAATTTCTTTCTATTTTCCTTATCAATATGCACAAAATCTTTTGAGCCAAATACTCTAAGAAAAGAAATATCTACCTCTTTTCCAATCCAAGCTTCTTCTAGTATTCCACCATTCAGTGCACTTGAAGGTCCACAGTTAATTAAATAAATCGTCATGTCTACTACTTCCACCCAAAACTATAAGGGAAATCCAACATGTATCCTCATACTTCTAGCATGTTCTATGATTGTCCTATTCATTCTCTCTATAATACCATTCTTCTGTGGTGTTATAGAACCATCCTTTCTTTACGTATTTCATTTGCATAACAATAATCATTGAAATCCTTGTTGTAGTACTCACCACCATTGTCATATCTAAGAAATTTTAACTTTCAATTTGATTCATTTTCCACAAGGGATTTCCATCTTTTAAAAGTTTCAAAAACATCAAATTTACGCTTAATACAATAAACCCATACCTTTTTTGTGGCATCATAATTAAAAGTAACATAGTATTGAAATCCTCCATGAGAATCTACCTGGTTGGTCCCCACACATCCGAGTGTACAAGATCTAATTTATGATTCTTATTTTTTTCCCCAACTTTGAGAAATGTTACTCTCTTCTACTTTCCAAAAATATAATGCTCATAGAAATCAAAATATACACATTTCATATATGATAACTTACCATTTTCCTTTAAAATCTATATTCCTTTTTCACTCATATGGCCTAGCCGATTCTCGCCACATGCTTGTATCTCGAATCAAGTAGATAGAATAGAAAAAGAATCAAGTAATACAGTAGATAAATACAATGAAACTACCTTCTTTCCTCTTCCTACAACAAGAGATCCCTTATTAAATTTCTAAGATTTGGCTTTGAGTGTAACCATCACGCAACTTTCACACGATTTTTTTGCATAAATTAGATATCTTTAAGTCTTGGAACATGCCTCACATCTTTTTATATCCATGTATTTTCATTCTAAACTTCACCTCTACCATTAATATTCCATGGTTCATCATCTCCTAAATAAACATGCTCAAAATTACCCTAGACATAAATTATGAAATAACCCTTATTAGGGGTTACATGGAAAGAAGCTCCTAAATCTAAAACCCATGACTCAATTTTACCATCCAAGGAGATAATTAGGACATATTACATTACCTCATTTAAAGAAAATTTTCCCTTTACCTTTCTCTCGTACATTCTCTTTGTTTTCCTCAACCAACAATCCTTCTTTTCGACCTTTCTTTCCACAATTCCAATGATTATACCTTTACCTCTCTGGATTTAGATCTACCATTCTTAATATTTTATTTCCAACTTCTCTTCTTTTGATCTCTCCTTCTTCTTTCCCCTACTATCTATATTCAAATCATTCCCAAGATGATGATTCTCCTGTACTTTTCCTACGTATTTCTTCATTAAGGATTATACTAACCACATCATCAAACTTTAAAACATTAATATTGAATTACTAACAACCATTACCAAGTTATCCCAACTATCTAGTAATAAAATTTTTTCACTTCATACTCAAATGGAATACTAACTCGATTTTAATTGATTTATAATAGACCAAAATCATTCAAATGACTCTGCATATCCACCTTTTACATCTTTAAATTAAACAATTTTTTCATCAAATAAACTTTAGTTGAAGCATGATATAGATTTGCTAAAGATTTCATCAACTCTATCATAGATCTTGCTTTAATATTCAAAGCCACAGATCTGCTACTACATAATCTTCATTAAGATTATACTAACCACATCATCAAACTTTTACATTCTTCTATTAATAGTCAGACGTTGAATTACTAACAACCATCTTATCCCCTATCTAGTATAAAATTTCAATCACTTCAGTACTAAATGGAATACTAACTGATTTTAATTGATTTATAATAGACCAAAAATCATTCAAATGACTGGATGCATATCCACCTTTTCTTCTACATCTTTAAATTAAACAATTTTTTATCATCACACATAAACTTTAAACAAAAATGCACTACCAGTTTTTCATTAGACACCGGTTGAAAAAGATATTTTTCAAATCTAAGCATCTTAATCATAGAAATAAACTTGCAATACACAAGATTTAACATGCACCTAGTGTGGGCTGCTACCAAGACATAATCTTATCACATCAGGAAATACAATGAAAGTTTGCAATCTTCCACACCTTCTTGGATGTCATGTACTTTCTATTCTCTATCAATTTCTCTTCTTTTAAAAATAAACTTCTCTCTATTCTTAATTGAATTCACTCTTATAAAACCCTAGCTTTATGCTTACATATGCATGTACAATCTTAGGGAACTTTAGCTATGTAATTAAAACCATTAGATTCACTTTACAACTAAAGATATATCTAATTACCACAACTTAATTATAGTAGCCACGCATTCCTCTTAGCTTGTAATACCGGTCCATGGGTGACCGAGGTTTATAATGATCCTATTATTTATTCCATTATCCAATCGAAATGTTAAATGGATTAGGTTGGCTGATGTTAAGGTGGTTATAAAATTTGTTTTAAATAATATCCCCCATCCTCTTGGGATATACACAGATAATAAAATACGCCACACCTTTCAAAATTTACCTAAACATAAAAATTCCTCCATTAAATGGTTAAAAATCGGGGTGCTTAGGACCCTTTACAAATAAAGGTAAGGTTAAAAAGGATTTGAAATATTTGAATTAATAATCTAAACCACGTAAAATGTTTCTCGATAAATATCTTGGTATTTATGGGTTTTCCAAATCGGAATGTAAGTTTATCAGCATTTTTTCATGTTTATAAATGACATTTATCCTATTTTCCTCGATGATGTCTAGTTTGAATTAAATTGTTCTAACATTATCCATATAAATATCTCATAGAATTTTTCAATTAAATATGTTAATTAATGCATGTGAATATTGTAAATAATGATCCTATTTATCCAAAGTAAATGTTAAATGATTCATTTCTCCTTATTTTGTCTCATGTAAAATAATTATCACATGGAAAACTCCCACTAAAAATTCCTCCATGTTAAAAATCGTGATTTAATGAAGGTAAGGTTAAAAGGATGAAATATTTTTTAATAATCTATAGTTTATAAATAGGTATTTATGGGTAAAGGAAGTAAAATTCGAGTTACTAGGTATCCTATGATGAGTCCATGAATTTAATTGTTATAACATCCATATAACTATAGAATTTTCTCCTAAACATGTTAATTAATGCATGTGAATGTTCTAAATAGTTGTATCCAAAGTAGAAGTGATTCATTTCTCCTTATTTTGTCTCATGTAAAATAATTATCAATGGAACTCCCACTAAATTCCTTGTTAAGACAAGGTGCATTTTCTACCACTGTTGGTCACTGTAGCCAAGAAGACCGAGTCCTTTGCCACTACGAGATTCTGGAAGATTTACTCATAAAAATCTAAAAACAAGGACCCCTATTTTAGTAGAACACAATAGGGTGACATGAAATATTTATGAGGTTGTTATCAATTAGATTGTTTCCTATATTCATGGCACTTATACTCAGACATGTCTATAAGACACAACTTTGAACTCTACTACTTTGCTACTTTGCTAGTTAGATATTTTTGGATACAATATTATATCAGTTGATAGTTATTTTCAGTTTCCAGAGTATGTGATGAACTTGTTTGGATCAATATAATCTATGCTATTTTGAGTATCTATTCATGTTAAGAACCTCAATCTCAAAGGAGAGAAAGGGCCCACTTGACTGAGGAGATTGGAGGATTGGTTTTTCATGCATGATCTTTATATTTTTGAGTTTAAGTTTCAGTATCTTGGTTTGAATGATTATTTGAATGCAATCTTGTATTTCCTTGTTTTAGAAAATTTCCTTATTGTTATTTCCTTTGAGAAAGTATTTCAATTGATCAAGTATTTCCTTTTAAAAGCATTTCATTTCAGCAATGTTGTTTTAGTAGATTAAACACACTTTCTATATTATGTTTTCCATTTCAATAGCTTAGAACTGTATTTTCTTTCCGTAGTTGAGTATTATAGAACAAAAATGATACTAAGCAAAATCCCCCAAAAATAGAGATAGCCACCATAGTGCTTTGAGTTGCATATCATCTCTCTCAATATAGTCGTGAACATAACCCTAGTTTATAATGACATCAACATTTGAATAAGTTGATTAAATGATTGGAAGTTACAATGAACCATCATTTTTGGCACCGTTTTCAGGGACACCATAATAAAAACACGCCATTATATTCACATTACATGTTATGGGTGTTAGTGAAGTTGAGTTATGCAACCAATAGGAGTCTTAAGCCTTTATTATACAATAAATATTAATGCACAGGCCATGAGATGCTCAAGAGAGATTTTTACCTCACAATATTCAAAGAATATCTCCAACTGGAACATGTGTAGTAAACACTGAGAGTGGCACTGAATAAAATACAACGCCTAGGAGTGATATTGAACATTATACATCATCTTATTTAGAACCTGAGTAACTTTTAGAAATGGGAGACAATGGAAATGATGATGATAGACCCTTGGGTAGAACATTTACTTATCCCATTGTCTTAAACGAGGATGAGGAAGCACCTATGAAAAAAATTTCCCCATTCATTTTTCTCTCTTTCCGAGGAATGTCCAAAAATATCCAAATCAATTCTTGTTTGAATTCAAATTCCTCTACCAAACATATGACTACAAAATAGATAACCATAAACTCAAGATTTTTCCTTCCACCCTCAAAGAATCTGCCATGAGGTGGTTTATGGGATTTCCTCTAACTCCATTCATTCATGGGAACAAATGGAGATATCATTTTTGGAAAAATACCAAGACTACTATAGGGGAAGAGATAGGAGGGAAGAGTTCTTTCAAATGAAACAAAAAGAAGATGAAAATATGGAGGATTATTTGAACAAATTTCTTTTTGTTCATAGGAGAAGTGGTTATGAGTTGAATGCATAAATAACCAAGATAGTATTTATTAAAGGAATTAATGATGAAACTAAACAATCTCTCCATCTCATGGGAGGAGGTGATGTATACAAACTTTCCATGGCACATATTATTGACTTATGTAGGAGATACTATAGAACAAGGGGAAGCCTTAGATGAAGGAAAACATTAAAAAATTCTTTTTATACCTTAGAATTTCTAGAGGAAATGGCTATTATGAAAATAGACACCTTGAGACAGTTAACTTCAACCATAGATTGGCTGAAAGCTAAGAAAAATGCTGCAAAAGAACATTTAGACATGCATTTCCCCAAATGTAGGAAAATACATACTTTGAAAGAATTCCCTTTAGATATCATAGAAATGTTCCTGATCTGTTATGTCCCTGACTATGATACCAACCATTGCATTCTCCTACCTCATTTTAAATAAATATTAAACTCCATGACTCAAGAAAATATAGAGGTAAACTTTGTTCAAAGATCAAATAACCAATTTTCTTATGCCCCTAAACTCGCTTAGAATCCCTAGGTGATTTCATGTCCCATCTAATCCTCCACTAACTTGGGAAAACCTAATTGGACACCAAAAAATTGGATGGTTTACCCATAACTGTCACCATGGATGCCTCTATATAATAAGTAAGGTTGGACACCACCAGCCAATGCACATCCATGGCCAAACCAACAATGGGCACCCCAAGAACTCTAATCAGCCAAGAGGTTTACACAATAACAACAAGCTTTAATGCCTCCACCACAACAAAATTACTAGTAAGGGAAAGTAACACAAACTCAACTTCCATCCCATCCTGTCTCAAACCCCAAAAATCAACAAACAACTTCAATTAATGAAGCAGACAAGGTGAGACAATGCAAGTTAATGCCATTAATAACTTGTAGCTAAGATCTGGAAAAATAGTGAACAATCCTCCTATAGTCATCACTAAAATACTCAAGGAAAGTGAGAGGGTACTTGAGGAAAGTGAGAGAACTAGACATGTTCCAAAAACATGAGACACTAGGAATAATTAGGAGAAATATAAGAATGTGCATGCCACTCCTTTCCCAAAAAGATTAACAGAAATACAAAATGAGGATTAAAAAACACTAGTTTAGGAAATGAATAAGATGAATAATGAGGTCCCACTTTTGAGAGAAATAAAGGAAATTCCCAAATTAAACTAGACCATTAGAAACCATTGCATAAAGACACCATGAAGAAGGGAGAAATACCCAAAAATAGTCAAAGTAGAAGGAAATTTAGATCACCTTGTAGTTGGAAAAATTCTTTCACCAAAATATAGGGATCCTGGAAGTACAATAATTACTATTTTTGTAAATGGTCAGTCAATATCTAATGTTTTAGTGGATCTTAGGATTCTATCAATGTCATAACAACCGATACATTAAACTTGTTATCCTTGACAAAATTATAACCAACCAATATTTTTCTCTAATTACAGATCAATCTATTGTTGTACCAGATGGATTAATCGAGGATGTTATGGTCACATTTTGATCTTGGGAGTATTCAAAGTGGATTTTATGGTCTTATAGCCTAAATATCAAAATTTTGGATACCCGGTTCTCTTACGAAGACCTTGGTTAGCTATCATTGTTGCTTACATTGATTTTAGGTCGAAAAATGACTATTTCGAATGGGAAAAAGAATATTTCCCTTTATTCTCCTGCCCAACCATATGTGGATGTTTTTGAACATGCGTGGGTAGAATTTTTAGATAATAACAACATAATTTATTCTTATTTGACCACCACTATAGTGAAAACTCATCTAGAATAAATTTATGAGCCATACCCAATGTTTGATGAAAATGATACTGTGGATATAGAAACCGGAACTATTGCTAATCAAACCAAAACTATGGCTATAGAAATGACTATTTTAAACTCAGAAGAAAACATCACCTTGGTTAGTGACATTTCTTTGGAAGACTGTGAATAAACCTATGATTACCATGAAGGAAACACAACCACTAATTTTCATTTTCCCTTTAGCCAAGGTCAGTATCCCTAAAAACATGACTATTTTGCACATGCTACAGCTCATGCTTGTCCCTTTAACTCTTTGATTGCTAAAAACTTGATATTTTGAAAGACACTAAACAAGTAACTATTGAGGTAGGAAAATAACTTACCATCGGTAAAAATTTAGGAGAAAACCAAGAGACTAGGGTCATAGATATCTCAAGGAATCATTTGGAATCTTTTGCTTGGGACTATACTGACATGAAAGGGATTCATCTAAGCATCTGCACTCATCATATTTACATTGAGGTTATTAAACTAGTTAGAAAGCCACAACAACATATTAATCCAACACTTAGGGACATTATAAAGAAAGAAATAGAAAAACTATTGAGGGTAGGATTCATCTATCCAATATTTTATAGTTAGTGGGTATCAATGTTTGTTATAGTTCCCAAGAAAAAATGGTAACTAGAGAATCTACATAGATTATAAGGAGCTTAATAAATCCATGAAGAAAGATTACTTTCCCCTATCCTTTATCAATTAGGTTTTAAAAAATTTGGTAGGTAGTAAATACTTCTCCTTCTTGGATGGGTTTAGTGGATATAACCAAATCAGTATAACACCTACTGACCAAGATAAGACCACCTTCACTTATCCCTGGGGTACATTTGCATACAAAGTTCTACCATTTGGAATTTTTAATGCACCTGTCACCTTTTAGAGAGTGGTTTTGGCTATTTTTTTAGACCTCATCAATGATTGTGTTGAAGTTTATATGGATGATTTTACTGTCCATGGGTCTACTTTTGAAGAATCTTTGAGTAATCTTGAAAAAGTGTTAACTAGATGTGAGCAACACCAACTCTCCTTAAGTCATGAAAAATGTTTAATAATGGTTTATCGAGAGTTGTCTTAGATCATTAGATTTTTGCTAAGGGTATCCAAGTTAATCTTAAAAAGATAGAATTCATTACTAAGGTGCCCACAATAACAAACTAGAATGATATAATAAGTTTCCTTAGACATGCAAGATATTACAGATGGTTCATAAAATATTTTAGTAAGATTGTTGCACCAATGTTCTCTTTGCTAGAAAAAGACTATGTTTTTGAATGGTATCCTCAATGTCAACAAGATTTTGAAGTTATAAAAGAGAAATTGACCACTGCCCCGGTTTTGAGAGGACCCAATTGGGGTCAACCTTTTCATGTTCACATTTATTCTTTTGACACAACAATGGGAGATGTTTTTGGAAAGAAGTATGAGGAAGACCAAATGTATGCCATATATTTCATCAGCAAAAACTTGACCCCCATAGAGAGAAACTACACCACTACAAAAAATGAATTTCTAGTTGTTGTTTACTCTCTTAAAAAATTAAGATACTACATTATTGGATATAAATTATTTGTGTATATTTTTTTTTTATTAAGGGCAAATAGTTTTGAAGGGACTATACCCTGTATACAAAAGGGCTCAAAAGCCAGATAGTGAAGATGAGAGAAACAACCCAGAGAAGGGAAAAACAGTCAACCAAGAAGGGCTCAACAACCAAATATTACAATATAAGTGAAAAAAGGATCTAAACGTACAAAGATCCAAAAGAAAGAAGGAAAGATAAAAAAGAAACCAAAAGAGAAACAACATATAGAGCTCCGCCAAAAAATAGCTCCAGAACCGCCAGATGACAGCCACATCGCAGCCAAAAAATAGCATCACAACAACCCGTTACTTGATGGCTCTGTCAATCTTGGTCTTGATAGCCTGCAGTGACATGACATGAAGAAGGAAATGGCAGTGGCCTGAGAGGAGTCTTGCATATCTGCTTGGGCAATTGCAATATCCCTTTTCTCTTTAGGACCCCAAATGTCCTCATTAACCCCACTTAAACTGCAGACACTATGGACATGTTGTTCAATGAAATTATAAATGCTTTTGAGGGTAGACAATATGCAGTCATTGCGGCTTTTAGCATTCCCCAATCTGCCATCTAAGGACTGTAGCTTCTTGAAGACTTCAACAATAACCCCCTCTTCCTCCTCAGTTTGAAGGATTCTTTTACCCTTAGCTCTTTCCATGTTTTTTATAGCCCCTTTGAGCTCTTGTATCTCCTTTTCTAATCTTTCCACCCTGTCCAGCAATTCCTCCTCCTTGGGCTCCTCCACCAGCTTGCTAATATGCAGGAGGTTTTCAGCAAGTTCCAAGTCTTTGTGGCTCCTTAGGACCCGTTGGGAAGTAGGGATTTTAGCTTTAAGGCTCTTGCTTTTCTTATTGGAAACAATATCTTCATTCTTTCTTTTAATCAGGGGGGAGTGGAAGTAGTGTAGGTAGGTGGAGGTATGGAGGAAGGAGGTGGGGTAGGATTCACGGGAGGGCCGTTGGAGCAGTGGTGGTGGATCAAGAGGATAAGTCCCTAGTGCAAAGGGACAGCCCTAGAGTGGCTCTGAACTTCCCTTATGGATTTCTCCAGAGAGTTAATCAAATAGTGAGGAAATATGATAATGTTATTTCTACGAAAGTGATTCATAAAAATCAGATGCTTTTGAGGTATAGTCACAAATCTTCCTTCAAGGGTAACGTACCTAACCACCATTTTGGCCAACTCAGCAAAAGGTTCAGGAATCGACGCCACCTTGATGCCAGTGGCCACAAACTCAAGATTTTCCCCTTCTTCCAGAAATTTATTGGTCTCCACCTCCCTATCCACCTTCTTATTGAAGAATTTGGTGCCTTCCAGGCTAAGGCCCGTGATCTGAGCGATGAGCTCTTCCGTGATTTCCGTCTCCATGTTACTATACTTGACAATCCTATTCTTCCAACCCTGGGTGAATTTGATAGAAATGTCTTGGTCAAAGCCTTGGATCCTTTCAATGAAATTAGACAGGACCCCGATTTGCAGGTATTCCCAAAGCTCCGTGTTCTCTTTCCACTCAGGATTGTGGGTCGGTTCAGTTTTGCAAGGCAGACCCCCCATGTTTCCTCTGCTACTTTTTTTGTTCTCAACGGTAAAAAAGCTACCAATGTGCAGGAAAGGCTGAGCTTTGATTTTGATATTTGAATCTTTCCTTACTGATGAAAGCTGATTTAATGATTATGCTACACTTGTTATTATTTCCCCGCTCCTCGGCTTTCCTCCTATGCTAAGAAATGATGACAGTCCATCCCACACAGATCACCTCAGTCATCCATATATTTTGTGATGTCATCATCATGTACTTGAGGATCCACACATTAGCGTCCAAATTACAGCCATTAGTAATGATTTTCACTGCCATGTAGATCAATGATAATGGCTTTATTGACATGAGCGGGTAGAGCGTCCCCCCTAAACCAAGTTTGAAAGGAATTATTAACACCGAAGTTAGCCAAGCTGTCAGCTACCCTATTACCTTCCCGATAGGTGTGGGTGATTTGGACATTTTCAAAGCTTTTGCATATATCAATAGCTTCCTCAATATAATCCCTGATAGACCAGCTGGGGTGTTGCTTTTTATTCAAAAGATTGATAATATTTAGAGAATCCCCTTCAATTATAATATTAGGAATATTGCAATCCTGGCAAGTTTTATACCCCAAAGAGCTGCCATGGCTTCGAATAATGATTAGTCTGCCTGCCCATTCTCCCAGAAAAAGTAGCAACAAAACAGCCTCTTTGATCCTTGATGATTCCACCTCCTCCAGAGTCACCCAGATTACCTTTTGAGGCCCCATAAAAAATTAACTTGTGCCAATTAGTGGGAGGTTTAATCCATCCGATTGTGGTTCTGTCAAGATTACCATTGTTATTTCTATTGACAAAGGGGCAATATTCCATTCAATCGGGATGCTTGCTTCATTCTCTCTCCTGTAAAGACCATTCTTAGGGGTTTAAATCTAGCAATATTATCTTGCACAATAATGATAATTTCCTTATATACTTTATTACAAGCCTCGTCTTTTGTTTCTAAAAATACTATCATTACGAGCGTTCTAGATTCTCCACATAGTGTGGGGCGTAAACAAGTTGCCACAATCTTTTCACCATGCAATGTTTAAACAGAGAGCCCCATTGCTCCCAAGCCTGAAGACAAGTAAGGGAAAAATCCATCTCAGATTAAATTTATCAAAAACAAGCTGCAAAATTTTGGAGGCAATCTCACAATGGAGGAATTATTTGTGTATATTGATCATTCATACATAAGATATTTAATGAACAAACCAAAGTAGTAGGGGAAAAGTTATTCGATGGTTACTTTTTTTTGTAAGAATTTAACTTGACTATTATTGATAAGCCTGGAAAAGCCAATGTTATTGCTGACTTCCTTTCAAGATTGAATGTTTTAGGAGAAGAGGAGGCAGTTCAAGATCACTTTCTAGATGAGCACTTGTTTGCAATATCAACATTCCCTCCCCGGTTTTCTAATCTTTCCAACCTGTCCTAACTATAGGAAGTTTCCACATTACCTTACCAAGAAAGAATGCAAAAGCTTAATAAGAAACAATGATACATCCAAATGGTGAAATGAAATTTTGTTTAAATGTTGTCTTGACATGATTCTTCACATGTGTGTTCAAGAGGATGAAGTGTATGACATGCTGAGAGCATGCCATGATGAACCTGAAGGAGGACATTACTTAGTAAAGAGGAAAATTCAAAAGGTCCTTGGAGCTAGGTACTACTGGCCTTCTCTCAACAAAGATGTTAAGATATATGTATGGCAATATAATGCATTTTAGAGAATTGGGAAGCCCACATTGTCTATTGAAATGCCCCTCAATCCTAAGCTATTCTTAGGGCCATTTGAGAAGTGGGGAATTGATTTTGTTGGAACTTTTGACCCCCCATCCTATGGAAAAGAGTCCTTTCTGGTGTGCACACTTGAATATGTTAAAAAATGAGCTGGTATTTAAGCATTGACATTAACTAATGAGGATTGTGTAGATGAATTTTTGTACAATAGGATCATGCTAAGGTTTGGAGATCCTAGAGCCATTGTATCTAATCAAGGACCTTAGTTCGTGTCCAACATGATTGAATCCTTCTTGAAGATCTACCAAATCAATCATAGGAAATCATCACCATACCACCCCCAATCCAATGGGAAAGAGGAAGTCACAAACAAAGAGTTGGAGAATATATTGACTAAATTTTTCAATGCAGACAAAAAGAATTGGTTGCTAAGACTACCTAAAGCAGTCTAGGCATACAACACAACCTGGAAAACCACCACTAGTTTCTCCCCATATGAACTAGTATATGGGAAGAAGCCATTTCTCCCAATAGAATTTGAATTACAAACCTAGATGACAACACCGAAGATTAGAATTGAGCTAGATAAAGCTCAATATGAAATATTTATGTCGTTGAACAAACTTGAAGAGATTCGAATGGAGGCACAACAACAAACTGAAATCCTTCAACAAAAAAGGAAATCCTAACATGATGCTCATATATAGAACATAAGGTTCAACGAAGGAGATTGGGTCTTACTATTTGACTCAAAATATCAACAATTCAAAGGAAAATTGAGAACAAGATGGTTGGGACCCTATAAAATTGAAACAATTTATGATAATGGATCTATGAGATTGTTTCCAATTGATGGTGACAAAAGAACTTTGTTAGTGAATGGCCATAGACTGAGGATGTATCAACATCCCTAGGATAAGGAAACTTTCACTAAGGACATGCTACTGTGTGAAGATTTTTTTAGTGCAAAACTATAGCTTTTCCCGCCATGAGAAATTTGTTTAGGAATTTCAAATAAAGAAAGAAGAAGATAGTTTTGATCATCTTCCCTATATCTAAAAATACAAAAATATCTTTTCTTTTTGCATGTAAATAAAGGTTAGAGATTTCAATTATCAAAATGTGCATTGATCATGGTTACTTTTCAAATGCATGAGGTGGAGTGCTAATGGTCAGAGGAATGCTTTGAGCTGGGTAAGGTGATGTGTACTCACTTTTTGCTACAGATATTAATATTTTTTAGAACTTCCCAATGCATTTATTAAAACATAAAACCAAATCTCATGGAGTTAAGTGGGGGAATAAGGAGTAATAATGGATGAGTAAAGGCATGTGTCACCTTTCTTGAGGAATGAAAAATGGCATGAGTAGTCATAATGGTAGTATGGGAACCGTATGAAAGAAATTAAAATATTTCCACCTCAATTAGTACCATCAGTATTTTCCACCATCATTTGGTGCCAACTTAATGCCATTATAAACTCAAAGTTAGTTCAAAAATCTGCTACTAACATTACATGCAAGTACTCTATCTCTCTCACACAAAGAGTCACTATTTTTTTTTACAATTCCACCCGAACTATCAATGTTATGGGGTAAAATAAGAAATTGGAATTGGGTTCAATGAGCCATCACTACGGAATGCCATCATCTCCCAAGTCTTCCATGATGTAGGTTGGTTAGATTTTATTCACAAATTTGAGGGATTTGATGAATATTTAGTTAGAGAATTTCTATTGAATTTTGAGGCAACTTGCTCTCACATAGGAGGAAAAAGAATTGAAATAGACAACCACATTGTTGCCACAATCTCTGGTCTCCCATATTTTGGGCTTAAGGTTGTAACTAACTCCCCACTTAAGGATTTGATATCTCTGTTTCATGAGGAAGGGGAAGCTCTTCCCAAGATAATCATTAATCCCCATGGAATTCAAAAGGGAATTAGGAGGGAGAGTTTTCCAGGCCATTGGAAGGAAATTTCTACTTGGGTGAATAGGTATTTTATCTGTGATGGAAAAACGTTGGTATTAGGGGGGGAAACATTAAAAATTATAACTTAAGGTGAATCTCCTTGAGTACCTTGAAGATGTTGTCATCAAGGTAGGCCAAAAATACAAAAGTGGAGGAGGTAATGCTTCCATCAAGCACCCAAGGCTTATTCAACTCATTTACACACATCAGGATTTTTATAGACCTAAGAGAAAGGTAGAGAAAATGATTATAAGAGAGAGTTCTAAGAAGAATAAAATCAAAAGGGATCCTACACTAGTTTCTTCATAACCACCTCCTAGTTATCAGTCTAAGATTGAATTTCCTCCACAGCCTTCTAATGTGGTCAAAAAATAATTTGCAAGTGAGGACAAACATCCCACTTTGTGCCTCGAGCCTCTAAAAAGAAAATTATCCTATCGAACCTTGTTTCTATTTCATTGAGACCAATAAGGTCTTGTTCGTTATGAAAAAATAAAGTTTCTCGGCTTGCATTGTCTAATGAGGGTTCAACCCCAATTTTGGAAGAGATTTTCGAAGGCGATACTTTGATGCGCCAGAATTAGCAGGAACTTGACAAGGTCATAAATTGAGTTCGGGTGTCCGTTTGAGTCCATTTTTTTAAACCACGTGTTTCGATGAGACGAACGCAACGGCAACCCGCCCTACTAGTTGGGGCAAGTTTTCGACACGTTTTCGGGCCCTAAATCTGCCATCTTGAGGTCGAAAATTAGGATTTAAGTTATAGTTCAGTTTTTTCCTATTTTTGAGAATTAGTTAATTTTAGTCTATTAATTGCATTATGAGTTAGAAAGTTCGAAATTCCTCTAATTTAGGGATGTAGAAGATACGTGGCAATTTCGTGCCCATAGGAATAAGCATGCAAACTTACTAAGAATAAGCAGGTTCTAAGAAACTGCTAAAAATAGTAATTTCCGCCACCTAGAGTAGATTTAGTCAGAGTTAGCTAGAGTTTACTTGGCAACTCAAGTTGGGAGTTGTTTTCCTATTTAGGAAACATTGTAATTCATTATTTGATAACAAAGAAGGAGATCTATTTTCTTTTAGAGTTCATAATATTTGCAGCATATCTATTTTGTTCTTAATTTGGCTACATTATCTGGTATCAGAGTTGGTTCGAATTTTTTAAAAAAATGGCAGGAAGAGGAAGAGGAAGAGGAGGTGGTATTGCATAGATGAATAGAAATATGCAAGATCTATGCAGAGACAAGTTGTTGTGCTTGCTGCAATGATAACCTAGAGAGGAAATCAAGGTGGAGATGACACAGATGAAGAAGAAGTTTGTGAAGAGGAGGAAACGCAAGCACCACCATTAGCTTTTGAAGAAAGGATGCTTCGAGCATTAGAAGGAAAGAATGATGGGATAAGAGTTGATGTTTCAGAGTATGGTGGTAGTCTAAAACCAGAGGAGCTAATAGACTAGTTGACTAGCATGGGAAATTTTTTGAGTGGAAGACTATGTCAGAAGAAAAGAAGGTAAAATTTGCATGCACGAAATTGAAAGGTCATGCTATGTTATGGTGGGATCACCTATAGAAAGAGTGGTCAAGAAAGGGGAAAGAAAGAATTAGGACGTGGAGTAAGATGGAGAAGAAGCTGAAAGATAAATTTCTCCCTGTGGATTATGCACAAACCCTTTATAGGAGGTTTCAAAATCTCAGACAGAACTTACAAACCATGCAAGAATACACAGATGAGTTCTATAAGTTGTCCATTCATGTAGAGCATGAAGAAACTGAGGAACAAATGGCTGCAAGGTATGTTAATGGATTAAAATTTTCTATTCAAGATGAGATAAGTATGCATAGGATTAAAAGCATGGAGGATGCCTATCAATTAGCCTTAAAGGCCGAGGAAAAACAAAATCGTCAAAGTTTTAGGAGATCACCTGGAATGAATAGGGGGCCTCAACTTCCTTTCGAGGATGAGTTGGTTTCAGCCAAGGTAGGGGAGAATCATCTCATGGATTGGAAAAGCAAGAGGATATGAGACAAGATTTCTAGAATCAACAAAGAGGTAGAGGATTTCCTAGGGGAAGAGGATATGCTAGCGATAGAGGATGGGAGGCTCCACGAAGACCATTTGTTTGTTACAGATGTGGTGAAGAAGGGCATCAAGCTTTTGAATGCCCACATACTTATACACATGAAAAAGGCAAGGAGATGCTCCAAGAGTAAATCTTGTTGAAGCTGAGCAAGTAGAAGATGAACAGGACCTGGAAATCCCACCAGATGTTGGAGAAACTCTGATGATCAAGAGGATGATGATTGCTCCAAGAAAGGAGGTCAAGGGGGATGCATGGCTGTGTACAAATATTTTTAGAACAAGATGCACTTTAGGAGGAAAGGTATGTACTATTATTATTGATGGTGGTAGTTGTGAGAACATGGTTTCAAATGAGATGGTCGATAAATTGGGTCTGCATTGTGAGAAGAATCCTAACCCTTATCGTATTGCATGGTTCAAGAAGGGTAATGAAGTTACTGTTGATAAGAGATGTTTAATAAGTTTTTCTATTAGGAACAGTTATAAGGATGAGATTTGGTGTGATGTTATCCCTATGGATGCATGTCATATGATGCTAGGAAGACCATGGCAATTTGATAGAAAAGTTATTCATGATGGGGAAAGAATACTTATACTTTCTGGAAGGATGGCACAAAAATAGTTTTTCTACCTCTTAAAGAAGAGGGGAAGGCTGAAAATATGATTTCTGCAAAGGAATTTGTGAAGGAGGAAAAGGCAACTGGTTTTGTTATGCACTAGTTGCAAATAAGGATGAACTTGTAAGTGCTCAAATACCAATAGAAACATCAGAATTAATAGAAGAATTTTCGGATGTTATTCCTGATGAGCTACCAGATGGATTACCACCCAAAATAGATATTCAACACCACATTGATTTGATTCCAGGGTCTTCACTCCCAAATCAAGTGGCTTATAGGATGAGCCCAACATTGCATGCAGAGTTGAATAGGCAAGTGGCAGAGTTCGTGTGAAAGGGGGTCGTAAGGGAGAGCATGAGTCCGTGTGCAACACCAGCTTTATTAACACCAAAGAAGGATGGAACATGGAGAATGTGCATGGATAGCAGAGCGATCAATAAAATTACAATCAAGTATCGGTTCCCAATACCTCGCCTTGATGATATGATGGATGTGCTTGCTTTGGATCTAAGTATTTCACCAAGATTGATCTTCGAAGTGGTTATCATCAGATTCAGATCAGAGAAGGAGATGAGTGGAAAATAGCATTCAAGATGGGAAATGGATTATATGAGTGGTTGGTGATGCCATTCGGGTTATCCAATGCACCTAGTACTTTTATGAGATTGATGAACACCGTGCTATGGGAGTATAATGGTAAGTTGTGGTTTATTTTGATGATATCTTGATCTTTAGTAAAACTAAAGAAGAACATTTGAGGAATCTAAGGTTGGTATTTGAAGTGTTAAGGAAAGAGAAACTCTATGCAAATATGAAGAAGTGCACATTCATGCAAGAGAGTTTGGTATTCTTGGGATTTATTATTTCGAGTAGATGGGGTACGGATGGACTCGGAAAAGATAAAGGCAATTATTGAATGGCCTACTCACGGAGTATAACAGAGGTAAGGAGCTTTCATGGTCTAGCAACATTTTACGAGAAAATTTATTAAAAATTTCAGCGATGATTGTAGCTCCTATAACAGTTGCACAAAAGGAAGGGAGTTTTTGTGGACAAAGGCAATGAGGATAGTTTTCAATTCTTGTAGAAGAAGGTGTGACAGCACCCATTTTGGCACTACCAGATTTTGATAAAGTGTTTGAGGTTGATTGTGACACCTCACATGTGGGTATTGGGGCTGTTATAAGTCAAGGAGGAAAGCCGTAGCCTTCTTTAGTGAGAAATTAAATGAGGTAAGAAAGAACTAATCTACTTATGATGTGGAATTTTATGCAATTGTACAAGCATTAAGGAATTGGAGGCATTACTTAGTGCCTAAGGAGTTTGTGTTATTTACTGGACCACATAGCCCCGAATTATGTGAATACCCAAAAGAAGTTGAATAGTAGGCATGCAAAGTGGGTATTATTTTTGCAGGGATATACTTTTTCTCTAAAACATAAATGTGGAAAACAGAATCAAGTTGTAGATGCATTGAGTAGGCGTGTGACTTTGTTTACCACTATAGAAAATGAGGTGGTGGATTTCGAAGCAATAAAGGGTTTGTATTCTTCGATTCTGATTTCAAGGATACTTGTTAAAAGACTAATTAGTCCATTTTCGAGACAATGAAGGAGATGTCTGGATCGAGTATATTTTACAGGATGGCTACTTATTCAAGGGACACCAACTATGTATTCTAGTTGGGTCTATGAGAGAGAATATAGTGAAAGAGTTGCATAGTGGAGGGTTGGCTGGGAATTTTGGTAAAGATAAGATGATAGCCTTGGTAGCAGACAAATAATATTGGCCAAAGTTGAAAAGAGATGTGGTAAGATATGTGGAAAGATGTTGAATTTGCCAAGTCTCAAAAGGCCATGCACAAAATACAGGGTTGTATATGACATTGCCTATTCCTAAAGGGTCGTGGGACAGATCTCTGTATGGACTTTATTTTGGGATTACCAAAAACACAACGAGGTAATGACTCAATTTTTGTGGTTGTTGATAGGTTTTCTAAGATGGTTCATTTTATTGCCTGCAAGAAAACAAGTGATGCAACAGGTGTAGCAGATTTGTTTTTCAGAGAAGTTGTTCGTTTGCATGGTGTTCCAAAAACTATTACTTCAGATAGGGACACCGTTTCTTAAGTCACTTCCGCGAGACTTTATGGAAGAAATTTGAAACTCAACTACGATTCAAGTAGTGCCTATCATCTGCTGAGACTAATGGACAAACAGAGGTGGTAAATAGGAGTTTGGGAAACTGTTAAGGTACATTGTTGGGGAAAAGTAAACAATGGGACTTAGCATTACCACAAGTTTGAGTTTGCATATAACGATTCCATAAACAGATCCACAGGAAAGTCTCTATTTTTAATTATGTATGGGAGTAATCCAAATAGGGTGTTAGATTTGGTGCAACTACCATTGATGGCGAGTCGGTGATGATGCGACGCATTTGCCGAACATATACAACAATTACGGGAAGAAGTGCGGAAGAAGTCTGCGAGAATAGTAATGATAAGTATAAAGAAATAGCAGATGTGCACAGACGGAGAAAGGTATTTACAATTGGTGAATTGGTTATGGTATATCTATGGAAGGAAAGGTTTCCAAGAGGAACCTATAACAAGCTGAAGTACAAGAAGATTGGTCCCTGCAAAATCATGAAAAAATAAACGATAATGCTTATGAGGTAGAATTGCCAGGGAATTTTGATATTTCTCTAGTGTTTAATGTTTTAGATTTGTATTATTTTCATGGGGATGGTGCAAAAGGGATTCTATTGATGAAGTAGTAGATTGGAGGCAACAGGTTCCGGTGAAGAAGAAAGAAGAAGTGGATCAAATTCTAGATAAGAAAACAATGGACACACGAAATGGGAAATACAACAAATATTTGGTACACTGGAAAGGACTGGAACAAGAGGAAAATAATTGGGTCACAGAGTGGGAGATTCAGAAGTTGGATGCAGATAAATGGAAGCATTTTGAAGAAGACAACTTGCAGGAGCTGTGTTTTTTTCAAGCAGGGGAGAATGATGCGCCAGAATTAGCAGGAACTTGACAAGGTCATAACTTGAGTTCCGGGTGTCCGTTTGAGTCCTTTTTTGAAACCACGTGTTTCGATGAGATGAACACAACAAAACCCACCCTACCAATTGGGGAAAGTTTTTGACATGTTTTCGGGCCCTAAATCTGCCATCTTGAGGCTGAAAATTAGGATTTAAGTTATAGTTTGGTTTTTTCCTATTTTTGAGCATTAGTTAATTTTAGTCTATTAATTGCATTATGAGTTAGAAAGTTGGCAATTCCTCTAATTTAGGGATGTAGAAGATGCATGGCAATTTCTGTGCCCGTAGGAATAAGCATGCGAACTTACTAAGAATAGCAGGTTCTAGTAAACTGCTAAAAATAGTAATTTCCGCCACCTAGAGTAGATTTAGTCAGAGTTAGCTAGAGTTTACTTGGAAACTCAAGTTGGGAGTTTTTTTCCTATTTAGGAAACATTGTAATTCATTATTTGATAACAAAGAAGGAGATCTATTTTCTTTTGGAGTTCATAATATTTGCAGCATATTTGGTTTGTTCTTAATTTGGCTACATTATACTTCTTCCGATCTTGGTGAGAAATTGAAATATGATGAGTTCACAACAACCATTCCTGAAGAGAAAATCCATGCTACTGAGGTGTCAGAGGTTCCTATGGAAGTTCCAAAATATATTTATGCAGATCCATAATTTTGGATGAAGCTACGGAAATAATCGCATAGGGAGTTGGATGCATAAACTCACAAAGGGATGAGGTCCTGAGGCAATACCAAAATGAAATTGACACTTTGCAGGAGAAATTGAAAGGTATGGAAGAAACCCATCTGTCTATACAAAATGAATTTGTACAAAGAAGCTGTGGAGAAAGTTAAAGAAATAACTTCTTTAAAAGTAGAAGTTGATAGTTTAAAGAGGCAAAAGAATATTGGTTTGCAAGCATGGAATGATTTTTCCTCTCATTGTGCCCAATTGTCCCTTCAAAATAAAGAGTTGGTAGGAAACTTAAATATGAGGTTGAGTCAAGTTCCAATGCCAAGAAGAAATTGGAAATCATTGTTGAATTTTTTTCCTTTGGCTTGCAAACTTTTAGCTTGTAGAAAACCATCTTCTGTCTATAGTTTGTTTCTTCAAGAACATTTTTATTCCTGGTAGTTACAGAGAATGTGTTTTGGGGAACCTTATGAGGCTCCATATGGGAAGACATTTTTGGAGATTTATCAAGGATGTACTCTGAAATACAAATTTTTATGTGAATTTTATCTCCATAATATGTTGGTTACAAATGTTCCCAATTTCTTTATAAACTTGTCATTAGGAGAGTTTCAATTGAAATCCTTTCATTCATTAGTGAGGAATCAAATTGTGTGGGAACAACAAATAGATATTTTTAATCAAGAGGCCATAATGACGGCTTTACATTAGACCTACCCACCATAATGATGTTTCCATGAAGAAAGATTTTAGATCTTTATATTATCAAAACCATAATTTCATTAAATATGGGTATTTTACTAAGAATCTAGATTTATAGTATTATCATTTCTGTTTTTATAATTGTTGAAATTAGATTCCTAAATTGACATTACTGGTTTTTATCTAGTGTGATATCAAATTCCAACATGTTTATTATTGAAAATCAATTAGTGTAATATAATATTCCAATATTTACACTATGTGATATACAAGTATGTTCCTAATTCCATATTGAGTTTATGAGAATGGGAATATGCCCATTCTCAACACACTTATAGTACAACTATGTTCCTAATTATTTTTATGTGTATCTACTTTATCTCAATTCTTTTTCTATGATTCCTATATGAGGAATTTTGATCCCTTTTAAAAATTAAACCAATGTGATATGGGTACATGTTGTATGAAATAAGAAACAACTATTGAGTCTATGAGAATGGAAATATGCCCATTCTCATCACACTCATGGTACAAGTATGTTCCTAATTCTTTTTATGTGTATCAACTTTATATTTATTTTTCTTCTATAATTCATATATGAGGGATTTTTACCTCTTTTGAAAATTTATATCTTGGCAAGACAATAGGTTAAGTCATGGAGCATTTCTAGACACTCTTATTGAGATCATTAAATAATATATCTTGGCACTCTAAATATTATAGTTTTGCATTCAAGAATTAGGGGATTCTAGGCATATAATTTAGTATCTAGACTTTAGAAAGGTTTGCATTTTATAAAGTTATTAGAATAATTAAAAAATAAGTTATCTAGACTTATGCACATAGCCTTAGGAAAAGACCATATAATTTTTTGGTTGTAATGAATGCATAAATCAATTCATTACATAGCATGAATTTTTGAAATGAGTTCCTTGTAAATCACATCCATGTCCCTTTAAATCACAAGATCCAACTCCTTGTAAACTTAGAGCATAATTAAGGATTTTTTTTCAAATTAAATTAATTGCATGGTGGAAATCATATTATTAATAATATGCTAGAGTTCCATAAGCAATACAATGTTTTATAGAATTATATTATGGAAAAATCTTCCAAAGTAATATAATACTCAGTCTTTCATTTAATTATCAAATAATAGTACAACTGTAAAGTTTATAGGACCAAGGTTTGGAATATTTTTAAAAAAACCCACATCCCAAGCCAAGATGATTTCACATATAAATTTATAAAATTCAATAGTTTCTCCAAGTCAAAATTCCTTATCATGTTCAAGTAGTTCAAGGTATGATTTAATGGCCACATGTCCTTTATCGGGTATCTTTATGTATCCACTTTTCCTTTTTTTTGGTGTCCATGCCTAGATGATGTTATCCACATCGATATCTTCTTTAGGTTCTTCTGAGATGGTCCATGTTTTATTTGGCTTTAAACAATATTGATATAATGTTGTACCTTCTCCTCTCCCTATAAGTTTCCAATATTGAACTCTCAGCTTTTTATTTACATCATTGCCTTCCTGTTGAAGGAAAATATCCCCATCTGCTCTCCCCATCCATATCTTTTCATTATCATTTCCTAGTCATATAAGTAGCATGTTTCCCTTGAACACATCCTTCAATGGATTGAATTCTTGGTTAGATCTTACACAAACAGGCCCATCATAAATATCTACTTGATCACTATGTACAAGGTGCAAACCAACCATTTGAGCACCCCCTTGCTTAATCATAAGGGAACTTCTTGTTTCATTGAAAATCAAATGTTTTATTGGCCAAACAATTGTTTTATTAGGTTCTAGTGAGTTAGAGCATTCTAAACACATATTTTCCACAATATCTATGCATACACCAAAATTCAAAGGACCCAACCTCTCTCCATAAATTCCATTAACTTCTAGCACATGAGTTATATAACCCAAGTCTATGTCATCATCTCTGCTACAAGATTTACGTTTGAGAATGACACTGTCTATGAGAAAATATTTTCTATATTTAGCACATGTATTGATGGTGCTTTCAATGTCATCACTAGAATCTCCATCACTCTCTGTAGACACCCGTAGTTTTATCAAAGCACTAGTATTCCTAATATTGCACTAACTATTCTCCTCCTTTCAAATTGACGATATACCATCAGTTAGACTATCTAACTCCCCTCTTATGACACTCTTTTGGTCGTATTCCTCTTATAAATCAATTAAACATGCTAATATAGCCTCTTATTGACTAAACCATCTTCTAATTCCCTTATATAGTAATTCTACTAGATTTCTAGAATATCAATCCATTTCATTAGATTGATTAGACCTCTTAAAAATTTCTCAAACCCTAATTCCTCTCTAAACATGATTAATTAACTTAACCTAGTTTAACTAGTCCTAACCATGATTAACCTCTTCTAAACCTAGTCAAATCTTACTTTGACTCCCTAATTAACATTTTTGGCTTATCCTTTAGTCCCACATGCACCAAAATTCCCCACTTTCCCAAATGGAAAACTATAAATAGCCCACTACCCCCCTCTCATTTCTAAGAACTCTCCTTCTTCCTAACATAAACTATAGTATTATTGCTAGGATTAAGAGCTTATTGCATTTGTTTTATTGAGCTATTGATTTTCCATTGCACTACACACACAAGCATTGAGTAAATGGGAAGAACCATTGGCCTTGAAGCCATTAATGGTGAGCTCCCATTCTCATAATCACAAACTGATTTCTTAGATCCTTATTAGGTTCATTTATTTAAAGCTTTCAAGAGTAGAGGATTACTAAATATGCTAGATTTTTTTGTTTCTTTCAATATTAATGTATGCAAAGTGATGAATCCTTGTTTATCTCTTATCTGATGGTCCACTGACTAGTTGTTAAGAGCCTTTGGGGTTTCTTTAGAGATTCTTACCCCATGTCCATGGCTTTTGCAACTTTTCATTGAACACACTATTTGCATTATAATTCTATGAACTACTACAAATTTTTTCACTTCCCAAATTGGGGGAATGAATGAATTTTCATGCTTTGAAAATTCACTCTCTTTCCAAGTAATGTAGTGTCATTTAATCCCAACATCTTCCAAGGTTTCAAATTCATCAACTCAGAAAGGAAATTTTACTCTTCCATCCAATACTATATTAACACTAACAATCACAAATACTCTTCCCACATCTTTGTAATGTAGTTTCTTCCTACTTGGATATACTCTTCCCTCTACAAATTTGGTTCCCTTTGAAAACAATTCCACATGATCATCCTCTACAAATGTAAAAGACTTCACTGCTTTATAACAACATAAAATAAAAAGTTTGTGAGATGATGGAAAATATCTTAAGCATTGCATAAAATAAATTAAAAATTATCATGTATGTACAACCATAAGTATATTGAATACACATAGCACATGAGCTGCAAACTTCTATAATTCAATAAGGTTTGGAAATACTTCAAAATTATGCATATAATTTGGAAATATTTATAACACAATTTCTAAACTATAATTGAACTTGACTCAATTGAATTTAAATGATGAGAAATAAATAGAGGTTACATTTCCATTTGCTAACCACTTCATCCAAATAGAGGTTAAATAGATGAGGTTGAATTTAAATGATGATAAATAAATAAATAGTGGTTAAATAGAAGTTAATTAGAAACTTGATTTCTAACCACTTCATCCAAATATCTTCATCATTTTAACATAACATGTATTACTTTTGCAAGAATTCCTCATACTTCCCATATTCCCTAACTATGAGAATGAGAATATGTCCATTTTAAACATTCTCATAAAAGGATGTAATTGTCATTCATTCTTTATGTTTCACGTAGGATAATTTTTCTTTCTTTCTATATTGAGTTTATGAGAATGGGCATACATCCATTCTCATTACAATGATAAAAATCTTTGTTTATATGAGAAATGACATATGCCCATTCTCATCACAATCATAAAACTCTTTATTTGTATGAGAATGGGCATATGCCTATTCTAACCATTCTACCTCATTGAAGCAATAATGAACTTAATCATTTTTATATCACTATAAAGGATGTGGGAATGGGAAACTGTCCATTCTAAAAAAAATTATATATTACCTCTATTTCTCTTCTATGATTCTTATATGAGAATGGGCATATGCCCTTTCAATACAAGATAAAAATGATTGTTTGTATGAGAATGGACATATGCCCATTTTGTCCATGTGTATTGCAACAATCATTTTATTTTTTCGTAATGTAAAATATTAATTGAAATTTATAGGTATTATTAAATGATACAATATTATTTCTTGTATTTAATTATTAGTATTATTAATTAATGTTGTTTATTAATTAATTTTGATTAGTCCTAATATGATATGTTAAATACATATTCTTTGATTTCTAATTTTTTTATGATTAAAGTTTAAATATTTTTTGGCCCATTCTAAGCATTATAATTAATGAAACATTATAAGTAATGAAGCATTATAAATATTAATGGAGTTTATGTGGTTAATTAGTTTTATAAAGTTTTACTATATTTTTATAATTATTTTAAAAATGCACAATAATTAATTAAGCATTAAAAATAATGGTGATTAAGTTGTTAATTACGTTTATAAAGTTTAATTATATTTTTTATAATATTATTTAATTATTGTAAAATTATTTTTTATTCATTTGATAATATATATAGATGTCATTTTTAATATAATAATTTAAGTTTATTAGTAATATTAATTCTTGTAGTTAATATTAATTGATAGGATATTTTTTGAAATTAATTATAATATTATTGATTAATTATTTAAATTAACACTAATACTAAGTAATTATAATGTTATTTTAAATTTATTAATGTATTAATATTAGTTTATTAATTTATTCATTAATATTCTAATATTAATTTGTTAATATTATTACTATTAATTTGGCATAGCGAGACCATTAATTGTTTACCACCTTTTATTAAATGAAGGTACTTCTTTGTCAAACATGTCTTCGAGTACCCGTTGGAGGGAAATTGGTGAAATTAATGGAAATTAATTCTTTTGTGGCATGGTAGAGAGAATGACGACGATTATTGTTTTGATGATGGTAGAGATCTTGGGAATTGCAAGGTTAATCGTGGTCAACGAAGCTATCTCTTTCTTGTTCGTCCTTTCCACTTTCTTTTTCATCCAGTTTGAACTTTTTTTGTCCTTCCGCTTTGGGATGCCTTTTGGTTATACCATTTCATCCTTTGAAGTAAAATATTTGAAGATTATTTCAGAGATATTGTTTGTTCTCTCTGCTAAATTTTTGTTTACCCTTTCCGCTTTGGGCTCCCTCTGTTTCATGAGACCGTTTCAAATTTTGAAGCACAATATTTGAAGAAAATTTCAGGCATAAATTATTCTAACTCCTCTTTTGAATTATTATGAGATGAAGAATATGATTTGGTTTTCTTTCCTTTCTATTCTATTCTAGGTTTAAATAAAATGTCCTATTTTTGATCTTTTGTATTTTTTAATCTAGGTATTAAGAATATCACTTCAATGTTTTGAAAGACATGCTTAGTTGTTAACCTAAGCATAGTTGATAATACATGGAGTTATATGTTATGTTTTTACTAAAGTATAGAGTGGTATCACCACCGGGAGGCATAACAAGCATTTCTTATTTGTCGAGTGTGTGGTCATTTGTGTTCCAAATTTATGGGTATAAAATAATGTTGTATTTTAGATTTTTTAAATTTCGATATGGTTTTAAGAATATCACTTCAATATTTTCATTATAAGACTTGCATAGTTGTTATCCTCCATAGTTATAAAAGGATGCATCTAAAAATGACCGTTTCATGCATGTTTCAGACTTCTCTCTATTGTATTCCAAATTTTTGGGTATAAAATAATGTCGTATTTTAGATTTTTGTATTTTTGATATGGGTTTTAAGAATATCACTTCAATTTTTTCATTGTAAGACTTGCATAGTTTTTATCCTCCATAGTTATAAAAGAATACATCTAAAAATAAACATTTCATGCATGTTTCCGACTTATCTCTATTGTATTCCAAATTTCTGGGTATAAAATAATGTCGTATTTCAGATTTTTATATTTTGATATGGCTTTTAAGAATATCACTTCAATATTTTCATTGTAAGGCTTACATAGATATCCTCCATAGTTATAAAAGGATGCATCTAAAAATGACCATTTCATGCATGTTTCAGAGTCTCAACATGATCACATTCCCTTGCAAAAATGTATATGATTTTAAGAAATCCACTTCCAATCCTTTTTCCTAAGACGGGGTGTTAACAATGTGTAATTACCAAAGTATAGTGTGGGGTTACCACCTAGGTAGCGTTACTTATTTTCTAAGCTGGGTGGCGTAGTTGCACATGCCCGGATGGGTAGGTGAGTGTGGTGACCGAGCTCGGAAAGAGAGCTGATATTATGAACTGGGTAGGTGAGTTGACATTCCGAGCTAGGCAAATGAGCCGGCCTATCAAGTTGGTTGTTCAAGATGGTTGGTCTAGCTCACCAGTCGAGATGGCCAAACAAGATGGGATGGCAAGATGACCTTCCGAGCCGAAGGCGGGCGAGGTTGACTGACGAGCCGGTAGGTAGCGAGCGGACTTCTCAAACTGGGCTGGGTGGATGACCTACTAAGATGGGTAGGTGTGTTGACCTACCAAGATGGGCTGGCTAGTTGACTTATCGGGTGGCAAGGCGAGTGAGCTCACCTATCGAGCTAAGTGATGCGCCTGAATTAGCGAAACTTAACAAGGTCATAACTTGAGCTCCAGGTGTCCGTTTGAGTCTATTTTTTTTAAACCACATGTTTCGATGAGATGAACACTGTGGCAATCTGCCCTTTCAGTTGTGGTAAGTTTTGACATGTTTTCGGGCCTAAATCTGCCATCTTGAGGCTGAAATTTAGGATTTAAGTTATAGTTTGGTTTTTCCTATTTTTGGGCATTAGTTAATTTTAGTCGTTAGTTGCATTATGAGTTAGAAAGTTGGAAATTCATCTAATATAGGGATGTAGAAGATGGGTGGAAATTTCTGTGCCCATAGGAATAAGCATGCGAACTTACTAAGAATAGTAGGTTCTAGTAAACTGCTAAAAATTGTGATTTCCGCCACCTAGAGTAGCTTTAGTCGAGTTAGCTAGAGTTTGCTTGGCAACTCGAGTTGGGAGTTGTTTTCCTATTTAGGAAACATTGTAATTCCTTATTAAATGACAAATAAGGAGATCTATTTTCTTTTGGAGTTCATATTATTTGTAGTATATCTAGTTTGTCCATAATTTGGCTACATTATAAGCAATATTGAACCTAATTTTTTCATATATGAATTAAAATGATTAAGTTCAATGTTGTATCTAATGAGAAAATTCTCGGTCTCATAATTGGAATCATGAAAAGAAGAAAAAAGATAAAATCTAGCTTGTTTTATAATTCACATTTTCCCATTCTCACATCCTTCATAGAGTTATTGAAAAGAAAATTTCAATATTGCTTGTATTACAGTGATTATAATTGGCATACGCCCATTCTCATACAAACAAACTATTTTATCTTCCATTGAATGGTTAGGTATCCATTCCTATAGAGGTATTAAAATGTTTAAGTTCAATATTGCTTGTATTAGAATGTTTAGAAGGAGCCTTTTCCCATTTACATACAATCAAGCATTTATTTCTTGTATTGAATGGGAAGATGCCCATTGACATATGGGAATCATATATGAAGAATATAGATAAAATTTAATTTTTTTTAGAATGGGAAGTTTCCCTTTATGAAATAGGAATCATATAAGAAAAGTAGATCAAATTTATTTTGTTTTTGAATGGGCAATTCCCCATAATCTCAACCTTCATAGGTATTAAAATGATTATGTTCAATCTTGTATCAAATGAAAACTTCCCAATACCATATAGGAATCATAAAATAAGAAAATAGATAAAATCTAATTCATTTTAGAAAGGCAAGTTTCCCACTCTCACAACCTTCATATAGTTTTTAAATTGATTAAGTTAAATATTTCTTGTATTATATTGACAATTCCTTTTCACTCTTATATCCTATTACTTTTCCCATAGTAATGATCAAGTTCAATATTTCTTGTATTGTAATGATAAGAATGGGAATATGTCCTTTCTCATACAAACAAACATTTTTATCTTGAATGGGCAGATGCCTAGTCTCTTATAGGAATCATAGAAGAAGAATTTAGGTTGAATTTATAAGATGATAAATTAATAAATAGAAGTTAATTATAAACTTTATTGTTAACCACGTCATCCAAATATCTTCATCATATTAACATAGCATATATTATTGTTACAAGAATTCCTCATACTTCGATATTCCCTGCCTATTAGAATGGGCATTTTTCCATTTTAAACATTCTCATAAAAGGATGAAATTTTCATTCATTCTTTATGTTTCGCATAGGAGAATTTTTCTTTCTTTCTACATTGAGTTTTTGAGAATGGGCATATGCCCATTCTCATCACAATGATAAATTTTTTATTTATATGAGAAGTTTCATATGCCCATTATCATCAATATAATATAACTCTTTGTTTGTATGAGAATGGGCATATACCTATTCTAACCATTCTACATCATTGAAGCAATATTTAACTTAATCATTTTAATATCACTACAAAGGATGGGGGAATGGGAAATTGTCCATTCTAAAAAAAATTAAATATTACCTCTATTTTTCTTCTATGATTCTTATATGAGAATGGGCACATGCCCATTCAATACAAGATAAAAATTTAAATATATGGAGAAGGTGCAAAATGTAATAAACATTTAAATATATTCATAAACCTTATATCCAATCATAATAGTAAAGTAAATAATAATATTCATAACATATATGACATGTCAATAATAATCTAATACTATTAAAATTTGAAACAAGTTTTCTAATTATCCATGATTGAAAATATCCCTCTCTAGTATAAATTAGTATCAATTAATTTCATTGATTTAATGAGCTACAATTTTTTGTTGATTCTCGGCCACTGCCATAGCAATCCCTCCCACTACCATGATGCTTCTTCAGGGGGAATCAAGGGAGATGGCCTTATCTCCTCTAACATTCTTCGAACAATCTTCCGAATTGATTCTGACTTAGTGGAGAAAGCCATAAAAACTATTCTTGAGGAGGATTACATGCAAGGCTATGGTTGAGCTCACATCAATGTTGAGGTCACTTCCTTTTTCATCACCCACCTGCTTGCTCCTTGGAGGATATAAGGATGAGACCCTATATATTTCTTGAAATTTTATTCACCCTAGACACATGGTTGGTCTTGTAAAAGCATTGAAAACATTCGGTTTGCCCACATCTCTTTCAAAAATTTCAATGGCAGTTAATGGGGATTTGGTTGCTTGGGGCTATGTTAAAGAATTAGAAAGGAGGTATAAGACTCTTTTGGATTTTTCTATTTTAGTTCATCGGAAATATGGACTGAAAGAGGAAGGTACCACCTACTTATCCTCCCCAGACTATGTTGTAATTCACCATGAGCCAGCTCAAATTGACAAACTTGAGGAAGGTCCTACCGACATAGCCCCACTAGACTTGGAAGCTTTATCCTTCCCAATTGGCCATGTTCCAACTCAAATTTTCAAACTTAGGAGGGACGAGATGGCTTCATATACTTCTCTACTAAGTGCAGCATAGGATAGCTCTCTAGATCATCACAAGGTACCTCCGGATGAAGCTCGGGAGGTCAAAGTGAATTCTAAATTTTTGAATTATCAAAATAATAATGCTCCTGTGTACATAATTTTTGGTTTTGTTTTTTATAATTTTTAGCACATCCATGCTTAAAGTTCTTTTCTTCTTTAAGAATTCCCTCGCTTCTAGATATTGTATACAATGTTTTGGAAGGGAGGGAACAAAGAACCTCCCAGTTGAAAGCTTCGTAAAAAGTGTTTATTGATAAAAAAACATCAAACATGGCTATGAATTTTTTTGAAAATTTAAATTTTATTTTAAGTGCAATAATTAAACCTAAAACATGGCTACAATATTGTTTAATATTTACATTTGTTTTTTTCCATGGCATAGTGAGACCATTAATTTACAAATAAATTGTTTACCACCTTTTATTATTTGAAGGTACTTGTTTGTGAAACACATCTTCGAGCACCCATTGAGAGAAATTGGTGAAATTAATGGAAATTAATTCTTCCATGGCATGGTAGAGATAATGACGATGGTAATTGTTTTTTATGATGATGAATATCTTGGGAATCGTAAGGTTAAATGTTGTTGACAAATCCATCTCTTTCTTGTTCATCCTTTGCGCTTTCTTTTTCATCCAGTTTCCACTTTTTTTTATTTATCCTTCCGCTTTGGGCTGCTCATATTTCATTAGACCATTTCATCCTTTAAAGTAGAAGATTTGAAGAATATTTATGAGATATTGTTCATTCTGCCCATAAAATTTGTGTTTACCCTTTAATTTTCTGTTTTGGGGTCCGTCAGTTTCATAAGACCGTTTTGGGTTGTGAAGCAAAATATTTAGAGAAAGTTTCAGGAATGAATTATTCTAAATCTTCTTTTCTAAATTATTATGAGATAAAGAAGGGTAGATTCCCATTGTCATATAATAAATGGCATATGCCCATTCTCATCACAATCATAAAACTCTTTGTTTGTATGAGAATGAGCATATTCCTATTCTAACCATTCTACCTCATTAAAGAAATATTGAACTTAATCATTTTTATATCACTATAGAGGATGTGGGAATGGGAAACTGTTCAATCTATAATAAATTAAATATTTCCTCTATTTCTCTTCTACGATTCCTATATGAGAATGGGCATATGCCCATTCAATACCAGATAAAAATGTTTGTTTGTACAAGAATAAACATTTTCACATTCTTTTTATGTGTATTTTTTTTTCTATGATTTTTATATGAGAAAGGGCATATTCCCTTTCAATACATGATAAAAAAATGTTTGTTTGTATGAGAATGGACATATGCCCATTATGTCTATGTGTATTGAAACAATCATTTTATTTGATCCCTATATGAGAATGGTCACATGCCCATTCTATATGCCCATTCTCACATAGGAATCATAATAGAATAATAGAAAATTAAATTTCATCTATATTATTGAAGTCAATCATTTTGAGATCTATACAAAGGTCATGTGATAATGGGGAATTGTCCATTCTGAAAAAAATTAAATTTTATCTCTATTAATTCCTATGATGATGTATGGCTTTTGATTATGTAAAATATTTAATGTGAAATGATCTTATTTAATGTTGACATTTGAATCATTATTAGGCACTATTATTACCTTGTTTTATATATTGATTATTGTGATGATGAATAACTTTTCTTTCTTTCTTATAAGATTAGAAATTGTCTATATGATTATAAAATTAGTTGGGTAAGTGCACAAAGTCAGGGGGCAAAAAGTGGACAAAAACCTGAAAAAAAAAACAGCGTACGCATTCTATTATAATGTGATCACGTTTTAAATTCTTATGTTTGGGATTTACCAAAGCATAACATGTACGCGTTATAATGTGTACGGGTTATGTCTGCTATAAATTAAAAAAGAGGCATAAGCATAAACAAAGCATAAATCATACGTGTTATAACGTGTACATGTTATGCTTTTTACCTTTTCCAGCACATACCTCAAGGCTTGGGATCCGGTTTGGATCCCCAACCCTAAGGCATGGACCTGCACAAACACAACAAACAACATGTTTTTGCAGGTAAAATATAAAAATGCCACTTCCTCTATAATAAATCGATCCCAACCCTTGAGGCATGGACTCGCACAAACACAACAAACAACGTGTTTTTGCGAGAAAATATAAAAATGCCACTTCCTCTATGATAAATCAAAATAAAAAAATTGATCCATTTAAAAACATTATACCACAACGTAGAGCAAAGTTTCTTCAATCTAAAAATATAATTTTTCAAATTTTCTCACTAATATGAGGTTTCCATATTATTTATTTTCTAATTATGCCTTTTTATAGCTATTTTTTGAATTTTAAATGTCTATCTTTCATCATGTATCTTTTTCGGTCATCAAAATTGAAAATAAATTATACTAGCACAAACTAGGCATAATTCTATACATATTAAAAAAATTCTATTTTTTGATATTTTTTTAGGTAGTTAGGGGGCGCATCAAAAAGCTTCGTTATTTTTCAAAACATAAAATTTATGTACTAGAAAAATCATAAATAAAAAAATACTCATTAAAAAAGTCTTTAAAAAATTCTAACACAAACTAGATGCTCCTAGTTATCTTTCTACCAAAGGGTTTTCAAAAATACTCAATGGTGTTCAAAAATGGTGGGGGAAAAATGTCACTCTATTATGTTTTTTAACAAAATAGGAGCACATGTTGGTATTTTAGTTGTTTGACACACTTAAACTTATCCGTTTTCAATAAAATTTAGTAGCTTAGAAACTAGACTCAAAATGCTACAATTCATATTTCTACAAAATCTTCCAATTTTGAGTGTAACTATTTCAAAAACTCATACAAGTTGAAGTTTTTAGTTTTTAGAAAAATGCGTCCACTTAAGACCCCATTTTGGCCCCCAACTTGGTGCACTTACCCGCTTAGCAAAATTTATTTTCCAACAGAGATTGCATTATTACCTTGTTAATTGATAATATGTACTATGTAGATATAAAGGATAGTTAATCATTTTGTAATCTTCATTTTATAATAATTCAACATGATTACAAGTTGAAAATTCATGCCAGTTCTTTGAACTAACATGCATACAATTTCAGGAATCAAAGTAATCATTACCAAGTGACACATTGGATTTGATACACCTATAAAGGCAAAGAGATTGGGTAAGTTCCCACTCTAAACAAAGTAAATGTTATTTGTATTCTTTTTATTATACTTATTCACATATCTCCATGAACAATAATGGAGTTTCTATTATGAGATTGGGTAAGTGCCCACTCTAAACAAAGTAAATGTTATCTTTATTCTTTTATTATACTTATTCACATATCTCCATGAACAATAATGGACTTTCTATTATGATTGAAATTAAAGAGAATAGGCATATGCCCATTCTTCATATACTAACATTATCTCTATAATTATTTTTATTATTTTTTCATTTTTCTCTAGTATGAACAATAATTGACATTTTTTTAATGATTCCCTTATGAGAATAGGAAAATTCCCATTCTAAAATATATATTAAAGAGAATACACATATGCCCATTCTACTTATTTTAATCTTAGCGATATTGTTTGCATCTGTCCATTTAATAAAAAACAAAACAAGCATTTTGTTTGCATTAGAATTGGCATATGCCCATTCTAAACGATGTAATACAAGCAATACCAATGTTATGAGATTGATTCTATTATTCCTATTTAAACCTATTTAAAAATTTAAAAACTTTGAGACTGTTTAATCCATACTCTTTTTTTTTCTATTATTCCTATCTACCCAAGCAATTATTCTATGATTCCTAAATGAGAATGGGTGCCCATTCTATAACAAAGTAAATTTGATTATTCCTATCATAAAGGGAATATATCCATTCTAAACTTTATAATACAAGTAATATTTATTTTTTTGAGAATGGGCATGTGCACAATCGTGATTGAAACATATTTTTTATGATAATGGGCATGTGCCCATTCTAAACATTCTCATTCAAACAATTTTGATTCTATGAGAATGGGCATGTGCACACTCGTCACTACTTACTCAATACTTATGATTGTTATCTTCCCTAAGAACTCTTTTTCTATTCCTATATGAGAACATGCAACTACTCATTTGATACAAGATAATGTAAAGATGGTCAATCAATTTTTTACTTATTTAAAATCTATGACCATTAATAAAGCATACTCTTCTTTTATGAATCCTATTAGGAAAATTAAAAATGAAATTCCCATTCAAAACAAGATGAAACAATTTTTTTGCATGAGAATGGGCATATTCCCATTCTAAACATTGTGATACAAGCAATAGTGATTTTATGAGATTCCCTCTATTATTCCTATTTATATCTATTTAAAAACTATGAGACTGTTTTATCCATACTCTTCTTATTCTTCTTCTATGATTCCTAAATGAGAAGGGGCATCTGCCAATTCAATACAAGACAATGCCATAAAGCTCCATCAATTTCATAACTCTTTAACGAGATGTGAGAATGGGTGCCCATTCTAAAATAAAGTAAATTTGATTATTCCTATCGTAAAGGGCATATGCCCATTCTAAACTTTATAATACAAGTAATTTTTTTTTTTTTGAAGAATGGGCATGGGCATAGTCGTGATTGAAACATATTTGTTATATGAGAATGGGTATGTGCCCATTCTAAACATTCTCATACAAGAAATTTTGATTCTATGAGAGTGGGCATGTGCTCTTTCATCAATACTTAGTCATTTGAATAGCATATCTAATCCATACTTTTATTTTATCATTTTTATCTTCCCTAAAAACTCTTTTTTGATTCCTATATGAGAATAGGCAGATTCCTATATGAGAACAGGCATCTTCCCATTTGATACAAGACAATGTAAACATGGTCAATCAATTTTTTACCTATTTAAAATTCATGACCATTTATAAAGCATACTCTTCTTTTATGATTCTTATCTAGCACAAGAAAGTCTTTTATGAATCCTATATGAGAATAGGAAGATTAAAAATGCAATTCCCATTCAAAACAAGACAAATAATTTTGTTTGCATGAGAATGGGAATATGCCCATTCTAAACATTGTAATACAAGCAATATTGATTTTATGAGTATGCCTCTATTATTCCTATTTATATCTATTTAAAAACTGTGAGACTATTTTATCCATACTCTTATTATTCTTTTTCTATGATTCCTAAATGAGAAGGGGCATCTTCCCATTCAATACAAGACAATGTAAAAAATATCAATCAATTTCTTAACTTTATACAAGTCATGAGAATGGGTGCCCATTCTAACGACAATAAATATGAAAATAGTAATTATTACAAGTGTCTAATTAGGTATGACAATAAATTCTACTATATATTTTTCATTATTCAAATATCTAATTAAAACATAAATGTTAGCATAGACAACACATATATTATTATATTAGGATAGTGGTTATTTTATTCCATTATTCACTCTTGTTTGTTTGTAACAACTCCTCCTATTCTGGGGAGTCTTGTTTATTCACATAGCTATATATACTATATGTGCTTATATGATTAATAAGATGTGTAATAGAGATATTTAATCTCTATTTATTCTCCTCGAAATCCTTCTCACAATCTAGTAATAGAGAAAATTTGATCTTTACCCGTGCGCGTTGAAGGAGAAGACTGAGCAAAGGTTGGACAACTTTGTAGAGAGATTTTTTTCTTGTTTACATGTGTGATAGAGAGATTATTGGATAAGAATCTACGTAGAAGTCTCCAAAGCCTATGAGACGGATCTGCATGAAGACTAGAGATAAAATAAATAAATAAAAAACTTTCTCTGCTATTTATTTAGTGCATGGAACTTGGAAAATGGTCTCAGTATGCATTTATTTGAACATCATTCAAATCAAAACGGGAATTGTATGAAGATACTACTGCATGAAAAGGTTAACGAAGAGTTGGACACGGAAGTCAATAATACTTGCATGGAGGAGGAAAACACTTACATAGAGAGGAGTGATAGATTGTTGCATGAGATTTCCTGTGTAAGTATTTAATTAAAAAAATTATTTTGTTTGTTTTCTACGTGGTGTTTTGTTGATCTTCACCAAAGTGTGGAAAGTAAACATGTTGAAATTGCTACGTGGAAGTTTTTAAAAGATCCTCAAAATTTGGATGTGGAACTTGACATGTCTACATGAAGACAAAGAATTATTCTACACCTGTGTGGAAATTTACCTTGCAAAATGCTGCGTGGAAGTTTGTAATGATTTTCTCCTAGGACATGAAGAGTGAAACAACTTCCTGCGTGGAAAAGTCATTTACCGGAAGTGCCTAAACATGGATATCTACATGGAAAGTTTAGGAAGATATCTTTTCTTGATGTGATTGGAGTCTTGTGTTATCTCTAACCAACGCCTGTAATAAAATCTCTATTTATTTTGTTTCGTAGAATAAGTGAAGGAAGATTCATCATGGAAATAGAGAACATACATGTAGAATACCAATTGGAGGAGTTACATCATCAAGTTGCTGAGCATTTACTTGACCAAGCCCATAACTTATCACTAGCATTACTAGTATCACTTGTGTGAAAGAGAAAGAAGCCTCAAACAAGAAAAAGTGGATTCTCTCAAAACCAATGCCAAATTACAAGTGTTAATGACACAATTAAGACTCGCTAAAAGTTGCAATATCAACTCGCATGTCGAAGAACACCGTCTGCAGGCTCCCGATAACTTTGGATTCTACTTTGCACTACTCAACGAGCTACGCAACACCAAAAATCTAGTCTTCGATGAGCTAGTTTGAAGAGGAATTCTTGAATATTTACTTTTTCACGTCGCTTTGAATAAAAGTGATTTCGAGAAGAGCTAGAAGCTAGGTACGACACCGAATGTGAAGATGGAGAATAACTCCCGACAAAGTGTTTTCATCTCTCAACACATGAGTATTGAGACCATCTACAAGTGAGTACTTCTCACCAGTGAGTTAAATTTGTAATCTCTCTTAGAATTCAATAATTAAATAAAAACATTTTATTTTATTCCAATTTCTACACTGAAAATTTTACTCTCAGATGCTCAGTTAATTAAAGGGAAAAAAAATTTGGCCTAGAAAACAAAAATGAGGATAATCCTTTAGCTTGAAGGATTATGGGACATTATCACAGGGTCTATGACTTTTCCCACAACCTTGACGAATTAATGAAGTATGAGATAGATAGTGCCAAAGCCTTGATGTTGATAATGCTCGATGACGTAATGATGTGTAAATGCATGTTTAGAATTCAGAGAAACCAAAGGAGGCTTGGGACAAGCTGGAAAATATGTATGAAGCCAAAAATCAAACTAAGATCCTCCATCTTCATTCAAAGCTGCACACCGTCTCTATGGGGTCAGATGAGAAAGTTGAAGAGTTTTTATGTCATGTGGCTAAGCTATGATTGGATTTATTAGCACTAGATGAAATAGTGGATGACAAACTTCTCATGCCGATCACCTTGAGAGCACTACCTTCTCAATTACGAGTATTTGTTATGACACTAAATGTATCTAAAAAATAGTGGCATTCAAAGAACTCATGAATTTATTGCAACAAGAAGAGGCCATCAATTCAGCCCAAGAGGAGACTTAGGATAAATCCCTATTCTCAAATCCATACCATGGCTAGAAGAATCGGAAGGGTCCCCTAGAGAATCCAACTCAAGCACAACCAAATCAACAACAAAAAGATCAAAAGTCAAAGAGGTGGTGTCACATTTACAGAACCAACACTCATGACACTAATCACTGCTAGTACAATGGCTTGAAAAAGGGGTCTTTGAGTCAAACAAGAACATCAGGGTGTAAAGATTTTCAAAAATCCAAACAACGTCCTCACTAAAGAAAGTAGAAGGGACATCTCGCAGCCTAACAAGATGATGAATCTGATGAGGAGACATCAGAAGGAGCCCATTATGGTAAGAACCTTGTACTAGTCTCTCAAACTTCTTAACCCACAAAGAAAGTATGGTTGATAGACTTTGGTGTAAGTAAGCATATGTCAAGTGACAAGAAATTGTTTGATTCACTAAATGAACAACCCACTAGAGATCGGGTTTGGATAGTAGATGAAAAAGAGTACGTTGCAGAAGGAATAGGAAATGTCACCATTCCTCTAGGACCATGAAAATGTACACTTACAAAGGTACTATATGTTCTTGGCTTGACTAATAACCTCTTGTCAGTGACTTAGCTCTTGAATCATCACCTTAAGGTAGAATTTCTTGTCCAAAATGGCATTAAATCATGTTTGATCTCTAGACAAGGTACGATTATTGCTAGAGCATTTCTAAAAGATAATTTATTTGCTTTAGATATTGTTTCATCTTCTCTGAGAGCTTTATCTTCCTCAATAGTAGAATCTATAGCCCTTTGACATTTTAGATATGGTCACTTGTCAGTTAGTTCATTGCATCATATGAGTTCAAAATAAATGGTCCATGGACTACCCAAATTGTCCAGTTCCTTGCCTATTTTCCCTAGTTGTCTTGCAAGAAAACAACATAGGGATCCATTTTAGGAGATCACCTTCCATGCCAAGAAAAATTTGGAGGTAGTTCATACCGATCTAAAAGGATCGTTGCCTACTTTGTTTTCAGGATACAAGTACTTCCAACTATTTGTGGATGACCACTCTCGCAAGATGTGGGTGTTTTTCCTGAAGAAGAAAAGTGAGGCTCTTTAACATTTCTAGAATTTCTATCATCATGTTGTGAAAGAGACCGAACAACCACTTCTTCTACTTCACTCAGATCGAGGGGGAATTCACATCAAAGAAGTTCTTGGCCTTCCTAAACCAACAAGGCATTAAATAGAACCTGACTACTCCCTACACACCCCAACAAAATGGCATTATTGAGTGTCACAATTGCACAAAGTGATGGAGATGGCTCACTGCATGCTAACAACAAAAAAGATAGAAGAACATTATTTAGCTGAGGCAGTATAGAAAAATGTATATCTTCTCAACAGGGCACTAACAAAGATACTACAAAATAAAATTCCATAAGAGGTATGGAGTAGTAGAAAGCCATCAATTTCTCATCTATGAGTATTTGGTTACATAACATACATGCATGTCCTAACTTAGAAGAGAAATAAGGTTGAGCCAAAGATGCTTCATGCATCCTACTTGGTTATATAACTACTTAAAAGGCATACCGTATCATGGATCTTGAGACGAAGAAAATATATGCTAGTTGAGACGTGGTTTATGACGAGCCATCTTTTGACTCAATAGTGATAACAGAAGAACCATTACTAACCACCTCTCACCAACTAGTCTCTCGAATCAGATGATCAACCAGAGGAGACTACTCAAAGAAAAGATGTGCTATCAGGAGAGCTATTTGTTGACCTTGGAGAACTAGAGAATGTGACTCCACATCAATCCACATGGAAATGACATAGTTCTTCTCAAAAGCAGCCAAGTTCTCATCCAAGTGGGTACAAAGCACCATAAAGGACTCACATTTACAACAACTCCGAGATTCATCATCCGGAGTCAAAACAAGGAGTCAAACAAGAAATGAGGTAAAATTTTCTCTCATGAGATCACTGATTAATATATTTGAGCTTGATAATTTTCGTGAAGCACTCACCAAACTCAGTGGAAGGAAGCCAGAATATAGAAATTGACTCACTCAAGAAAAATCAAACATGGGAACTCTTCAATCTACTTACATGAAAGAAACCTATAGGCTGTAAATGGGTTTTCAAGACAAAATATAAGGCGATGAATCCATTAAAAACACAAAGCATGAATTTTAGTAAAAGGATATGCTCGTAAAGAAGGGATTGATAATGAAGAAACCTTTGCACCCACAACAAAGATCGAGATCATCAGAGTAATATGCACACTTGTAGCACAGAAAGGATAAATACTTTAGCAAATGGACATCAAGAGTGCTTTCCTAAATAGTGATCTGAAAGAAGAAGTTTACATGACCCAACATGAAGGATTTGTTGATGAAGAGCATCCTAAGAAGGTATGTTGTCTCATAAAATCACTATATGGATTGAAACAAGATCTAAGGGCATGGTATATCAAGATCAATGATCACCTTTTGTAGCATGGGTTCACTTGTAGCCCCTCAGATTTCAATTTGTATATAAAGAAGGTAGGCAAAGAAATTTTCATTCTTGTTGTGTATGTGAATGATTTTGTGATCACTGGAAGTTCGTAAGATCGATCGATATTGTTAATAATTATCTCAAAAGAACCTTTGACATGACATATTTGGTGCTACTACATTATTGTCTTGGCTTGGAGATATGGAAAAATGAGAATCACATTTTTTCTCCCAAATAAATTATGCCAAGACACTCCTGGAAAAATATAGAATGTCGATCAGAAACCTATATCCACTCCCATGGAGAAAGGCTTGCAACTTTCAAGATTCAGACTCACCTCAAGTATATGCTACTCTCTATAGGTAATTTGCTAGAGGGCTCATCTATTTGACATATACCAAACCATATCTATGCTATGCTATCAATTATCTTTCTTGGTTCATGTAAGAGTTGACAAAATGTCACTAGACTACAACAAAACATGTTTTGAGATGTCCCAAGAACAATTTATTATGGTATGGAATATAAGATGAATGATCAATTCTTCTTACAGGGATACGTCAACTCGGACCACACCAGATCTATTGATGACAGGAAGTCAACCACATGATACATTTTTCATCTTAGATCTAGACCTATCTCATGGATAAGAAAGAAGCAAAATATTGTTTCTATCTCATCCACAGAGGCAGAATATCATGACACACAAGGAGATGTGTGTGAAGATATATGGTTATGTTGTATTTTGGATGACCTAAGAATTCCTTAAAAACATTCACTTATTCTCTATTGTGATAATCAGAGTGTGTTGAAGCTCATTCAGAATCCATTCTTTCATGAACAAACAAAGCATATTGAGATTAATTTTCATTTCATTCAAGAGCACATCTTAGACCATCACATACAGCTCCATTACAATCCTACACAAGCACAAGTTGCTGACATCCTCAAAAAATCTCTCAGAAAAGTAAAATTTAAACTTCTCAGGGGTCACATTTGCAAGAATAATGTACTAAGGGGGATGTTAGCATAGAAAACACATATATTATTATATTAGGACAGTGGTTATTTTATTCCATTATTCGCTCTTGTTTGTTTGTAACAACTCCTCCTATTTTGGGTATTCTTGTTTATTCACATATCTATATATACTGTATGTGCTTCTATTATTAATAAGATGTGTAATAGAGATATTTAATCTCTATTTATTCTCCTAAAAATCCTTCTCACAATAAAATGGGTCCAATCAATTCAAATATATTTATAAAATATTTACGATAAACTTAGGATACTAAAGGATATTAAGATATTAAAACATACAAGAATTTTAGCATTAAAAGGCGTTGATTTATTATCGTAGGATAGATTCAAATTTTTATAACTTTATACATGCCGTGAGAATGGGTGACCATTCTAAAAACATTAAATACATAAATAGGACAAAGTATTTTATCAGTATTTAAAAAAACCTTCAAAATTTCATAATTTCATTATTAAAACATATTTTCAGTAAATGTGGACATTTTTAAAACATTACATGTGTCTAAAATGGTATGACAATAAATTCTACTTTATATTTTTCATTATTTAAATTTCTATTTAAAATCAATTCAAATATGTAAGCATATTAAAGCGTATTAAAGCATTTAAGCATTACATGGTGGTGATTTGTTACTGTATTATACATTCATATTTTGAATGTATGTACAAAAATGGTACAATGTATTTTTCATTATTCTAATGAATCTATAAAACATTTAAATGTTTCTAAACATTGGGATAATAGCATATTAAGCATTTAAATATGTACCCTTTCGTGGTTAAGTATTTACGATAGACTTAGTATATTAAAGGCATTTAAGCATTATAGTTTGGTGATTTATCACGGTAGGATATATTCAAATTCGAGACTTAGGATAGTAGGATATTAAAGGAATTTAATCATTAAAAGGTGGTGATTTATTATGGTATGACAAATTCAAATTTTGAATTTGGGCGCTTTCTTTTAGAGGTGATTTTCTTTGGTCAAATACATTATAAAAATATTGAATTTGAATGGCTCGGTTTTGATTGTTTGTTCTCTAATGGCCGAGTTTTTTTTTTTCTCTCTTACGACCAGGTTTTTTCATTTAGAGATTTTGTAGGAGAAAGACGAAGGTATGCGAAAGGATTTGGGTTGATTGGATACAAAGATTATTGTTAAAAAATGTTACAAAGGTAATAAAACTTGTTACGGTTGTCATAAAAAAAGACACAAAGAGACACAAGCATTACTGAGTCCATCTAATCATTTTTTCCACACCATAAATAGGTATACATTTTAGACCTTATGACATTAAAAAGGAACGAAACAATTTTGATTTGTATATTTGGTAGCTATTACGTTTACGAATGTAAACAAATTTATTTCTATATTTTTTTCTCTTACATTTAAGTAAGGAAACAAATCGATACATTTTTCAGACATTAAAATAAACGAGATATATGGAAAAATGATTCAAATAGTTGATTGTGAATTAAAAGATCTTTGTTAGTATACATTTTTTACGCTTTAGAAGTAAACTTGGAAAAATTGAGATATAAAAACCTTGAATAGCCTTCTCTGCCATTTTTGTATTCCATTTGAGAAATCTCCAATAGTCTCCCTTGCAAAATCACTATTTCATAAGTTGCTTCTTCTTCTTTCTTTTGAAAAATATTTGTATCTTCATATTTGTCAGCCACATCTACATTCTTCTATGCTCTTTGTCTTTCCCCAACTAAATCTTTGAATCAAAAATATGTTTCCCAATAGAGTGAAAACCAAAACCTAATTCATTCAAAATTAGTATTTTTTAGTGTAATTGGCCAAAATAAATTACCTCATAAAAAAAGAGTTCCCAAAATTCAAATTTCGAATCAAACCTGACATAATAAATGACAATTATGAATTGCCTCCCAAAAATTAAGTGTCGAAAATTCAAAATTTGAGTCAAACCAACCATAATAAATAACTCGGTACGAATTGTCTCCCTATAATAAAGCACCAAAAATTTGCAATTTGAAACAATAGAAAAATTATTATGATTATATAATATTAGTATTAATTAAATAATTAATAATATTATAATTAATTACTATTAGTGCTTCAATTATTATATTAAAAAATGACATCTAATTATATTATCAAACGAATAAAAATTAATTTCAAATAATTTCAAATATTTAAACTTTAATTATCAAAAAATTAGAAATCAAACGAATAAAAAAATACGATTAAAATTTATATACTCCATTATTATTTATAATGCTTCTTCACTTATAATGCTTCATTAATGTATTTAACATATCATATTAGGACTAATCAAAATTAATTAATTAACAACAATAATTAATAATACTAATAATTAAATACAAGAAATAATATTGTATCATTTAATAATAACTATAAATTGTTGTATGTGAATATGCTTGAATTGATTTTAATACCTCTATAGTAATCTCTATTCTTCGACTATGTTTGTTGTGAGAATGAAGCATATGAATATGTTTTCTGTGAGAACGAAGTTAGTTTAAGTGTTAAAATGAAAAGTACTTTCTTCTATTACTCATAATATAATATGGATGTGAAAATGATAAAATTATATAACTTATAGTACTCACATCAGAGGTTTATATTAAATGTTCTAAATAATGAGATGGTACCTTGGAAGAAAAATTTAGAGAATTAGTTTTTATTCCTTTTTTATAATTTTTTTATTAATGGCTGAAAAAGTGACTAACAAGAACAATGAAAACGAGGCAATACACATAGATAGAATGGGCATATGTTTATTGTCATACAAACAAACATTTTTATCTTGTACTTGAAAGGGAATATGTCCATTCTCATACAAACAACACATTTTCTATCTTGTATCGAAAGGGCATATGTCCATTCTCATATAAGAATCATACACCCATTCTCATTTAAGAATCATAGAAGAGAAATAGAGGTAATATACACCTAGACAGACCTAGATAGAATGGGCATATGTTCATTTTCATATAAGAATCATAGAAGATAGAGGTAATATACACCTAGACAGAATGGGAATATGTTCTTTCTCATACAAAAATATTTTTAACTTTTATTGAATGGGCATATGCCCATTCTCATATAAGAATCATAGAAGAGAAAAATAGGTAATAATTAATTTTTTTAGAATGGACAGTTTCCCTTTCCCACATCCTTTATAGTGATATAAAAATGATTAAGTTCAATATTGCTAAATAGAGGTAATATACACCTAGAAAGAATGGGCATATGTTCATTCTCATACAAACAAATATTTTTAACTTGTATTGAATGGGCATATGCCTATAAGAATCATAGAAGATAAATAGAGGTAATAATTACTTTTTTAGAATGGACAATTTCCCTTTCCCACATCCATTATAGTGATATAAAAATGATTAAGTTCAATATTGCTTCAATGAGGTAGAATGGTTAGAATAGGCATATGCCCATTCTCATACAAACAAATACTTCTATGATTGTGATGAGAATGGGCATATGGCATTTTAATTTAACCTCTATATATATTCTCATAAACTCAAGAAAATTCTCCAACATCCTTTTATGAGAATGTTTAAAAGGACAGATGCCCATTCTCATAGTCAAGGAATATGAGAAGTATGAGAAAATATTGTAAAATTAATATATGATATGTTAATGATGCGCCCGAATTAGCAGGAACTTGACAAGGTCATAACTTGAGCTCCGGGTGTCCGTTTGAGTCCGTTTTTTTTTTGAAACCACGTGTTTTGATGAGACGAACGCAGCGGTGGCAACCCGCCCTACCGGTTGGGGCAAGTTTTCGACACATTTTCGGGCCCTAAATCCGCCATCTTGAGGCCGAAAATTAGGATTTAAGTTATAGTTTGGTTTTTTCCTATTTTTGAGCATTAGTTAATTTTAGTCTATTAATTGCATTTTGAGTTAGAAAGTTGGCAATTCCTCTAATTTAGGGATGTAGAAGATGCGTGGCAATTTCTGTGCCCGTAGGAATAAGCATGCGAACTTACTAAGAATAGCAGGTTCTAGTAAACTGCTAAAAATAGTAATTTCCGCCACCTAGAGTAGATTTAGTCAGAGTTAGCTAGAGTTTACTTGGCAACTCGAGTTGAGAGTTATTTTCCTATTTAGGAAACATTGTAATTCATTATTTGATAACGAAGAAGGAGATCTATTTTCTTTTGGAGTTCATTTTATTGCAGTTTATCTAGTTGTTCTTAATTTGGCTACATTAGTTAATATGATGAAGATATTTGGATGAAGTTGTTAATTAACTTCTATTTAACCTCTATATATTTGTTTCTCAACTTATAAATTCAACCTAAATTCTTCTTCAATGATTCTTATAAGAGACTGGGCATCTTCCCATTCAAGATACAAATGTTCATTTGTATGAGAATGGGCATATGCCCATTATTATCATTGCAATACAAGCAATACTTCTATTTATTCCCATTCTCATAGTAAGGGAATATGGAAAGTATGATAAATTCTTGTAAAAGTAATATATACAATTGCATCCTTTTATGAGAATATTTAAAATGGATAGATGCTCATTCTAATAGTTAGGAAATATGGGAAGTATGAGGAATTATTAGAAAAGTAATATATGTTATGTTAATATGATGAAGATATTTGGATGAATTTGTTAATTAACTTCTATTTAACCTCTATATTTTTTTCTCAACTTATAAATTCAACCTAAATTCTTCTTCAACGATTCTTATAAGAGATTGGGAATCACGATTCAAGATAAAAATGTTCATTTGTATGAGAATGGGCATATGCCCATTATTATCATTGCAAAACAAGAAATACTTCTATTTATCCTCTATATATTTGTTTCTCAACTTATAAATTCAACCTAAATTCTTCTTCAATGATTCCTATAAGAGACTAGGCATCTTCCCATTCAAGATACAAATGTTTGTTTGTATGAGAATGGGCATATGCCCATTATTATCATTGCAATACAAGCAATACTTCTATTTATCCTCTATAATGAAGGATATGAGAATATAAGAGTGAAAAGGAATGGTCAATCTAATACAAATAAATATTTAACTTTATCAATTTAAAAACTATATGAAGGCTGTGAGAATGGGCAACTTGCATTCGATTACAAGATTTTATCTTATTTTATAGGATTGGGTAGTTTTCATTCGATACAAGATTGAACATAATAATTTTAATACCTATGAAGGTTGTTATTAAGGGGAATTTCCCATTCAAAACAAAATAAATTTGATCTTTTCTTATATGATACCTATTTGATAAAGGGAAATTTCCCATTTAAAAAAAAATAAAATTTATAATTGAATGATGATCTCTCTATGTCTTAGTAAAACATTTTAAATTTCAAACATTATCATAGCCATGTTTTAGTTAAAAAATACATGGAAATTTAATATTAACTTGTGAAAAATTGGGAGCAATTATACCCCATCATGTTAAAGACTGGGTTTGCTTAAATTGGCTTTGGGTTGACATATATTAAATTCTCAATGAGATTGGCTATTATGCGTTGTCTTTAGAATTGTACATGGAAAATAGTTGGAGTCGACGACACTAGCTTTAGAAGATGCTTCATCTCGATGTCTTTGAGAATTGAGAAGGGATTATTACTTTTGGCCTTGGCTTGTGTGGTTTGATTTTTAAGTAGCCTTTCTCCCTGTTGTTTTTGTCATCATGGTGCTTCCCTCTCTTCCTATCATTTTTCTATGAAGCGACAAAAAAAAAAATGGCATTCTTCAATTCCATTTCTCGGTCGTGTCTCAAGCAGGTTTTCATAATTGATTTTCCATTTTTCTATGAAGAAATTAAACATATTCTGGGTAAAGCCTATCTTAGTGACTCCAAAAGAGCTCGGTAAACTCAAAAATTGCCTTAGTTTTTGTTTCTAATCTTCTACTGGTTAGCCATAACAAATTAAATGTTGCTAAGATTGCTAATTTTTTTATCAAGCCCTCTCTTAGGGTTGGTTTAGATGAAGAACTCAAGCATTGTAATCTAAACACTTTGTCCATGTTCCACAAATCATGATGTGGACCCTAGTTGATCCATCGCTTGTTGGTAGAACCCTTAGTAGAGGTTAACCAATGCCACACCCACTTCCTACAGACTATCATAGACTATTATACATTTGAGGACCTGAACCGACTACCTCTCCATCTTACTATAATTGTTTATTTAATGCAGATTCATGTTCTTATCCACCCTAAGTATGTTGGTGTTTCGCATTGCAAAATATTTAGCATCCCACCTACATATTCTTGTTAAATATTATCACTACTAGTGGTGGTCGCTAGAGAATGGCTACTCGGGGTAGCTCCTTGGTTTCTTCCTTCTCGTTGGCTAATGTCAAAGTAGATCCAATCAAATAATTTGGAATAATATTGCTAATGGAAACTAATTTTGATTTATTAGTTTGGTCTTGTTGGCATAAGGTTACGTAGCAAGTATTTTATATAATTAGGCTGAGATGATTAGGTAGTATTAAATTTTTCTTGCACGCTTTATAACCTATCATTTGTTTTTGGGGAATGTAGTTATTTCTCCTTCCTATAAATATTGTACATGCTTCTAAATAAAGAATAATGAGAGAGAGAGATATCCAATATCTATTTGTTCTCCTCAATTTGCTCCTCACAATATGGTATCAGAGTGATTCTTTTCTCTTTGAGCTTGTATGCAAGTAAAGTGAATTTTTGTGTAAGGAAATTAGAAGTGATCAATTTATTTCATTTGTTGTTTGAATTCCCACCAGAAGTATGCTTGAAATTCAAAGGGCAACTAGTCGACCAACATCCGATTCAAACCGATGCATGGTCTCAGAAGAGCCTGGACATACCAAAATGTGGAGTACATATTTGCTCGACTTGAGTGGAGCGACTAGAGTGGAAGATGATGCGTGGTTTTTTTAGACGAAAAAAAGACAAAATCCTTCTCCTATGCACAGTGCATATTTCGTAAACCATTTCAATTTTTTTTTCTACGTAGAAATCCCCAAAGCCTACGTGAGTCCGGCTTTATCTACAACACACATGGAGGAATGCAACCAGCAGCTTTGAAATTCTACCACAACTTCTTCTTTCTCCTTGACGTGATTTTTTATTATTAGAGCTTTCCATTATTACCTACGTGAAGGTCTTTTTCTCACCTACTCGGACGTGGGAAGAAAGCAATAGAATATCTAATCGCATAAATTCAATTTCTTAGATCACATTGTGAGGGTGCTCGACAGAATCAATTCACATTGGAATCACCATCTTTATTCTTCCTCTTCTCTACACGTAAACTAGTATGTTGAAGATCCTTTAGAAACATTAGGAAAAATTTAGACCACTCAGATCGAGCATTAACATCCAATCCTTTTATTTGAAGAGCCGATAGCTATTAAAGACCCGGTCATAGTATTGATGGGTCTACAATTTCCTTAAAGAATATATAGAGTAATTTTTTTCCCATTTTGCTTAATTTAGCCGTGAAGCGGAGAAAATCCTACAAAGACACGCTGAATGACATGATTGAGACTTCAAAGCCTCAACGTCAACTCACAAGCTAAAGAACACCGTCCCGTAAGCTCTTGAAAGCTCCAGTTCTACTTTGAACTACTCGACAAGCTATGCAACACTAGCAACCTTGTCTTCAAAAACGGTTCACAAAGGACTCTTGGATTATTTCCTTTTTAATCGGTTGCCAAGCAAAGAAAGTTTGAGAAGAACTAGAAGTCGGGTATGATGTCGATTGTGAAGATGAAGAAGAACACCCCATAAAGTGTCGTCATCTCTCAAAGACATGCGAGTAACGAGAGAATCTACAAGTGGATTTTTCTAATCGCTGACTAAAATGTAATATCTCTCGAAATCAATAAATAAATTTAAAAAAATTATTATTTTATTTTATTACAATGTCTGCTCCAAAGTTTCTTCTTTCCGATGCTCAATTACTTAAAGGTCTAAATTATAATGCGGCCTGGAAAACAAAGATACAAACTATCCTTCAGTTTGAAGGGTTATGCGGCATCGCCATAGGGTTAGTGACACTCACACTACCCCTGATGAACTCATAAAATATGAGATGGCTAGTGCCAAAGAATTGTTGTTAATTATGTAAAGTATAAGTGATGATGTGTAACCACATGTTTGAGATGCAAAGAAACCACAAGAATCATAGGATAAACTTGCAACCATCTTTGAGGCAAAGAATCAGACTAATATTCTCCATCTTCAATTGAAATTGTACACCCTATCTATGGGGTCAAATGATAAAGTTGAGGAGTTCTTACGTCAGGTGGCTGAGCTACAAACGAAGTTACTAGCACTCGGTGAAAAGGTAGAAGACAAGATTCTAGTTCCGATCACCTTGAGGGAGTATCCAAACAAAAAGTTATGTTTTAAGAACTTGTGAAATTGTTGCAGCGGCAGCGAGGAGACCATCAATTCATTCTAAGATGATTCCCAGACAAAACCCTTTTCTCAAATCCACATCATGGCTAGAAGTATCAAAAAGGTCCCCGAGAAAAGCAAACATAAGTGCATCAAGATTGGCAAGGGTAAAGCAAGCTCAAAAGTCCAAGAGGTGGTGTCAAATCTGCAAAACCAATACTCATGACACTGATCACTGCTGGTATAATGGCTTGAAATAGGGGTCTTCGAGTCAAACAAACACATCAGGGCACGAAGATTTTCAAAAGTCCAAACGATGTCCCCGCCGATGAAAGAAGAAGGGACATCTTATAACCCAACATGATGATGAATATAATGAGGATTCATCAGAAGGAGTTAATTGTGGTAAGAACCTCGTGCACTCGCCTCTCAATTTGTAACCCACAAAGAGAGTCTTGTTGATAGAATCGGGTGTCAGTAAGCATATGTCAAGTGACAAGAAGTTGTTTGATTCACTAAATGAACAACCCACTGGAGATCGAGTTTAGATAGCAGATGAAAAAAGAGTATGTTGTAGAAGGAATAGGCCAAGTTACCATTCCCCGGGACCACGAAAATGTATGTTTACTGTTGTCGCCCTAAAATTCCCCCTCATTTTCCAAGTCAAGTTTCAAAATTTTTGAGTTGGTGCCTTTGAAAGATGTCTGAGAAAAGTGATAAGTCTGTAGAGATAGAAAAATTCATGTTTTTGAAGTGCTAGTACTCGCTTTTAATCCCGCTGATTCCATTTAAAATTCCTCGACCTATGTGTTTTGAAACATTTTTTCTATCTCCTTTTATGGATACATGGAATTTATCAATCTTTTTCTTTGGTCAGTGATCACATCGAACTCTCGGTATTATTTGTAGTTTCTCTATCCATGGAGAACAATTTGAAATTAGGGCATCAAATTCTGTCCCGAAGTCTGTGGATACGTGGACATCTTTGATTGGATGCGGTGTGGCGGGTTTATCTTTTAAACTTGTCACTTTTGTTATTTTTGAAAAAGTGTCAAATTAGCCCTATGGCTCTGAAGGATCCTAATTGGCTGAAACAAGCAGTGGTGGAAAGGCGGGCCCTTTTTGTGTTTGTATGCTTTGAAAGGTCAAAGGTGGAAAGGCAGGTCCTTTTTGTGTTTTGAGGCATTATGGTGAAAGGCGTAAAATGTAAAAAGAATTCCTAATGCCCAAAGGTACATGTGGCCATTTTTAAGTCAAAAACGGAGAGGTAGGTTGTCGGGATGCTTTAGGAATTTTACCTTTGTTTCCAAAAGGGTGTAAAGTTATAAAGTGAAGTGCAACCCCGCTGACACCCAGTGAAGCCACGTGTTGATGCCTACATTGAAAATTCAAAATCGGGAGGAAAACCATCGAGGAAATTTTGGAATTTTGGTTTTGTTTCCAAAAGGGTAATAAAGTATAAAAATGAGTCGTAACCCCACCATTGAAAAGTCAAAGTGGGAAGGTGGGTCGGTGGAGCACTTTGAGTTTTTGAGATTTTTGTTGAAAAGAGTTAAAATTGTAAAAGTGAGCTGCAACTCCATCGCCACTCAAGTGAAGCCACGTGTCAGGCCTATATCAGAAGTGGATGGGTAGACCAAAATTTCTAAAATGCACAATCTCTATAAAAATCATAAAATGCAAAAGGTGCCCCTAGGCCCGCTTCAACAAATATCTTCCATGTGGACGACCCATTTTTAAAGTTGTAAAAGCGGGTTAATGGCTGCGATTCAATGCGTCTGGTTTTTCGCGGACATGGAAATAACAAAGGCATTGAAGAATTTAAAATGTTAGATTCTTGAGCCAATTGGCACCTCTGAACTTCAATCGATCATTTCTTCTTCGAGATCTTGAAACACTTCTTTTAATTCCTAATTAGTTCTTAATATTTTGATTAAAAGAAGTTGTAATTGAATGTAACCATTTTTGGAAGCTATTTAGTGGGTTCTCTATGCCATTGTTTGGGGTTTGATCCAGGTACTCTGTAGATGTAATATATTTGAAAGTAATCAATACATATGTTTTTTCCTTTCTTCCTTTGCTACTTTCCTTGTTCGAATTTGTGAATCATCCATCTTTGCATGATAAGAAATTGTGTTCTTATTAATATGATTTTGGGAACTTTGTGTTTATGAAATTATATCATTATAAATGTGAATGATTCAATTTTGTATCTCATTTGATCAATATGTATAAGGTTATACTCTGCTATCTATATTTCCCGAAAGTATTGTTATGTTCATCCTCTCTCATCTCCTTATTTCTTCCATTCTTTTGTATTGATGATCTTTGGGCATAAAATGTTTCAAAGTATCAGGAATCCACACTTTAAAAGTTGTACATTTGTATATAATTTTTTCTACTTGATTTCAATAAGGTAACCTCTCCCATTAAAGAGGAGGGACTTTCTGTCCCCTGAATGTGGTTTGTTAAAGTATCATTTAAAAATCCAACAGTTTTTGGTGACTCTGCTAGAGACTTCGTTTTCAAACGTATCCTTTCTAAAATAAAAAATTCAAGATCATTTTCAATCTGGTGACTCTAAGATATACTCATGGTAAAAAGGCTCTCGGTATAGAATATTTCCATTTTCAACTTTTGGAGCACAAAAATTCTCTCTTCTTCCAACAATAATGAACAAAAGAACTCATTCTACAAGCACACCTCCTGTTAAAGATAGAAATTCCAATAATAGCATTCCTTAAGAAAAAATCAATCCTAATCTTCCCGCTTTGATACTTGCTGGTGTGTTTCGAGTTCCCCTTCACCAATTTTTCCAAAGATGGCAGCCCCTTTGCCTTGGGGACAATAGGTTGGGCCTCTTTCTCTTCCTCAGCCATTACATGAGTTACCTAGGGGTAATAGGAAAAGTTTTCCCAAATTTTGGGGTGATGGGAAGGTTCATCCAGATGAACACATTGCAGCCTTCATTGTTGCATGTGGGATTCTTGGGGTTGAACATGAATATGTCTCTGTCAGATTTTTGTGGAGACATTATAGGACAATGTTGCTGATTGGTTTTATCATCTTCCTGCTAGGTCAATCACTAATTGGACCACCATGACAACTCATTTTGAGCAACATTTCAAACCTTCAAGATGTACATGCTCTATTATCTCAAATATCTCATATTAAGAAGGAACCATTTGAGCCCATGAGATAATTTGTGGCCAAATTCAACAAGCTCATTCATAAAATTCCACATAACACTCATCCTATAGATCAAATCTGAAAATTCTTCTTCCTCAATGCCCAGCTACAAAGTGAGTTATGAACTAAGGAGATATAACCTTGCAACTCGGGAGGTTGATCAATGGTTATCTATTAGTTTCAAGATGATCTAATCATGTCGTAAATTGAAAAGAGAATCCTCCAAATCTAAAGCATCTTCTTCTTCCTCTTCCCCTAGAGCTAATTCGATCGCTTAGTATAGAAGCTGGAAATGATCTCATTGACATTAAAAATCAATTGGATCAACATACTCCTTACCAAGACATCCCAAGGAAGAATTTTCAGCCTAGGAACCAGTTACCTCCTTCTCAGACCAGATTGGTTATTAAAGGCCCACCCATCAAGGTTCCAGTCAATGTAACTTGTGAAGTTAAAGAACTTGATGATGAGGAGTTTAATGAACTCTATGAAGAACTAGAAGAAGAGGTTGATGAAGAACTAGAGGATCTTGGTGGATCTCAAGTTCATTTCCTCACCACTGAAGGTATGGATGATGAAGATGGGTATGATGAAAGAGTGGTAGATATGAATAGTGATTCATATGTTGTTATGACTCAAGAGAAAACAAACAAAAAAGAAAAAGTGATGCATCCTGCTAAGAAATCCAAGGAGTTTCCTATAACTATTCCAATGGTTATAAGAAGAGGAGCTCCTATTCCTACTACCTCCACACAAAAGGTGAGTAATGCTAATCCTCCTTCTTCTACTTTTGTTTCCAAAACTTCTAGTCCTTCAAATCCTAAAACTGATAAATAAAAAGTCTCTCAAGTTCCTAGTAATGATTCCCCATCCACCTCTAGATCTTTTGATATCATTGATCACCTGAAAAAGAACAAAATTCAAATCTCAGAGGCATAATTTTACCAGACTCATCCAAAACTTCGCTAAAATGGTAAACTTTGTCAATTCCAAATCCAAATCCTCATCCAATAATTTTAAAGGTATTTTTCCCACTCCCTTCCTCACCTCAACCAAGCCTTGTGGCTGCAATCACTTCCCCTAATGAGAAAATTAAACCATTCTATGTGACTCTTCTCATAGCTGGCCATAAACTCAGAATTATGTTATAGAATCGGGAGCATCATACAATATAATGCCTGCAAAAGTAGCTCATGTTTATTTCTTGAATCTAACACGTGCCTTTAGTTCCTGCTATTCCATGGAGAGTATAGAAGTGCCTTTGTTTGGAAGAATTAAAGATGCACAAGTAGATTTTGTTTCTTTGCCAAAGAAAGGATCTTAACCACTATTTTGGTTGTTGATATTCCTCCCTCATATGGGATGTTGCTGAGTAGAAATTTCTGTAAGGAGGTAGGAGGTGAAATTTAGATGGTTTGGTCGCATGCTTTGATCCCGTTCAATGGAAAAATGATGAAGCTGCTACCTAAGAAACAGACTAAATACATTGTGCAAAATTGATGATCCAAAAGCACAAATACTCTATGAAGATATAGGGCATGGTAACTATATGATTATGTCATAGGATGAGAAAAATATTCCTAAGGGAGTGATTCATGATCCAAATGGCATTTATGCTTTAGAATTTGATGGAATCTGCTCTTCACTGGTTCTCCGGGCTAGTGTGGTGCTAACCTCTCTAGAAGGGAAGATTCATCCTTTTTCATTCAAGCTTTGTTTTGAAAATACAAACAATACAACTGAATATGAGGCACTCATACTTGGATTGTGAAGAATCTTTGTGCTCATGGTGATGCAGATTTGATTGTGAAACAGGTAAGGGATCTTTACCAAGTCAAGAATAGGAGATTGAAGCATTATAGAAATCTTGTCTGGGATTCCATTGAGTTTCTTGATGATTTCTTCATTGAAGTTGTGCCAAGAGAGAAGAATAATAGAGATGATTCTCTAGCTATCTTAGGATCTTTGCTAATTCCTCACCCAGATTTCTCTCGAAGAAATTTACCATTGAAATGATTCATAGGCCCAGTGTACTAGATAATGCAAGCAATTGGAAAGTTTTCAATGATGATCAACATTTTATCTCTTTCTTAGAGCTTAAGGATAATTTTGATCAATTGTATTTTGAAGGAAGTGAAGCTCTTTTTAGAAAGTATGTGCCCTATAATGAAGATGACATTGAGGAAGAGATGGATCATGATGACTGTATAAAGTTGAAAGGTAACAAGATTCCCAAATGGCTGGTGAGTCTAGAAGATTTGTTTGATAAACATGATAGGTATATCAAATATAAAGCTTCCCAAGGAGCTCGGCGAGTCTACTCGAATGTGAAAATATTAATATTGGGAGTCTTTACGAACCCAATATGGTGAACATTGGAAAATGCTGCACTCAAGAAGAAAAGAAGAAAGTAGTGAACCTGTTAAAAAAGTATGTTGATATTCTTTCCTATTAATATGATGATCTCAAGGCTTTTCAAGCAAGGGATATGTGAAACTATATCCCTCCGAGACCTAGGATAAAACCTTTCAAGAATAAGAAAAATCAATATAATCCCAAGAAGGCTAGACTCGATTTTTTCAATTGGGAGACATTGTTCATTGTGGGACAAAAGACATGAACCTTGAGGAAGTCATGGTAAGTTTGATTCTCTTTGGCTTGGTCCTTTCAAAATCAGGGTACTTTCTTTGGAGAAAATTATTTCTACTTGGATTATATGGATGGAGCTTCTCTCCCACTTTCTTATAGTGGGAAATATTTCTACTTGGATAAGTACATGGTTTTGTTTTTTTGGCTTTCCATATTTTGGTTTGTTTCCCTTCGTGTGTGTTGTCTTCTATTTTTGTTACCTTCAACTTTATTTTCCCAATGGATAAGGCAATCGGTCTTCTTTCCAATAGTTTTTCTATAGTTCTTGATCCTTCCTTGTTTCTTTGTTCCAAGCCAAGCCATCCCCAAAAAGTGCCACTGTTTTCACCCTCAAAATCCCCCTCATTTTCCAAGTCAAGTTTCAAAATTTTAAGTTGGTGCCTTCAAGAGATGTCTGAGCAAAGTGATAAGTCTGGAGAGATAGAAAAATTCATGTTTTGAAGTTTTGGTACTTGATTTTTAATCCCACCAATTCCATTTAAAATTCCTCAGTCTGTGCATTTTGAAACTTTTTTCTATCTCCTTTCATGGATGCGTGGAATTTATCAATCTTTTTCTTTATCTATGGATCGCGTCGAGCCAGTATTGTTTGCGCTTTCTTTGTCCATGGAGAAAAATTTGAAATTTGGGCATCAAATTCTGTCATGACATCCGCAGATACATGGACATCTCTGATTGGATGTGGTGTGGCGGTTTATCTTTTAAACTTGTCACTTTTGTTATTTTTGAAAAAGTGTCAAATTGGCCTCAGGCTCAAGGATCCTGATTGGCTGAAACAAGCGGTGGTGGAAAGGTGGGCCCTTTTGTGTTTTGATGCTTTGAAAGGTCAAAGGTGGAAAGGTGGGTCCTTTTTGTGTTTTGAGGCATTATGGCGAAAGGCGTAAAATGTAAAAAGAATTCCTAAGGCCCACAAAGGGACACATGGCCATTTTTAATTCAAAAGTGGAGAGGTAGGTTGTTGGGACACTTTAGGAATTTTACCTTTGTTTCTAAAAGGGTGTAAAGTTATAAAGTGAAGCACAACCCCACTGACACCCAGGTGAAGCCACATGTTGATGCCTGTGTTGAAAATTCAAAAGCGGGGAGGCGGATAGTCAAGGCAATTTAGGAATTTTGGTTTTGTTTCCAAAAGGGTAATAAAGTATAAAAATGAGCCATAACCCCGCCATTGAAAATTCAAAGCGGGAAGGTAGGTTAGTGGAGCACTTTGAGTTTTGAACTTTTTGTTGAAAAGAGTTAAAATTGTAAAAGTGAGTTGTGAATCCATCGTCACTCAAGTGAAGCCATGTGTCATGCCTATATCAGAAGCGATGGGTAGACCAAAATGTCTAAAATGCACAATCTCTATAAAAATCATAAAATGCAAAAGGTGCCCCCAGGCCCACTTCAACAAATCTCTTCCACGTGGACAACCCATTTTTAAAGTTGTAAAAGCGGGTTAATGGTTGTGATTCAATGTGTCTGGTTTTTCCGCTAGGCATGGAAATAGCAGAGGCATTGAAGAATTTAAAACATCGATTCTTGAGCTAGTTGGCACCTCTGAACTTCAGTCGAGCATTTCTTCTTTGAGATCTTGAAACACTTCTTTTAATTCCTAATTAGTTCTTAATCTTTTGATTAAAAGAAGTTGTAACTGAATGTAACCATTTTTGGAAGCTATTTAGTGGGTTCTCTACGCCATTGTTCATGGTTGGATCCTGGTACTCTATAGATGTAATAGATTCGAAATTAATCAATACAATTTTTCCCTTTCTTCCTCTATTATTCCTTCTTTCCTTATTCGAATTTGCAAATCATCCATCTTTGCATGATAAGAAACTTTGTGTTCTTGTTAATATGATTTCGGGAACTTTGTGTCTATGAAATTATATATGTTATAAACGTGAATGATTCCATTTTGCATCTCCTTTTATCAATACGTATAAGGTTATACTCTGCTATCTATATTTCCTGAAAGTATTGTTATGTTCATCCTCTCTCATCTCCTTAGGTCTTCCATTATTTCCTATTGATGATCTTTGGGCATAAAAAGTTTGAAGTACCAAGAATCCACACTTTGAAAGTTGTACATTTGTTTATAAGTTTTGTTGCTTGCTTTCAATAAGGTAACCTCTCCCATTAAAGAGGAGGGACTTAATGTCCCACTGACGTGGTTTGTTAAAGTATCATTTAAAAACCAACACTTACAAAGGAACTATATGTTCCTAGATTGACTAATAACATATTGTTAGTCGGTCACTCATGAATCATCATCTAAAGGTAGAATTTTTATTCAAAATGGAATCAAATCATGCTTGATCTCAAGACGAGGTACAATTATTTCCAGAGCATTTCTAAAAGATAAGTTATTTTCTTTAGATATTGTTTCATCTTCTCGCAGTAGCTTTATCTTCCTTAACAATAGAATCTACTTTTCCCAATTACATTTTAGATATGGTCACTTATTGGTTAGTTCATTGCATCAGATGATTTCAAAATAAATGGTACATGGACTTCCCAAATTGTCTAGTTCATTTATTATTTTCCCTGGCTGTCTTGTAGGAAAACAACACATGGATCTATTTAAGGGGATCACATTCCATGCCATGAAGCATCTTGAGGTAGTTCATACCGATCTGAACGGACCATTGCCTACTTATTTTTCAGGATACAAGTACTTTTTATTGTTCATGGATGACCACTCTTAAAAGATGTGGGTGTTTTTCCTAAAGAACAAGAGTGAGGCTCTTCACCATTTTCAGAATTTCTATCAACGTGTTGTGAAAGAGACCAGACAACCACTTCTTCTACTCCACTCAGATCGAGGGGGAGTTCACATCAAATAATTTCTTGGCCTTCCTGAACCAACAAGGCATTAAGAAAAACTGACTGCTCCCTACACACCCCAACAAAATGGAATTATGGAGTGATGCAATTGCACAATGATGGAGATGGATGGTCAGTATTCTATCGACAACAAAGTTGGAGGATTAATATTGGGCCAAAGTAGTACAGATAGTTTTTTATCTTCTCAATAGGGCACCAAAAAATATTCTACAAAATAAAATTCCAGAAGAGGTATGGAGTGGTAGAAAGCCATAAATTTCTCATTTACGAGTATTTGGTTGCACAACATACATGCATGTCCTAGCTTAGAAGAGAAAGAAATTTGATCCGAAAACACTCCCGTGCATACTACTTGGCTATAGCACTACCTCAAAGGCATACCGTCTCATGGATCTTGAGAAAAATAAAATATACGAGATTTGAGATGTGTTTTGTGACGAGTCATCCTTTGACTCAGTAGTGACAAAATATGAACAATTACCAACAACCTCTCATTGCTTAGTCTCAGTAAACTAGATGATTAACCAAAGGATACTACGCACAGAAAACATGTGTTGTAAGGGGAGCTATATGTTGACCTTGGAGAACTAGAGAATGTTACTCCGCATCCATCCTCACGTCAACGAAATATTTCTTCACAAAATAAATTGAGTTCTCATCCGAAGTGGGTACAAAGCACCATAAAAGACTCTCATTTGCAACAACTCCTAGATACTTCATCCGGAGTCAAAACAAGGATTCAAACAAGAAATGAGGTAAATTTTGCACACATAAGATCACTTATTTATAGCTTTGAGCTTGATAATGTTCGTGAAGAACTCAATCAACCTCAGTGGAAAGAAGCCATGAATGTAAAATATGACTCACTCATGCAAAATCGGACATGGGAACTTATCAATATGCCTACAGGAAAGAAACCCATTAGCTGCAAATGGGTTTTCAAGACAAAATATAAGGTAGATGGATCCATCGACAAACACAAAGCACGACTTGTAGAAAAATGGTATGCTTAGAAAGAGGGCATTGACTATGAAGAAACCTTTGCACCCACTACAAATATCAAGACCATCAAATTTGTTTGTACACTAACAACATAGAAAGGATGGAAACTTCAGTAGATAGACATCAAGAGTGCTTTCCTAAATGGTGATCTAAAATAAGAAGTGTACATGACCCAACTTGAAGGATTTTTGATGAAGAACATCCTAAAAGGTATGTCATCTCATCAAATCATTTTATGGACTGAAACAAGCTCCAAGGGCATGGTATATAAAGATAGATGATCACCTTTTGCAGCATGGGTTCACTCGTAGCCCCTCGATTAAAATTTGTATATAAAGAAGGTAGGAAAAGAAATTGTCATTCTTTTTGTGTATTTGGATGATCGTATGATCCTAGCGAGTTTAGAATATCAAGTTGACATTGTGAAAAATTATCTCAAAAGAACCTTCAACATGACAGATTTGGGGCTACTTCATTATTGTCTTGGCTTGGAGATATGACAGAAAAGTATCATATTTTTTTCTCCTAGATAAAATATGCCAAGACACTCCTAGAAAAGTACAGAATGTCTGAATGTAAACCTATTTCCACTACCATGGAAAAAGGATCTCAAATTTCAAGATTCAAGGACTCATCTCAAGTAGATTATACGCTCTACGGGTAATTTATTAGAAAACTCATCTACTAGACATATGTTATGTTTTCAACTATCTTTCTAGGTTCATGTAGGATCTGAAGAAATGTCATTGGACTGCAAAAAAATGTTTTGAGATATTTCTGAGGTACAATTGATTATGGTCTATAATATAAGAAGAATGATCAATTATTCTTATAGGGATATATCAACTTGGACCATGTCGAATCTATTGATGACAAGAAGTCAACCACAAGATACATTTTTCATCTTGGATCTGGACCTATCTTGTGGATAAGTAAAAAAAAATATTGTTTCTATTTCATCCATAGAGGTAGAATATCGTGCCACATGAGGAGCTATGTGCGAAGCGATATGGTTACATCACATTTTGGATGACTTGGGCATTCTGAAAAATAGTCACCTATTCTCTATTACAATAATCAAAGTGTGTTGAAGCTTGTGCATAATCCTATCTTTCATGAACAAACAAATCATATTGAAATTGATTTCCATTTCATTCGAGAGCACATCTTGAACCATAACATTTAGCTCCAATACTATCCTACAGAAGCACAAGTAGCTGATATTCTCACCAAATCCCTTGGAAAAGTGAAATTTGAACTTTTTAGGGGTTATATTTGCAAGAATAATGTAATAAGGGGGAATGTTGGCATAAGGTTACATAACAAGTATTTTATATAATTAGGCTGAGATGATTAGGTAGTATCACATTTTTCTCGCACAGTTTGTAACCTCTCCTTTGTTTTTGGGGAATGTAGTTATTTCTCCTCCCTATAAATATTGTACATGCTTCTGAATAAATAATATTGAGAGAGAGATATCTAATCTCTATTTGTTCTCCTCAATTATCTCCTCAACAAGATATTTTATAGTAAATTAAATATGTATTTTGTGGTTTTTACTTTTTATCTCTGAGCGTCAAATTTCTTATTAGCCCTACAATTACTTATCTTAAGTTTCCATATTCTGTAAAATTAGATAAATTATTGATCTTGTTATATTCCAATCACATGTATAAATCATCAACATTTCTATTAGCATAACCATGTTTTAGGTTATTTCATTTATAGGTAAATGGTGATAAACAATATATTTGCATGGTGGTCTCACTCGCTATAACATGGTCTAGAACAAATATAAATTTAAACATTAGCATATTAACCCATTCTCAAAAGCCATTTTATAAATTGTAAAATTATATATACATATATATATATATATATATATATATATATATATATATATATATATATATATATATATAGTAAGATGAGAACTACATAAGGCTTGATCCCTTATGAGTGTATGTAGTGCAACACAACTTCCCATCATATATATGTTACTATCACAATGCACAACTTCCCATTCTATCTATTGTAATTCTTATATGAGAATCATCATATGCTCATTCAATGTTTGCTAAATGTGAATGTATATATACATATATATATATATATATATATATATATATATATATATATATTGTAAGATGAGAAATGAGAAATACATAAGGCTTGATCCCTCTCAAGGGTATGTAGTGCAACACTTTGCGGTGCCTGTACTTGGCTCCACCATTATTAGTCTAGCCAAATTGATAAAATTATAAAAAAGAATAGTAGAACTACATAAGCCTCGATCCTCTCAAGGGTATATAGTGTAGCACTTGGCGGTGCCTGCATGTACTTGGCTTTACCAAGGTTAGTCTAGCCAACATGATACAATTATAAAAAAATAGAACTACATAAGGCTTGATCCCTCTTAAAGGTATGTAGTGCAGCACTTGGTGGTGCCTGTACTTGGATCCACCAAGGTTAGTCTAGCCAAAATGATACAATTATAAAAAAAAATAGAACTACATAAGGCTTGATCCCTTTCAGGGTATGTAGTGCAACACTTGGCGGTGCCTGTACTTGGCTCCACCAAGGTTAGCCCAACTAAAATGATACAATTATAAAAATAATAATATAGCTACATAAGGTTTGATCCCTCTTAAGGGTATGTAGTGCAAAGACTTGGTGGTGCATGTGCACAAATGCTCCACCAAGGTTGGTCTAACAAAAAATGATACAATTATAAAAAAAAATAAAAATACATAAGGCTTGATCCTCTCAAGGGTATGTAGCGTAGCACTTGGTAGTGCCTACACTTAGCTCCACCAAGGTTAGTCCAACCAAAATGATACAATTATACAAAAAAATAATAGAACTACATAATTGATCCCTCTCACGGGTATGTAGTGCAAGCACTTGGCGCTTGTTAGTTAGGGATAGTCTAGCTATTGTAATACAATAATACTAATTACTTCAAAACAAATAATTTTTATTTGTATCAGAATGGGCTTGTGCCCATTATAAACATGCACATATTCTATAAATTTTGTCATTATAAACATGCACATCTTCTATAAAGGTTGTCACAATGAACTGCTTCCCATTCCTTCCCATGTTAAAAGAAAGTAAATATAATATGTTGAACTTAAAGTTATCTATAATCTTCTTCAATTAGATAAATAAGATATTTCTATTAGTTATACATGAGAATGAGAAAACTTGTCTCTATTCTTCTTCTATTAGTTATGTATGCGAATGGGCATTTGCCTTTTAAAGATGAAAAGATGAACAAATAAAGTAGAGAGAATAAAATTAGCATAAACATTTTCTTCAAATCGTGTTGAAACTATCACAAAGTACATCTTCCAATTCTCTTCTATAATTCTTATATGAGAATGGGCGTACACCCATTTAAAATATCCATTCTCATTCTATGCTTCCCAAATGTGAATGGATATATATTTGTATATATTATAAGATGAGAACTACATAATTGGCTTGATCCCTCTCGAGGGTATGTAGAGAATAATTTTCCATTCTAAAAATCTAATATATCTTGAATCTATTACCCCAACCAAAATGATATAATTATAAACAAGAACTTGAGTTATGCAGTGAATGATTTCCCATTTTGTGCAAGTTTCAGGATGGGGTGCAGGAAAACAGAGCACCTAATCATTTCTTCAACAAGGAATTTTCAACTAGCAGTCATAATGGAAGTTTATCATTTAATCCTAAATATGTGATTCATGCTGATGTTTGGTAATGCAAGACCATTATGTGCTTGAATCACATCTTTAGAAGAAATGCATCACTTCTATTAATATCTTGATGCTTCACTTTGTCTTTAGAATGAAATTCTTCACTTCTATTACTACGGTCTTTAATATGATGAGAACTACATAAGGCTTGATCCATCTGGAGGATATATAGTGCAGTACTTAGCTCAGCTAGGGATATTCCACCAATATAATATAGTAATAAACACTTAAATAGAGTAGATATAAGTAATTTGAATCACATAAGTACTTCACAAATTATTATAAAACAAACAATGTTTTTTTGTATGAGAATAACCTTCCCATGTTAAAAGAATGTAAATATAATATGTTGAGCTTAAAATTATATCTATTCTTCTTGTATTAAATTATATATATAAGAGACAAATAATGTTTGTTTTTATGAGAATAACTTTCCCATGTTAAAAGAATGTAAATATCATATGTTTAGCTTAAAATTATGTATATTCTTCTTATATTAAATTATATATATATATTAGATTTCTAATAGTTATACATGAGAATGAGTAGATTCATCTCTATTAGTTATATGTGAGAATGGGCATCTACCCTTTTAAAGCGAAAGGATGAAAAAATAAGGTGGAGAGAGTAAAAGTAGCATAAACATTCAGAGTTTCAAATATTTTTGAAACTCCAAAATGTGCAAATTAGATAGAGTAAAAGTAACATAAATGACCATCTTTCCTTCTACAATAAATTAATTACATTTATTTTAATACCTCTAAACTATATTCTTCTTCTTCCATGATTCCTATATGGGAATGGGAAGATCATTTTAATATCTCTAATCTCTATTCTAATTGGCATCTTCCCATTCTAAAACAAAGTTAAAATTTTCACTCCACTTGCCCATTCTAATAACTCTAAAAAATTATGAATTGAAGATAAATTTTCTTCTTCTAATAGTTATGTTACATGAGAATGGGCATCGCCCATTCAATATAAACAAACAATTATATCACATGAGAATGGGCATCTTCCCATTCAATACAAACAAACAAACAATTATATCACATGAGAATGGGCATCTTCCCATTCAATACAAACAAAATAACTTATCATGGGTAGATGCAATCATAGAAAAAGAATAGAGTTTAAAATGGGAAGTTGAATGTTATCGTAGCTTGTTACTTTTATATAAAATGTAAATTTTTTGAAGATTTTGATATGTATTACACTAATATAAACAAATAATTATATCACATGAGAATAAGCATATGCCCATTCAATACAAACAAACAAACTTATCATGGGTAGATGCAATCATTGAAAAAGAATAGAGTTTAAAATGGAAAGTTAAACGTTATCACAACTTGTTACTTTTATAAAAAATGTTAAGTCTGCAAATATTTTGATATATATTACACTAACAAAATTTGTAACAACAAAAATGGCTCTTATTACCATGACCTCGTATAAGGAAATTTCATTTATTGATGGTGCAAATGACTGTGGAAGAAGGGATGAAGCATGGTTTGTTGAAGTTCACACCCCTGATAATTATTACAATGATCTATGGTTGTTTTATTCCTTGGGAGACCAACGCACACTAGTTGGCATTCTTGTGAGCATAAAGTGTATAACAAATACAATTGTATCTCTTCAAGTGGAAAAAGTGGACAATGAATCAAGAACATGCTCACTACATAAAATGGAATTACATGTTTCTCTTTACAAAAAGAGGGCATGGAAAGGTCAGAAAAAAATACAAATATTCATGTTATAGTTATGGTTGGAAAATCGAGCCATACACTGAAGGGGACAAGAGTGGTGTGCATAATAGTGAAGCTATTTGTGTAGGAATTGTCACCATATTCAAAATGCTATATCAGTATGCAAGTCACTTCATTTGTTTCCCATAGCTTGAATATGGATAAGGAAGTGGGCCAATGAAAATTACATTAAAAATTGTTTACCATGCTTAGAAGACAAAAATTATCTAAGATGGAAAAACACATTTCAGAATCACACTTTTAAGAGGTGAAGCAATATGTAAAAGATAAAAACATTATTAAAAAAGATTCAAATGGAATTTAGAAGAATTCAATCTACATTATCTGAAGAGCTTCATCTTTTTTATTTGAAGAAAATTCATTCAAAATTGATATTTGTTTTTGTCACGTAGCTCCTGAAAATACCAATACATATCACTTGATAAATCAAGTGTTAATCTTGTTATGCACTCTATGTTAAGCAACCCTATACCTCTTCAGTGGGATGTAATTTTTCTTCCTTTCAAAAAATATACTGGTGATATTTTTGACATGGAGTATGAGCATGAAATTCTTGACATAGAAACTCATTTCTATATTATTGATGGGCAACATACAATTGAAGCCCAAAACAAATCCTTGCAAATCCTAAGTTTTCATCTATTCATGATAGAATCAAACAAAATTCACCCGTATTCTCTGTCTTCCAAAGCAACAACAAAAAAATAATCAGTATTTGCAAGAAACAAAATATGGAAAAAAAAACATGGGTGAAAACAATATTTATTGACTCATTGTATAAAGCTAGGTCAAGGTGGATCTTAGAGAAGAGGCCACAACATCTTGGTTCTAGTCATGAAAATTTAGAGGGATGGAAGGTATTTATAAATTGTATTAAGTTTTTTTGCACATAGAAATTAACTTACATTATTTCTCATAGAATGCTAAAATAATAAAATTTATTTTAATGTTCACATGCAGTCATTCGAAAGGCAAATTTTACATCTTTTTGAGAAGGGAAAATTAGAAAATTTGAATGATAAAATTGCATTTCTTGTACTCCCAAATGAAATTTGGGATAAGTGGGTTTTAGTGTTTGATTTGTATACCAATGGTGGGTTTCCTTGTAGCCCAAAAAAATCTACAAACCCATATTTCAAGCCAAATTCATTAGATCTTCTTACAACAAGACTATTTAGATGCACAAAAGGTATGACAGATGAAGAATTATATGTCCTTGTAGATAAATTCATTAGTGGTGAATTTTGGTTCAAAGATGAGTATGGTGTTAATGAAATGTTTCTAAAATATTACTACAAAAGAGTAAAGCAGAGTAGAGCAACAAGGGCCAAAGTTATGTCTTATATGCTGGCAAGAGTTCCAGAATACATTACACATATAGGATGCAATGTATTAAATTTTACACCATAGAAGTCGTAATTGTTGATTTCTATGTAATCTTGTGAGTATTGTCTCACAAAATGATATTGTTGAGCTTCTCATATCATTGGGTGTATTAAATGAGTTGTGTCTGCATCTTTATACTTCTAGTAGTACAAGCTAGCTTATTTTATACTGCTATAAAAATATACATGAAAAATTAAAAAAACTCACCTATAATTTCATAAGGATGTTACAGAATTTTGAATGCAGAACATGCATTTCAAGGGATGTCAGTGATTTTTACCATATATGGTGTTCATAATTCAACCACTATGGAGGTGGAAGATGTTACAATGGAACTAGATTGGAAACATTTAGATCCCTTGGATATTATCAACCCAAATGAAATTGGAGTTGTCATCCCTGAACATCCTTTCAAATGTGAGAGATCAGTGCATTTTTGGAGCACATGATTGAGAGATGCAACACTAATGTGTCCCCTGTATTAATATTATATGGTGGGAAAAATGCATTAAAGGAAGCACATAATACAAAGAGGTCCTCACTTATCTTTATGGTGGAGAATCACAAGTAGGAGATCATGATCCAACTAACTATGCCTTCGAGTAAATAGCCTCTACAATTTTTTGTGTTCTTTTCATTATAGTCATTCCTTTGTATACATTAATTCTTAATAATGTTTACTTTATTCTAATATTAAGATGTACATCCTTCATATAGTTTTCTCCTAAGTTCTTTTCATATTATAGAATATATGTAAACAAAAGTTAGAAGTTTAATTATAAGAAAATTAAATTTGTTTCAGAATATTTAGAGGTATTAAAATGATTAAGTTCAATATTTCTTGTAGTTGAATGTTTACAATGGGCATATGCCCATTCTCGACAAAAATACATTTTTGTCTTTGTATTGAATTGGCAATACATAAAATATGTATCACAAGAATGGAATAAATAGAGGTATTAAAATGATTAAGTTCAATATTGTTTGTAGTTGAATGTTTACAATGGGCATATGCCCATTCTCGACAAACATACATTTTTGTCTTTGTATTGAATTGAAGTACATAAAATATGTATCACAAAAGAATGGAATAAAATTCACTTTGTTTTATAATGGGAAGTAGTGAATAATCTCTGAGTATGGGCATACTCAGAGAGAATTAAACTTGTTTTAGAATGGGAAGTAGAGAAAGAATATATTATAATGTAGCCAAATTAAGAACAAACCAAATATGCTGCAAATATTATGAACTCCAAAGAAAATAGATCTCCTTCTTTGTTATCAAATAATGAATTACAATGTTTCCTAAATAGGAAAACAACTCCCCACTAGATTTGCCAAGTAAACTCTAGCTAACTCTGACTAAATCTACTCTAGGTGGCGGGAATTACTATTTTTAGCAGTTCACTAGAACCTGCTATTCTTAGTAAGTTTGCATGCTTATTCCTATGGGCACAGAAATTTCCACACATATTCTACATCCCTAAATTAGAGGAATTTCCAACTTTCTAACTCATAATGCAATTAATAGACTAAAATTAACTAATGCTCAAAAATAGGAAAAAACTGAACTATAACTTAAATCCTAATTTTCTGCCTCAAGATGGCAGATTTAAGGCCTGAAAACATGTCAAAAACTTGCCCCATTTGTTAGGGTAGGTTTCCGCATTCGTCTCATCGAAACACGTGGTTTCAAAAAATCTCAGAGACTCAAACGGACATCCGAAACTCAAGTTATGACCTTGTCAAGTTCCTGCTAATTCCGCGCATCATATTATTCACGTTATGTAGTTCACCTTTTTCATTTTAATACCTATGTACATTGGAAGCCCTTGCACAAAGTCCATAACGTGAATTATATATTCTTGTTGGATCTCTCTCGATGATAATCTAAATCATGGGTAGAGTTAGAAACAATCATTCTTGTGAATGTTTTATAACCACTTCCTTAGAGGTAGAAACAATCATTCCTTTGAACTTTTTATATTAGAGTTAGAAATATTCTGAATTTTTAACCACTTCCTTTATAGAGGTTTTATAATGATTAAGTTCAATATTGCATGTATTGAATGGGCATATGTCCATTCTATTAGAGTTAGAAATATTCTAATTTTTTAACCACTTCCTTTGTAGAGGTTTTATAATGATTAAGTTCAATATTGCATGTATTGATTGGGCATATGTCCATTCTCATATATCAATCATATATTCTTCCTCAATGATTCCTAGAGAAGAACAGGCATCCACACATTCAATACAATGATTGAACTTAATCATTTTAATACCTCTATAAAGTATGTTAGAAATCATGGGGTATGGCCCTTATACCTTATAAAAAGGAAAACTAATGAGGAGTTAAAAGTATACTTATTTTTACAATGGAAAATTGTTTTTCCTAAACATCATGGGAATGGCGCCTCGACCTTATTAATAGGAATAATACATAAGGCTTGATCCCTCTCATCAATGGTATGTATTGTAACACTCGGTAGAGTTAAAAGTATATATTTTTTTACAATGGGAAATTGTCTGCCCTGAACGGGGAAAGGAAACTAGATGATAATATGAATCATGGGTTGAGTTAGAAATAATCATTCCTATGAATGTTTTATATTAGAGTTAGAAATATTATGAATTTTTTAACCAATTCCATTACAGAGGTTTTATAATGATCAAGTTCAATATTTCATGTATTGAATGGGCATATTTCCATTCTCATATATCAATCATATATTCTTCCTCAATGATTCCTATAGAATAACGGCATACACACATTCAATATAATGATTGAACTTAATAATTTTTAATACGTCTATAAATTATATTAGAAATCATGGGAATGGCCCCTCTACCTTATAAAAGAGGAAAACTACATAAGGCTTGATCCCTCTCATCGATGGTATGTAGTGCAACATTCAGGATCGACTAGGGATAGTCCAACCAATATAAGACAATTATGAATAATTATCATAAGGAAAAAATTACAAGTTTTGAAGAGTGGAGACCTAGAGAAAAGTATTTACTAGCCAAGTAAAAGGTATTCTTTGAAGTCTTGGGTCATTCTAACCTTGGTGATAGATTGTAAGTGATTTAGGCTCTACATCAGACAACCAAATTATGTAACATCTCTTTCATACAAAAAAACAAATTTATGCAACATTTTATTCTTCTTCTATGATTCCTAATTGAGAATAGGTATCCAGTATTACAGTGAATACAAGAATCAAGATTTTCCGATGAATACAAGATAGATCAAGTATTACAGTAATTAAGTGAGAATGGAAAACAGTTCATTATTTACAATTGTTACTTTATATTCTAAGTATTTATGTTCATTGGCAAAGAATCGTTGATCCCTTGCAAATGATCATGAGTGGAGAACAAAGCGCAAGCCATGAGGTTAATCCATTACATGAAGATACTATTCCTATTAATAACATGATTATGAGTGGAGAACAAAGCGTAAGCCATCATGTTAATCCATTACAGGAAGATATTATTCCTGATAATAGCATGATGCCGACGAACCGAGACAAAAATAGCCAAGAAAAAGATACTATTCCTAACAATAGCACGATGTCGCCGGTCAAGAAAAAGTTACCCAACAAAAGACACAAAACACACAACTGATGGTGATTGATACTAAAGCTACATTAAACCCTTCACCATCAATTATGACAAGTTGTTCACGAATAAGTATCAAGTATTATTTAAAATTTAATAATATTTTTTACTTGTCTATATTAGTTTGATTCAATTTGATAAATATATCCTAATTGCAATTTTTATGTGCAAATGTAGCTAGAGAGAATTCAACAAATATATGTAAATAAATAGGTAAAAATATTATTCTTTTTATTTATCAATATTAGTTGGAATCAATTTGATAAATATATCCCAATTTCAATTTTTATGTGAAAATAAAGCTGGAGAAAATCTAAAAATCTACAATGAACAAATAGATGTAGAGAAATACGTAAAAATATTTTGTGAAATATTATTATCGTATCTGAAATACATACAAGTTAATAAAATGAAGTTTAATTTTTTTTTTGCAGTGCCTCCAAAGAAACAATTGATTTTTCTTGAATTAGAAGAATTGTTAGTTCAAAATCATACTTCTAAAAAGGAAAATACATTTCAATTGAATAATGAGCACGTCCTACCATGAATGTCTATTACCCAATTTCTAACTTATGTGTTTAAAGAGTTTCATCAAATAGAATTTTGGTCATCTACGATGGATACAGATGCTAGTGTAGAAAAACTAGCAAAAAAACTATTACTCTTAGCTAAAGTGGACTTGTAACCTTTGTTTTGTTGGGGTATGGAGCATTGTGAAAAAAGGGAGACAAATATATTAAAATTTTGGAAACAATTTGGAAGACACCTGAATTTCCATACACTTGTGAAAGTATGGTTGCAGTTAACGTATAAAAACAAAGGGGTTCATGAAGAAAACATTTTGGTGTCTCCAAAGGTTTCTGAGAAAGAATTTAAAAATAATAGGTGGCTTATGTTTGAATTTTTTTCTCAACTATCTGCGGTATGGGTTGTAGATGATGTAAGAGTCGTCTTAAAGGGATGTGCTCTATTTCAAAAAATAGTGGAACAAATGAATATATAAAATTGTGTTTATTACATTTTTGTTGTTCTTTTTCCCATTTTCCATTTGAAGTGATTATTATATAATCTTTAATAAGATGTTATTGATGGTTATTAGTATGTAATTCTCAAAATGTGTTTATTACAATTTTTTTTTGTTTTTGTTCACATTTCATCCAAATGATGTGATTAGTAGATAATGATAAATTAGGATGTTATTGATAGTTTACCTTTTAATGATCAAAACTAGCTTTGATAGGATTATATAAAAGAAAGTAACTATCAATAAAATCATATAATATAATCTATGATTTAATTTATTGAAAAAGAGTTTTGTTATTGGTTGGTTTTCAGATCTCATTTTCCATGGAAAGAAGTTATTGGTTTTAGGGGTAGAGGAATTTCTCTTTAGAGTTCCAGGGCTTTCTGAATTTAGATCGCTGACCATACAACTATAATTTACATATGCATGCTACCGATACTTCAATTGTACTTTTAGCCATAAATTGGTAAGGATAGCACAACAACATTTTGATATTAGATTGTGGTTTACACACTGCATTCAAGAGAATGAAATGCCTTCATTCAAAAATTTGATTGGATAAGAAATATTGAATTCATTTTTTTCTTGGGAATTTTGAAGTGTAAAATTATGAATAAATTTTTAAGATCAAAGAAGGGGAATATTGTGCCAATTTAAAAAAAATATGCAAAAGGTTCTCGAAAAGTACAACAAAATATATGGAGTAGAAAACATATTGTTCATAGGTGAAACAAAATGTTTTGTTCATGAGAGAACTAAGGCACTTTTATTTGGATTGCCTTCTAGCTGGAAATTTGATGGCACAATGCATTCTGATAGAAAAATTTTCACACACTTATGTACATGGTTAAATCATGTGGGTCCACACCCAAATTTATGTTAGTCTTTGGAAATATTTAAAAAAATTACCGAGCTTTATTGAGTGTATATGACACTATTAAGTTGATATATATATATATATATAGAGAGAGAGAGAGAGAGAGAGAGAGAGTTTATTTTTGTAGTCTTTCTCATAAAAATTTGATCATATTGGTTTTTATAGTCTATTTCATAACAATAAATTTATTACCGTCATTTTATAACAAAAGAATTATGACTTGTATTTTCATCATAACAACACATTTCCACGAATACTAAGCTTGATTGAGTTTACTTGTTACTATTGTGTTGATTAATAAATATAAAATAGTTGGTTATTTTTAGTCTATCTCATAAAAATATATAAATATTGGTTTATTTTTGTAGACTATCTCTTAAGAATTCATTTATTACCATCATTTTATGTTGTATTTATTTCATAACAACACATTTCCAACCTTCATTCTATGCAAATAAATCCACATTATAGTTAAAAATTTATCAATTTTTAATTGATATCATAAATTAGAAGCAATAATAGATACAAATATATATGATCAAAATATGTAAAATATACAACATGCAAATGCGCATGACCCCATAGTTAAAATAAATCACATCCAAATTTTTCTTTCTTTCTATATTAAGCTTATGAGAATGGGCATATGCCCATTCTCATCACAATGATAAAAAATTTGTTAGTATGAGAAATGGCATATGCCGATTCTCATCACAATGATAAAAATCTCATCACAATAATAAAACTCTTTATTTGTATGAGAATGGGCATATGCCTATTCTAACCATTCTACCTCATTGAAGCAATATTGAACTTAATCATTTTTATATCACTATAAAGGATGTGAGAATGGGAAATTGTCCATTCTAAAACAAATTAAATATTACATCTATTTTGCTTTTATGATTATTATATGAGAATTGACATTTGCCCAAATAGAAGATAAAAATGTTTGTTTGTATGAGAATGAACAATAAAAATATTTTCTATGCTTTGTAAAACTATAAATGTATTAATTATTCCAATAAATATTTCCTATTCATACTAAAAAATTGTAAACCCCTAAAATGGAAATCCCTCATACATTTTATATAATTTGAAAAATACCCTTTTGTATTCCAATACTAACCAGATCAAATTCAAAAAGGCCCTTTTTGGATTCCAAAAATAACCAAATCAAATTCCAATATTTGGTATAAGAAAACCAATATAGTTGATTTTAGTACTTAATCTAGATTGTAAAATGTACAAATTTAATGAAATTATAGTTTCAAGCTAGGATTGGTAAAAATACTTCAGAAATATTGGCAAAATGTGTCCAGGAATTTGAAATTTATTGCCAAAAGAACTTTGGTAAGGTTATGGCAGCCTATGATAAGAGGTGGGACACTTTGATTTTTCCATTAAAAAGAAGAGAAGTGATTTCCCCACATAATCTTAGTTGGAGTATGCACAGAGGGGATGCACTTGTTGAGATCACTTGCCAATTTTCAAAAAAAGGAAACATTAAATACATCAAGGAGTGGTTTGGTATATAAATTAGGCCTCCTTTCATCTTAAGCCTCGTGATCACTTGGCATAATAGTGCTCCACAATCACATGAAAATTTTAAGGCCTAGGATGAGGTTATGTTGGAAACCCAAGGATGCAAGGGTACAAGAAAACAATATGTAGACCAATTTGAGGAATATGATATGGTGCAACAACTTGGTTAGAGGTCGGGACAGAGATAAGTTTGCATGAGGACATGCAAAAGGTAAAGTGCAGGGGAGATGATGAGTCCATGAATTGACTTGTTATAACATCCATATAACTATAGACTTTGCTCCTAAATATGTTAATTAATGCATGGGGATGTTCTAAATAGTTGTATCCAAAGTAAAAGTGATGCATTTCTCCTTATTTTGTCTCATGTAAACTAATGATCGATGGAACTCCCACTAACTACCTTGTTAAGTGATTTAATGACATGTGCAGGTTGATAAGGCACATTTTCTACCACTTTTGGTCATTGCAGCCAAGGAGACCGAGTCCTTTGCCACTATAACATTTTGGAAGATTTACTCATAACAATCTACAAACAAGGACCCATGTTTTTAGTAGAAAACTATAGGGTGTCATGGAATATTTATGAGGTTGTTATCAGTTAACCTTTTGCCTACATTCATGGCACTTGTACTCAGTCACGTCTATAATACAAACCTTTAAACTACTACTTTTCTAGTTAGAGATTGTTGGATACAATATTATATCATTTGATAGTTATTTTCCATTTCAAGAGTATGTTAACTTGTTTGAATCAATACAAGGGTAAGTGCGGGAAGTTGATGGAAAAATATGGGGTCATTCGTGGACATCATATTGCAAATAACAACATAATATCAACTTGTAGGGATTATTAGCAATAAATACACTCAAAATTAGACAAAATTATATTAATATGAATCGTAGAATCTGGAATCTAGTTTCTAAAATACTAATTTTTGTAAAAAATGGACAAGATTAGCTATATTAAACACTCAAAATTCAATGATTTGGTTTTTTTTTTAAAAATGCCGATAAGATTATAGTCCGTTTGCCCACAATTTGGATGACCAAAAATTGATATATATTTTTTCCTTTGGTGAGAAGTTATATACCACTATCTATCTTGGGATGGATTTTATTTTTTATTTTTTTGAGTAATATTTTATTTTTTACGATTTTTTCCGTGAAAGTGGTATGAAAACATAAAGAAAACAGAGCACTTTCCGTTTGCCCGCCATAACTTCATCAAAAAATATTGAAATCAAATATATATTTTTTTGAACATGTATATAATTTCACCACGGTTGGGATGGTATAGTTTTATCACATTCTAATAAGTGAAACAAAATTTGCCAGTCTTAAACGTAGACATAAACATTCACAGAAAAAGTGTCTTAAAGACCTACTATTAGTAAAAAATTATAAAATGATATTTATCCTCTTCTATTCACTTTAAAATCAATATTTCTACAAATCTAATAGTCTCCCCTACGCAATGGTACAATTTTTATGACATAGTTTTTACTTTTCGGAATGGTTCAAGTCCGCGGAAGACTAAATTTGATGTTTTGCTGTTTTTAATGTAAAATTCGGGATTTGATGTCCACTTAATTGTCCCCCAACTTGGTGCACTTACCCACAATCCATACTATTTTGAGTATTTATTTGTGTTAAGAACCTCAATCCTAAATGAGAGAAAGGGCCCACTTGACTGAGGAGATTGAAGGATTGGTATTTTATGCATTATCTCTATATTTGCTTTGAGTTTAAGTTTCAATATCTTGGTTTGAATGATTATTTGAATGCAATCTTGTATTTCCTTGTTTTAGTAGATTTCCTTACTGTTATTTCCTTTGAGAAAGTATTTCAATTGATCAAGCATTTCCTTTTAAAAGAATTTCATTCTAGTAATGTTGTTTCAATAGATTAAACACACTTTCTATATTCTATTTTCCATTTCAATAGCTTAGAACTGTATTTTCTTTCCATAGTTGAGTAGTGTAGAACAAAAATAATACTAAACAAAACCCCCAAAAAGAGAGAACCACCATAGTACTGAGTTGCATATCACTTCTCTACATACAACCTTGAACACAACCCTGGTTTATAATGACATCAATGTTTGAACAAGTTGATTAAATGATTGGAAGTTAAAACGACCCATAATCCTACAAGGAGAAAACAATCCTTGATAATAGGAATCTTATTTTTCCTATTTTCTCTGGTGAATACCCTTGGAATGGGACCATAAAGAATAATCTACTCTAATTTTATTTCTCCCCTCCCATGTCCTGGATGCGACCCCTTGTACCCTATTTTGATTAGTTTAAGAGTATAATGTTGAAAAAAATAATATCCTAAACCGATAGTTTTTAAACTAAGTTATATTAAAATGTCTATAGTTTAAAACTATAGTCTAAATCTAAATCTAACATATACTATTCTATGTATAGTTTAAAACTATGATATAGTTTAAAACTATGATATAGTTTAAAACCAACGTTTTTTTTTTAAACTTAACTTTAAAATATTTATTTACCTTTTTTGATGGGGGTAACCTATTAAACTTTAGAAAATACTATAGTTTAAAAATTATGGTATAACCTAAAATAATGTAAGGGATCCTAAATCATATTAATATTATAGTTTTTAAAACCTTGCGATGTGTCTATATCTTTTAACTATAGTTGGGTCACATTATTATTTGACTTAAACCGCACCCTCTCTCCACATTTCCACTTTGGCTCCCATGTTGTTCCCACGATACGTGCTCACCATGTCGTACCCATCGATTTTTGTCTCCTAACTACCAACAAATCCCAAGCCTCGTGGTCACATATCATCGCAGCCACAATGTTTTTCAACGGAATTTCATCCCACATTCGGGGTGTAAGAGGTATTATTAGGATTTAAAAGACATGAAGGAGGTTAAGATGGTTGTGAATTCATTAAAAAAATTGTGTTTTGTTTCCTTAGTCAACTTTTGAGGAGGTTGAGTGGCTCACTCGGCTATGGGGATACTGTAGTTTGGAGTCTCGACGCGTTCGACTTGGCCACAAAGTCATATGGTGAGTTGGTTGGAAATTTGTATAAGTAATTTGTTAATAGGGAATTCACCCAGCTCAATTTGTAGCTGCCTAGCTGCTCTCCAACCAAACTCGGTCCCACTTGGCCAAATAAATAACATACCATGGAGCTATGCTCCCAATTTTTTTAATACATATCAATTTTTGAATTTTTTTAGGTCATTCTTTATCTAATATTAAAAACATTTAAAGTAAACTTGTATTGAATAAGAAATTTTTTTATAAAATAATTTTCTTTTTGTTTTAAAATCAAAATAAGAGGTTATCTTCTTGAGTATCGACAATAGTACAAGTCATGTTTTTCCAAAACTAAACAAATTCGTTTACATTTAAACAAAATATTCTTTATTTATAGTCAAACTAATAATTTTTATGTAAAGTATTAGAATTACATGTCAAATTTTGATGTGAATAAGGGAATATCATTAAAATATGACCTAGATAATTTAAACAACGATAGGGGATTTTTTAATACTACATTATGAAAAACATCATTGTTCTCATTGTTTGAATTATTTACATAAAAATGGGATCTAATCATTTTACAATTGAAAAATCATAGATGTTGAATGGATATAATTACAACATTTGGAAGATAATAATGAAGGCATAATTCATGGCACACAAGCTTTGGATGATTGTAAATAGTACACGAAAGCTATGATTGGCAAGTGCAACAACAACAGACAATGTAACTACATATCAATAGAAGGTGCATGAAGAAATGCCCATTATATTGTAGAGTGTGTAGGATGATTTTATTTTTCACATTGGGAATAAAAAAATTCCAAATGAGGCTTGGACTCAATTATAATCTATGTATGAAGGTATGCATTTATCAAAAATTATAAAGTTAATTCTTGAACTAATGACGACTCCCATGAAGGGAGATGAAAAAGTAGTTAACTTTATAGCAAAAATTAAAGACATTAAATCTCAATTAGATAGATGTAAAAATAAATTAATTCATGATAAATTGTTGTTTTTCATTATTCAAATGAACATCCATGAAAGGTTTAGGAATTTCATTTCAATTTTGAATTCTAAATACCAAACCGAGAAAGACATTCTCAATATTTCTACTGTAAGTGATCTCCTAATCCGAGAAAATAAAAAGTTATGACTAATTTTGATTCAAAAATAATGTCACTCAAGAGCTTCTCACCTAGAAATCAAAGAACAATCCTTCATACTTAACAAGAATCAAAAACCAAACTTTAAACCACCTAAAGAAAGAAAAGAAAGTTTGAAATTTGAGATTTAGTTTTGATGGAAAATGTTATAACCGTGGGACATTTAGACACAAGAAAGAAGATTGTGGAGAAAACAAAACCAATCCAAATTTCAAGGATAAAAATTGTAATAAACCAAATCAAAATCAAAATGAGAATAATCATAAATCTAATGTAGTTACTATGTAAACCTGGATCTATCGATTCTAATGAAAAGTAAATGTTTTTATAAAAAAATGTATTTTGTATTTAATTGAAAAAGAATTTTCTTTCTTATTCATAGCCAACTCGAGAATAATTAGATAATATATATTTTATTTAAAAATAGATGAGTTATATTTTAATATAGTGAGGATATAAAAAAAAATGGCTTATATGTTTTTAATGGTTTTTTTAGGCTTCTTGGTCGTCTACTCAAAAATAGAAGTGTTGTTCAATTGTGGCATGAAAGACTAGATCATTTTTAGGAGCATGTATGACATGTCTCGGATTAACCTAGCTTCTAATCTACCACTTATCTTTCATGAAATGTGTGAAGGGTTCTTTCACGGTAAGCTATCACCAATCATCCTTCCTCAAACATTTTTGAAGCAAAATCCACATAATCCATGGATTTTTTAGAGGATATTTAAAAATTCCTAAATGGTTCAGTGTATAATGTGATTATTCTTGCATGATTTCATTTTTTATAGATGAGTTATTTATCAGTCTTATCATATTTTTTAAATGCTTAGAATAGATAATGAAGATATATATGTTGTTGTTGATAAAACATTTCTAAATTCTAAATTATTATGTGATTACTAAAAATATTATTATATGCATATCGAATGACACTTGGGGATACATTTGTGTTTGTATTGGAGATGTCCAATATTGATTATATCTAATATATATTTTACAAGATTAATATGTTGAAAGTTTTGAATGTGTTGGTGATATAACATGGTTAGTTGTTAAGATTATTATTATTATTTAAGTTGTTATACAACTTTTGTAAGATTTATAGATGGTTAAAAGTGAAATCAATAATGATATATATTATTATGATGTCTATATAGATATTCTAACTCTAACCATGTTGATGTTGTGTTAGATATACAATATATAACTAGGTATGTGTTAAATTTTGGTGTAGGTGTTATTACTTGGAGAAGTAAAAAGAAGTTGTTGGAAGAGATACACATGGAAGCGAAAGGAATCAATCCTCTTTTGTGTGATAGCTAGAGTTGTATTTATCTTGCTAAGAATCAAGATCAACATCAAATAACGAATCATATAGAGATTCATATGCATTTTATCCAAGAGAAGGTTCTCTACGGTGATATAGATCTCCAGCCCAAATGAAGATCAAGTTGCATATATGTTTACAAATCTATTGTGTGCTATAAAATTATGTAAGGTTCATGTAATGCTTGGCCTTTCATAGTTTCCATTGAGGAGAAATGTGCATTCCAAGGTGACCTCATAATGGTTGACCAATTGTTATATCATTCTCCTCTATACTTCTGATCCATTATAAAACATTATAAAAAGATATTTTTATGATCTTTGTATACTTGACACTCTACGTTTACGATGTGCAGTCCAGTGTGTTACATCTATTGTAAAGGAGTTCCTTATGTTATAAAATTCTCCTAAAGATGTTGGTTGAGATATTTTCCATGAGAAACTATGAGATGTAGTCTCACAAATCATGCTTAGCCTAAATCATTCATTACTGATTTATGGATTCCAAATTCTTTTGTACCAAAAGGTAAGATGAGCATGATGAAGGTTTATAAATCCTTCAAATGTGATATGCTATCTTAAACCTCACTATGGTTTATGGATTTGTAAATCATGTTGTATAAACATGTAATGTTGGCATATGTTCCCACTTAATATTAAGGGGGAGTGTTAGAACATAATATTAAGTGTGTTATAAACCTTAGTTTATAATTAAATAATTAGGAATATTTATATTCTTAATTATTTAATATAAACTATGTTGTTTATGGTTAATTGATTTTATTAAATCGGGGTGCTTTGTAAAAATTCATGTTACGAAACTTAATATTTAATGACCCATGGGGTCAAATGATTCATATGACATGGTGATATGAGATCATTGTAAAAATAAATCCCATGATGAATTGTGGTGGAGAGAAGTGAGGGGAGGAGAATTTACTGGATTGTAAAATGGTTTCTCATATAATGGAATTATCTTGTTTCTGTGGTTTTTACCCCTCGAAGTTTTGCATGTTAGATCTCGTCTGTAACGTGTCATTTAATTTATTACATTTATTTCATGTTTATAAATCCCATTTATAATGTTTTGTTAATATTATTTTAATATGTTAATTCTTTACCTCAGTCCAAATAATTTATCATATCCCTCATAGTTACACCATGCTTATTTTGCACCTAATTCCATATTATGGAGCTTTAAATATTTTAGTCTAACCCCACCCATAGGATCGGGGTGAAAAATGTTTTCCTTTTGAAAAAATCATCTTCCACTTTATCTTCTTATCATGCCATAAGAAATTCCTACTTGTTTTATTAATCATATCCATAATCCCAATCAACCAAGAATAACGTACGAAAATATAGATAGGGCATGCATGAAGAATTTGGTTTGATAAGAATAATTCTACCAACCAAACTCACATTTTTATCCTTCCAAGCCTCTAACCTCTGTTGATTCCTTCCCACCATCTAGGCCCAAATATTCATCTCAACTCACCGAGAGAATAAATGAACACCAAGATACTTCCTATGGAGCTTCAGTAATCGGTATTCCCAATTCCTTAGAATTGTTAGCTTTTCTTTTCAATGGAACATTCATGAAGAAAATTATGGACTTGATTAGGAAAATTAACTATCTCGAAGCCTCCCTTTTATCCTATAATTTCAATAAAACCCCAATTCCTCCCACACATATGTTTCAAAAATAGGATCATATCATCTACAAATTACAAGTGAGTCAACGATTCCAACCCTTTGTAAATTGGCAAACCCTTCACTTCCCCTAATTTTTCTCTATTGATTACTCTCCCAAGAGCATAAAACTTTCTTTTGAACATGTAACGTGAGAGCGGATCACCGTTATGAATTATTCTTGATTTATAAAACCAACCACACAAATGCTATTAATTAGAATAAAAAAAGATCTTGCCACACACCCCATAACCCAAACAACCCAATCTAGATAAAACCCAAAAGCAAGAAGAAAATTCTTCACAAATTCCTATATTTTTTTATAGTTAAGGTGGGTTGAAGGGACCCGTTCCCTATTAAAAAGATGAGGCTAAATCCTCAGGAAAACAAGAGGGCTACAAAGCCAAAAATAGCTGCAAGCCAACTTTACAATAGATAGAGCTATCCTAAAATTCCTTCCCACCCTGGGATGGAAAATAATCATCAATGCTTCCCATGCGACCTTTTTTATTTTTCCACCTCTTTACTTCTTGCCATTTTTGAGATCGAGACAAGATAACCAACGCAAGGTCACTGGGATTTGCCAAGGCCATCAAATTACAGCACAAAATCCTGATCTAATTATGAACTTTCTGAAGAATGACCCCTTTTTATGCCACCTCCAACCAATTTCTCATCTTGAAATTCCATCTCTGTATCATTCTTCTCTGAAACCGTTTTATCATCGAGAGGTAGGATTATATGGATTATCTTTAAATTTTGATGTAGAAACCAAATCCAGGTTTACAGAACCCCATCTACTCGAGGATGACGATCCATTCTTTCTTTCCAATTTCTAGTTCTTATTGAAGGGACAGGATGCTTGCAAATGTCCCACATTTCTACACAGTCTACATCGAAATGCGGTATTCTCATAGTCTAAGACCTGGGTATGCTGAAAATTACCAAATTTAAGGTTAATTCGATCAGGTATTCCTTTTCTTAAATCAATTTCAACACAAATTTGGGAAAACGAACATAGGCCTGAATGCATTCTATCCAAATCCTCTTTTATAAATTTTCCCAAAACGTTTCCAATATCTTCCAGGCATACCACAAATGTAGGGGAGGTTAGGAAGCCTGACCCAAACTGGTGTTTTGGCCACCGAATAAGTATTCGGATCAAAATCTGGGAACCATGGGGTGATGAATAAACCCGCATGACCCCAGAACCAGGGTCCATCTGTCAAACAACACTGGTAATCTTCTTTGGCTCCCTAAAATGGACAATGAAAAAACCCTTGGAACAGAGAGAAATTTCACATTTATTGGTCCAGTTTTGAAAACCCACTGATACAGAGCTGTGGAGGAAGGCCAAAACCCATTAAACCTACCAACCACTGCATCCCACATTAGATTTTTGTAATATTCTTCAACTTCTAGATTTTCAATGGTGAGCGACGAGAATGTCCTCACGGATCGACTGTAGGGCCGAGTTAATTGTTGTGTGCTTTCTTGAAGAATGGCCACCCCTATTTTCTAGATCCTCCTTTAAGGAAGTCACCTGTTTATGTTTCCTTGAGCCACGCCTCCTCGAAACCCCACCCCTTGGTTCCTCTCTTTATGCCTACCCTTCCCCCAACACCATCCGGAAACCCATTATTTTTTGATGCCCTAGGGTTAGGGCACATAACCGTCTCCTCCTTCTCTCAGCGGCTCTATCTAGCATTCCTTCATTGACCCGTGCCTCTCCCACACGCCTCTGCTCGGTGCCCTACATAGCTTCCTTCTTCCCCCCAGCAGATCTACCCTCCTGTCATCGAATCTTTCCCTGCTCGCATCTCTCGCAATTTTTTTTCCATATTCTCCCTCACCTCCCCCAAAATCTATTTTGAGTGTCACAAATTCCTATCGTACTTTGTCATAAGATTTAATAATGTCTATCTTTATAAACATTCAAGATTTCCATTCCATTTTTAGTTAGTAGAGAACATCATATCACATTAAAATTCCATAAAAATTTACGTATTACTCATAGAACTCCCATGTTAATCTAAACTTATTGATATAATTTTATAAATTGTATTACAAAGTGATATAGCCAAAAATCAATAATGGTTTCTAGTGTATACTTGTTAGGAATAAGAAAGAGAAATGTATAATTCAACTCCCATAAACACCTTTAAACAACATATATTTATTGACAACATTGACCTCCTTCTCCATTAATTTGTAATATATTTGGAAAAATGTAGTAGGAAATCCATCATACCCAGGAATCTTATCTAGATCCATAAACCTCAAAGATTCCTCAATTCATCTTTGGTTTCATGCCACAAAAGTTGAATATTCTTCTCTTTAGATATAAATTTTGAAAGAATTGATAGAAAATCCTTCACTTTTCCTTACTAGTATTAGTTGATTCTTAAAGTAAATTCCAAAAAAATTAACTTCCTCCACCTACATCTTTTCTAGCTCCTTCAAATCTATACCTTCAAAGTTCTTGATCTTGCTGATCTAATTAACATGCCTCCTAGCTATTATTGATTGATGAAAAAATATATTTCTTTCCCCGTCCTTTATCCATACTTCCCTTGATTTTTTTATCCATAATATTTCCTTCCTCCTATACATTACATGGAGTTTTCCCAAAAGTTCCTCCTCATGATCCATAATCCCTTATGTCATAAAATAATTATGAATATCTACATTTAGTAATTCCATCTTCAATTCCAACTTTACTTTTACGAAATATATCCCTAAACACAACTTTATTATATCTACACAACATTTTCTTCCAAATTTACATCTTACAATCATAGTGGAACATTGTAGTCTCATGAGTAGGATCACATTCACCCTACCACTACTTAAAAGCTTATAAAAATCATCATGCCTCATCCATATCATTTTGAACCGAAAAGGACATTTCTCTGGCAAGAAATGATCCATTCCAAATTTTAACAAGATTGGAAAATGATTAGAACTAGAATCATTAAAAATTAAAGATTCCATATGTTAATCCATTTTTAAACACTCATTAAAAACAAAAAAATAATCAAATATCTCTACAATATTACTAAATACAATCCTTAAATTAGTCCTTGTGAGCTTATCAACCTTAGGATACAAATCCATCAATGCATTCTCACCCAAAATTCCTAAAACTAATTTTTTGATTGAGTTAACATAGTCCTTCCCCTTTCTTATCTTCCTAACTAATAATAGCATTATAATCCCTAGCAAACATTACCCATTGATTACCAACTTCCCAACAAATCTGATATCACATCCCATGTTTCCATCCTATTATGAACATTATTTAGCCCATATGTATTGACAATTACTCATAAAATGTTTCCTTTGTAATAGAAAAACTCACATGCCAACTTATTAATATGCTTTTCTAAATGCTTTAGCTTGATAATCCCATCATTGTGGAGTAATAATAACCCTTTTGAATTTCCCTCCATAGAGAAAGCCACACCATACTAATACTTCTATTCAAATTGGAGCATCATTAGCATCTCATCTTTAACCGACTAGTCTCTTGGAGAAATATGATATCTAGTCTTATCACATTTAATTTTCATTTCACCAATCAATGCTTTCCCAAGAAATTCATTCCTCACACATGCCATGAAAGGAGATACATCAATAATGTGGAGGGTTCCTCCCCTATGGAATAAGATACAATTAAGAAAGTGTCTAACCTACATGGTGAACCTCTAAGTCATTCCGCCTTTGTCATACGCTTATGTCTAGTGATCCTCTACCCTCTACCCTTTTTACCCCTCTATAAAATATCACCCTCTTGAGAAATCATCTCCACCCCATATTCAACATTCCTAGGCCCTTCATTAGCAATATTAGACCCCAATATACTTTTAGGAATAAACAATTTACACCACAATACTTCATCACAAACCACAACACATCTAACAAGATCCACTAAATCTCCACTATTTTTCATTTAGTGTTGAACTTGCATTTGGAAAGTCACACATGACACCATCCTCACCCAAATTATCCTCATTTGATGTCTCATTTAAGAAACTTAGAATGTAATAATAGGAATCCATTAAAGGAATTTAATTTCGAGACCAAAACTACATCCATAAAAGTAGAAGTCTCAAAAAGTGAATCGATGGTAGCACATATGTAGCATGAATACGCATGACAATATGAACTGCTTGGTATAATGGCCTCACGCAACACCATTATGGAGAAGAGAGAACATGTGGATGTGGTGATTCATAGAAATCCAAGTGGCTTCCTTACCAAAATAAGTAGAAAGGACATGTCGCAGCCCATTTAGATGATGATTACGAATAAGAAGTACGAGAATCAACAAATTATGGCACACACGAAGATGATGTTGTTCTAGTCTCCTAAACATTTCATTCATCATATAATGTTTTTTTGATTGAATTTAGCACCAACAACAACACGAAATGTGATAGGAAAGTGTTTAAATCATTGACTTATTGACCCACTAGAGATCAGGTTTGGATTGCGACAATAAGGAGTATGTTATAGAAGGAATAGGAAATGGCACCATTCCTCTAGGGACAAGAATTTTTACTCTCGCAAAGGTGTTCTATGTTCCGAGATTGACCAAAAATACCTTGTCTGTCTCTCAACTATTGAATCATAAGCTCAACGTGGAGTTCATGGTCTAGAAAGGCATCAAATCATATTTGATATCACGAGAAGGTACGATAATTGCTATAGATTTTTTGAAAGATAGTTTATTTACATTAGATTTAGTTTCATCCTCTACAATTTCTTTATCTTCCTCCACAGTGGATTCCATTGCACTCTACATTATTGATATGGGAACCTTCGGTCGGCTCCCTCTATCATGTCAGTTTTAAGTAGATGGTATGAGGACTTCCTCCACTCTCTCATTAATCAATTCTTTGTTTTGGATTTGTAGTGGGAAAATAACATCGAGATCCATTTTAATAGAGTACCTTGAATGCCAAAACCATCTCAAGATCATGCATATTGATATGTACGAAACCTTTCCTGCTTCATTTCAAGGATTCTAGTACTTCTAGTTGTTCATTAATGACTATTCTCACAATACTTGGGTGTTATTTCTCTAAAAGAAGAGTGAATCATTTGCTAATTTTTAGATCTTCTATAAGTGAGTTGTTCTCAGACTAGGCAGCCCCTTCTTATCCTCTACTCATATTGAGGGGGAGTTCACATCAAATAAATTCTTGGCATTCTTGAAGGATCATGGCATCACACAACACTTCACTACCCCTATAATCCACAAAGCAGAATGTCACAATCAGATTTTCATATAGATGGATCATTACATGTTTTCCACTTTGTGAAGTTGGAGAAAAATTTTTTGGCGAAGTGGTCTAGATAGTTGTATATATTATGTACCAAGAACCTACAAATATCTTATAAGAAAAGACACCAGAAGAGGTATGGAGTAATCATAAGCCTTCTATTTCTCATTTGAGAGTATTTGGTTGTACTACATATATGTATGTCCCATGTAAGAAGAGGAAGAATATTGATGCAAAGACACTCTACCGCATAATTTTGGGGTAAAATTCTATTTCAAAGGCATATCGTCTCTCATGGATCCTGAGACAAAGAAGATATATGAGATTAGAGATGTGGCTTGTAATGAGTCATCATTTCAATCATTTCCATAGAAAAAGACTTAGTACCAACCTCCTCTCATAGATTTCTCTCACAGTTAGATGATGAGCATGAGGATTCTTCACAAAAGAAAGATGAGCTGCAAGGAGAATTATTCATTGATCTTGGTAATTTAGAAAATAATTCTTCACATCAATAGCAACATCAATGTCTCAAGTTGTTATTTTGCCATAGATTGGAAAGATAAGAAGGTAAAGTATGGGGCCATCGTGTGTTGATGAATGAGGAGCTGATTATCGAGGAAACTGGTCTTGATTTGGATGGCTTCCAATTTTTTAGCAAAAGGGTCAAGAAAACTACTGCAAAGAATTTTTCTGAAGAAGGGGAGGAGCTCGTCTTTGTTGCAGCGGGCATTAAGGTAAGCTCCATTCTGAAACCCTATGATGATGTTACTAAAATGATGGTTCAATTCATTTCCCTTGAAGGGCGATATATCACTATTCCTACCAAGCACTTGGTCTTCCTCAACCACTTTAGGAGACACTTTGTAGTTTATTTCCTACATTACCTCTTGAATTCTCTAGAATGTTCCATTCTCGAATTCCAGAAACATACCAGGGCCATCCCCCTCCACTAGGGGCTCATCTTCCTCCTTCATAAGCTCTGCCTCTCTAAATTCCCCACCATTCCTATCTCCCCCAATGACCCACTCATTCCCATCCTCACTACTCCCTCAAATAACCCGGCCACCTCTTCCAAGGCCAGAGTTACCAAAAATAAGAACCCCAAACTCAGCAAAGTGTCATCTCCTCCCTCTACCCGTGTTCTAAGGAGCAACAAAGAAATGGAAGTTGTTCAAAATATTTTACACATTAGTAATGCTAGTCAGGGTAATGCCTTACACAATGAGAGGGATAATACTCTTCTCAGACTAGACTTATTGGAAAAAGAGGTTGAGAATATCAAGAAAGAGTTGCATCATTTAACCAAGCAAAAGGGGAAAAGAAAGTTAAATGATGATGCAGGTATTGAAATTGATCAGACTGAGGATATTTACAAAAAGTTGAACTCATTGGACAATAGATTAGGAGTTCCAAGGATAGACATGATCACAATATGGCCATTTTAAATGCCATTAGTGAGTTTATAGAGCAACAGGTTAGAAGCATCTCTATGTTGAGTAGGGTCCCCGAAGCAATTGGGGGACTAAAAAGGAAAGAAATCAAAGTTATCTCAAAGTTAAACGTTAATGATCCAACACATACTAACACTTTGGCAATGTTCACTTCATTGCACACAATCAAATCAAGGATTGAAAGGGCCTCCAAGAAATAACACCCCTTGGTCTGGCTGGTTTCATTTTAGTTGTTGCTCTGTTTCGATAGTATGTTGTTTTTTGGCTACTTAATTGCAGTTATTTCCCTATTTTTCTTTTTCCTAGTAGCTATTGTTTGGGTTACTGTTGGACTTTATATATTATCTAGATTTTGATCCTCTTTTGATGTTTTTTTCATGTTTGATCTAGCTGTTGAGCCTTCCTTGTAACAAGGTGGAGTCCCTTCAATACTATTTATCATTAATAAAAAATGTCAATGTCTAAAGTGGGTCTAAAGCACCATGAGAGACTCCCACTTGAACTCTCTTCTAGATACTTCATTAGGAGTCAGAATGAGAAGATATGTGAGAAATGAGGTAAATATCACACTCATGAGTTCAGTTGTTGATAGTACCAAACCTGATATAGTTCGTGCGGAACTTAGTCAGCCAAAGTGGAAGAAGTCCTAGATGAAGAATATGACTCCTTGATTCAGAGTCAGACATAATAAATTTTCGATATGCTTGCAGGAAAGAATTCCATTAGCTGTAAGTGAATTTTCAAAACAAAATATAGAAGCGAGATGGATCTATCAAAAAGTAAAAATCACAACTAGTTGCAAAGGGATACGCTTAGTAGGAGGGAATTGAATACGAGGAGACTTTTCCACCCACTACAAAGATCAAAACCATCAGAGTTGTCTATGTACTTGCATCGCAAAAGGGATGGAAACTTTATAAGATGGACATAAAAACGGCTTTCTTGAATAGTGATCTCAAAGATGAAGTATACATGACCCAACCGTAAGGATTCATTAATGAGCAACACCCTCATTAGGTATGCCATTTAACTAATTCACTTTATGGACTTAGAAATCACCTAGGGCATGGTACATTAAAATAGATGATCAACTATTATAGCATGGATTTGCTCATAACCACTCGATTCAAATCAGATATCAAAAGATAGGCACAAAGATTTTCATCTTGGTTTTGTATATGGATGATATTGTGATTAGGGAGTTCAAACACTCTCTTTGAAGATGTTAACAATGAATTTAAGAAATCCTTCAACATGATAGATTTTGGGCTACTTCATTATTGCCTTGGCTTGGAGATATGACAAAAAAACCATATTTTTATATCCTAGATGAAATATGCCAAGACACTCCTGGAAAAGTATGGCATGTCTGATTATAAACCTATGTACACTCCAATGGAAATTTTTTTGTAAATTTATAGATTCCTAGATTCACCTAAAGTAGATGGTACTCACTATAGATAGCTTGTTGGGAGTCTCATTTACTTAACTTATACCGCACTGCCTTTGCTTTGTTGTGAGTTATCTTTCTAGATTCATGTAGGAGTTGGAAAATGTGATTAGCTAGCAAAAAACATGTGTTGAGATATGTATAAGGTATAGTTTACTATGGTCTAGAATATCATAATAACTCTTGGTTCTTCTTGCAGGGATATACTGACTTAACTATACTAGATCTTTTGATGATAGGTGTTGTCTCCTAAAACCACTTTTCATTTTCCAATTTAAATTTGAAATTTCAAGCTCTTTCCCTCCTAAAGTATTTAAGCCAAGTTGATGGATCAAAGAAATAGAAAAATCCATTCCCTAGTGTTGTTTAAACCTCGGTTTTGCTTGTTTTGAGAAATTCTCCATCTCCTAGTCCGTGCACGTAATATCCTCTTTACAATCTCTTTTTTTGATCAAAATTGTTTGATTGTTCTATGGTCTGGGTCATCAAATAATTGTTTTTCCTCCATGCCTCCGGCTCGTGAAGGAAATTCAAAAATTGGACTCAAAATGATGAAGTTCTCTTCCTTTGTGTATTTTTCCCACAGTCGGGAATGATGGGAATTTTCTTCCCCATCAAATTTTAGCCCCATCATCCACTGGTATGTGGACATACCTAATTGGAAGCGGGTCAATAGAGAAATTTGTGATTTTCAGTCTCTTTGTAAAAAAGGAAAAAATTTAAAAAGTGACCTACGGCACTAATCAGGCTATAAAGGTAAAATTCAAATTTTGAGCCCGCAGAGAAAAGTCAAAGTTGAAGCCTGCAGGGAAAAAGTCAAAGTTGAAGCCCACATGGAAAAATTCAAATGTGAAGCCCACTGTTGAAAATTCAAACAACACGAGTGGGCCATCAGGAACTTTTGGAAATTTAACCAAATTCCCAAAAGTGAAGTAAAAGTTCTAGAATGCTCCATGGCTCCGCTAAGGTCTCGGGCCCACCGTTTAAAATTCAAAGTGAAGGAGTGGAATGGCAGAGAGATTTGATTTTTTTAGCCTTTTTGCAAAAAGGTTAAAATGTTGAGAAAAGGGCCACGACCCCATTTCCAATCAGAGGATGCCACATGTCAAGAGTTCAATCGAGCAGCGGGTCGGCGGAGGAATTTGAGTTTTTGAGCCTTTTTCCAAAAAAGGGTAAAATGTTGAGAAAAGGGCAACGACCCCATTTCCAATGAAAACATACCACGTGCCTAAGTTAAAAAGTTGAAGTGGGGGTGTGGGACATTTTGTTCCAAATTGCCAAATCTCTAAAAAATCACAAAATGCAAAGGGCTTTCCCCACTCCACTATAATCTCTTCTTACAATGTGGATGGCCCGATTTCAAAGTTATAAGAGAAAATCAAATGGTCTCGTATTCAAACTAGTAATTCAAATGTAACATTTGCATTGCAGGATCTAGTTTTTAAACCGCCATGAGTGTTTTCTTCACAATGAAGGAATTTGAAGAGGCGTAAATGATTTGTAAAGTTGTAACTATTTTGGCATGAGATATAATGGCTCCTCGGAGTCATTCCAGGGGCTTACGATTGATTTCAAAAAGACCAGAGTGCTCTATACCTGGAAAGATAGAAAATGCCATACTTCTTCTATTTTCCCTTCTCCTTATATTTTCCTCTATTATCAAAGCTCTATACAAACTCTGCTTTATCTTCAATAATAAAATAAGGAATTTTCACCTTTTTGATTGAGGGATTGATTGGTACCTTGTGACCAATGAATTCTATTCAATCTTATAGCTTCTCCTGCGGATTTGTTTTTCTTCTAACTATAAATGCATGTAAATGAAATTTCTAATTAATGTATGTGGGCATATGATATTCTACTCACAACATTAGTTTTCTCCTACCTCCATTTCCACTCCCCTTCCCCTTTCCAAGAAAAATTTTCTTCTCTAGTGAGACATTGCTAGCTTTGCCACAGGGTCAATGGAGTGCCCCTATTAGATCTTTGGTCGAAAGGCCACCATTGAAATCCACCTTTTTGCATGCACCTACGGAAGTTGCACCGTTCAAGTAGAGGGACTTAGATTCCCATAGCATTGGATTGAAACCCACAAATTTATCCACGATAAAAATTTCTCGCCAACAGTTTTGATGCCCACCGTGGGGTAGATTTTGTAGCATCTGCACCTAAAAATGACCTCAGGGTCATATATAAAAAAATATTCTAGAAGAAAAGTTTCTAGAGATTGAATAATCACACAAACTACATGGATGTAAATCATGGTTATTCTGGGAAATCCTCCTATTGAGAGACCTAATTTACTCTTTCACATCTAAGAAGACATTACTTCTGATATGAGAGAAGCTATTTGGCATAATAGACAAAGTGTCAATCAATACTTCATTGCTATAAGGATTCTGGACTTGGAAGAGGAACGTGTTGTCGAATTGGAAAGGCAAAGACAAATTCCAGCACCCCGAGAAAGAGCATAAAGTTTCAAGTCGGGCCGATAGAAGATACACCTAGAAATTAAGGCAAGGAGGATAAATTGATCCCACATTTGAAGAGATTAAAAGAGAGGCAAGATCTGAAGAGGAGATAAGGGCTCAACTTGAAGAAATATAAAGACTCTAAATTGAAGTAGAAGAAAGAGCAAGATGTGAAGCAGACCTTAGAAAGACTTGAGGCTAGAAACATGAATAGAATGGGTGATCATGAGCATGAAGTACGCAGGCCTAACATACCATGGGGAAGAAATACTGGTCCACTTGCTCTTCCATAACCACTTCATGAGCTCCCAAGAGGCTCAAGAAAGAACTTCCCAAAATTCAAAGGGGATGGTTCTCATCTCCCCAAAGAACATGTAGCAACATTCATCACTTGCTTGTGGAGTGTTGGGAGTTAAAAATGAAGATGTTTCAGTTAGGCTCTTTGTGGAGTCACTCTAAGAAAGAGCTGTTGAATGGTTCTACATGTTGCCCCCAAGATCTGTCACATGCTGGGAAGATATAAGAAGTGCATTTGAACATAGGTTCAAGAGCACGAAGATTGTCAGGATCTTCTGGTCTAATTGGTTTAGATGAAGAAGGAGACCTCTGAATCAATGAGAGATTTTGTAGCAAGGTATGATAGGTTGATAAGAAGGATCCTAGAAGATGTGGTACCCTCTGAAAATAACTTGAAAAGGTTCTTCATTAGTGCTTTGCCATCAGAAGTTGGTTTCTTCCTCAGAAGATCCCAACCAAGAACATTGAGGGAAGCTCAAGAATTTGCAATTGAGACTGATGATGATCTAATTCTTTCTGGCAAAGTGAAAGGACCAAATGGGAAGTAAAAAGATCAGAGTTCAAATTCAGTCACCACTGATACAATGTTCCAAAAATGGAAAATGACCTAGTTGCTTTGAAGAAATAGTTGTCACAAATCACAATGAGGAATGCTCTAAGGAGACAAAATCTTCCTGATAGACCAAGAATTGCTCCACCTCCTCATAGGATTTCTCTTGAAGCACCACCATTAAATGTCATCTGTGACACTGGGAATCAAAAGAAGGAGCAGACATTGAGGAAACTGAAGAAGAAAGCATGGATGACTATGAAAACTATCTTGAAATTGAAGAGGTTGGCATGCACAATGGCCTGATTGAATATGTTGATGATGAGGAGGAAGGTGATGAAGAAGCTCCAAGTTTTTCATGTGTTATTTTCACTCATGCACAATCCAAGAATGGTGTTTCAGCCTCAATAGTTGCAACTGAGAGTAGGAAGAACAAAGAAGATAGCTCTCTAAAGCCTCCACTAAACAAGATCATCAGTAGGGGATCACCATTACCACCTTCCATGGAATCAGCTAGAGAGAAATCAAATTCACCAGTTGTCAAGGATCACACTACTATGCCAAGTAAGTTATCTGATTCTTCTCCCAACTCAAAAGTTGTTAAGAGCAATTCTCTTCTAAATATTGGTTTTGTAAGAACATCTAAATTTCAATCAAAGGCTACACCCCCATCTCCTTCCAAGCCAATTGCTACATTTGAAAAGGAGAACCCAACACCAAAAGTAACGACGCATCTACCATTTAAGTCCTCATCCACTGCTGGAACCTCTTCCTCATCTACCATAACTTCATTTGACTTTGTAGAGCATGCTAGCAAAACCAAATTCCAGCTCTCTGAAATTAAATACCTACAAACACATCCTACCCAATTTGAAAGATTCATCAAGGCAATACGGGGTGGTAACTCTACATACCAAATATCTAATTCTAAAGGCTTACTTCCCACACCATCTTCTCAAAACATGTTAGCCCTCAGTGCCTCCACCACCAATAGAGTTGAGCCTTTTTACCTGTCACTTCTCATCAAAGGTTTCCAGCTAAACAATTACATTATAGATTCTGGAGCCTTAGATAATTTGATGCCAAAAAAATTTACAAATGCTTTTAGCCTCACTTTAACCTGGTAAATGGAACATGATACTCAATGGAATCCAAACAAGTTCCATTGGTAGGAAGGATTAAGGATGCTTAGGTTGCACTAGCTGATTACCCTGACAAGAAGATACTCCTGACCATTTTGGTGGCAGACATCCCAACATCTTTTGGTATGTTATTGAGTATAAGTTTTTGCAGAGATCTAGGTGGAGAAATAAAAATGGATTGGTCATCTGCAACTATCCCAGTGAAAGGAGAAATGAAGTTCACGAAGGAAGTATGATGATCCAAGAGCTGATATCCTTTTTCAAGATTGTGGGCTTAGAAATTACCTCCTTACATCACAGAAGGAAGAGGACTTACCACTTCTCATGGAGGAAGAAGAAGACCGAATCTAGACAATGGAGTTTGATGGCAATCATTCCAGAGTAGGTTCAGGAGCTGGTGTAGTATTATACTCTCCCTCCAATGAGGTATATCCTTTTTCCTACAAGCTGCAATTTGAAAATACAAATAATACATAAGAGTATGAAGCATTACTCTTAGGCATGAATAAAATAGAGGACATGGGAATCAAGAAGTTGAGATGCAAAGGTGATGCAGAGGTTGTGGTAAAGTAGGTCCGCTAGCAATATTAGGTGAAAAATCCCAGACTTATGCACTATAGAAATAGAGTGTGGGACTGCATTGAATCCTTTGATGCATTCTCCATTGAAGCTACCCCTAGGGAGCAGAATGAAAAGGATGATTCTCTAGCAGTGTCAGCTTTCTTAATGACACATCATCCTTATTTTGCAAGGATAAAGTGACCATTGAGATGGTGTTCAGACCTAGCATACCAGACAACGCAAACCAATGATAGGTTTTCAATGATGACAATCAGATCCTAGCCTTCTTAGAACAAAGGGATAACTTCAATAATATTTTCTTTGAAGGAAGTGAAAACCCACACCATGAATCAATCCCCAAAGAAGAGAAGGAAGGAATTAAGGGAATTAATGAAGAGGGAGTAATCAAATTGAAAGGAAACAAGTTCCCCAAAGGCCTAGTTTCTTTGGAAGACCTCTTTGACAAGCATGACAGGTTCATCCAAGAGAAAGAAAAATGGTCTTCTCGGTGTCCATCTGATTTTGATCAAGAAAACATTGGAACTTCAGAGAATCCAAGGATGGTTAACATTGGTAAATTCTACTCACCAGAGAAGAGGAGAAAGTTTGTTTCTCTGCTAAAAAAGTACTGAGATGTCCTAGCATATTCCTATGATGAACTCAAATCTTTTCAGCCAAAGGAAATGCATCACTCCATTCCTTTGAAGCAAGGAGCTAAGTCCTTCAAGCAAAAAATATTCCCTACAATCCAAAGATTTTTTATGTTATCAAAGATGAGGTGAAAAAGATGCTCAATGCTAGAATCATTTTCCCATCCACCATTCAACATGGGTGGCTAACATTGTGCCAGTAAGGAAGAAGAATGGGGAAATAAGGATTTGTGTAGACTTTTGAAATCTGAATCAGGAATCTCTCAAGGACAACTACCCTCTTCCAATCATGGATCATATTTTGCAAGCAATCACTGGATCTGAAATGCTCTCTTTACTTGATGGATTCTCAGGGTACAACCAAATCAAGGTGGCAAAAGAGGATTGCAAAAACAGCCTTCACAACACCTTGGGGAACTTTTTCCTACAACATAATGCCTTTTGGCTTGATTAATGTTGGAGCCACTTTCTAGAGAGTAATGGACTTGGCCTTCAAATATTTGAAACATTGCATTGTCATTTACCTTGATGACCTCATGTTTTTTTCAAAGAGGAGGGGAGATCATATCTGTCATTTGGAGCAAGTCCTTGCAAGGTGTAGGAAACATGGCATTTCTCTAAATCAAGTACATTTTTGGAGTCACGAAGGTAAGTTGTTGGGATACATTGTGAAAAAACATGGAGCACACATTGATCCTGAGAGGATCAAAGCTATCCAAGCACTAGCCTTACCAACCAACAAGAAGGGAGTTCATTATTTATTTGGAAAGGTAAACTTCCTTTGTCATTTTGTGCCTCGAGTTAAGCTCGAATCGAATAAGCATATAACTTCCATGATGAAACCTCAAGAAAGTTTCAAGTGGAATAAGGAAGGAAAAACAACATTTGAGGAGATCAAGAAAGCCATTGCTAAAGCTCCAACTCTTGTATCTCTAGATTTCAACAAGGAGTTCATCATGTATTGTTATGCATCAGAACATACCCTCTTTGTTGTCCTTGTTCAAAAAAATGATGAAGGTTTGGAAGCACCCATTTCTTTCATGAGTTATCCTTTGAAAAATCATGAGCTAAAGTACAACCAATTGGAGAAACATGCCTACGCAGTGGTCAAAGTTGTTAAAAGTTTCATATTCTACATTCTCAATTCCCATACAATGGTAATGGTCCCTAGAAGTGCAATCAAGTCCATTTTGATTCAACAAGATCCTGGGGATAAGAGAGGAAGATGGATTGCAAAGACCCAAGAGTATGACTTGGAGACTAGACCCTCTAATCCGGTAAGAGGAAATGTTTTGTGCCAGTTGATTGCTGAAGATGAAGCTCTCAGGGCTTAGCAAGGAGAAAAGGATGGTGTTTTCTCAACCTATTTAGGAGACAGTCCACATGCACTCTTTGTCACCACTACTAATGAGTGGTATGTTGACATTGCTTACTACCTCACTTATGGAGAATGCCCTCCTCATCTTGATTATAAACAAATAAGGAAACTCAAGCTAAAGGCAACCAATTTTGTGATCTAGAATCATGCACTTTACAAGAGAGGCCTAGATGGTTGTTTCCTCAGGTGTGTAGATAAGGAGCAACAAGAAAAGTTGTCCAGGGCATATCATGATCAAGTTTCCGTGGATATTTCTCAAGCAATGGTCACCACACATGAGATCCTTTAAGGGAGATATTATTGGCCCTCCATCTTTTCAGACATTTAGGATTGGGTTTCCAAATGCAAAGCATGCCAACAATTTGTTGGAAAGCCACAACTAGTTGCATTGTCACTCAGGCATGTGGTGATTGAAGAACCATTTTTGCGAATGGGGGTTGTATTTCATTGGTGTTCAATCCTCATTCTAGTGCAGGCATAATTATGTACTCACTACAACTGATTACTTCACTAAATGGGTGGAAGCCATCCCGACCAAGCAAGCCACTCTGAAATAGTCTGCAACTTCATCAAGGAGAATATCATTGTTCGTTTTGGAATACCACAGAAAATTGTTGTAGACAATGCCACCTATTTCTCTTTCAAGGAGCTCACATATTTTTGTTATGGCTTTGGAATCTACCTATCTCATTCTTCTCTCGAATACTACCCATAGGAAATGGGCAAGTTGAATCAAACAACAGAACATTGTGACCATTGTTCGCAAGCTGGTAGATGAGAATCAAAGGAACTGACACAAGAAGTTATATGATGCATTGTGGGCCGATAGGATCACTCCTAAGAAGGAAATAGGTATGTCACCTTTCCAAATGTTGTATGGAGTTGAGGCAAATATTCCCCTCATAATTGAGATGCCATCTCTCAAGTTGCTGTAAGAAATAGAAGATGGTCAATATAAAGACTCCATTGACAAGAGGATCCTCTTCCTGGAGAAGTTGGAAGAAAGCAAATGCCAAGTGGTGGATAGAATTAAAGAACACCAATTGAAAGTGAAGAAGATATTTGACAAGAGGAAAAGGCAAGAGAATTCAAGGTTGGAGACTTTGTCTTACTATGGGACAAGAGAAGAGAACCAAAAGGCAGCCATGGAAAGTTTGATTCATTATGGCTTGGCCCATTCCAAATTCATAAAGCTTGTGGTGAGAATGTTTTTCTCCTCTCATACTTGGATGGAACACCATTGGAATTACCTTAAAGCGGGCAATACTTGAAACTATATCATCAATGAAATCAGGTTTTCCCCACCTTATAACATAGGTGATTTCGCAGGTGTGTTTTTCCCTTTTTTGTTGTGTGGTTTTGGTTTTGTTTTGTTTGGTTTTGTTATGTGTGGTTTGGCTTGTGTGTTTCCTCCTCCTTCCATTCTTTCTCGAATTGTACATGACTCTACAAGGCCCAATGGATAAGGCCTTTGTTAACGTTATACGATTTAAAAATTTTGAGATTCTGATCGTCATACCATGTCTTCGTCATGCTTAGTCCATGCCATGTCCCCAAGCTAGAGCCAGTTGTTGTCTCCTGAAAACCGCTTTTCATTTTCCAAGTTAAATTTAAAATTTCGTGGTCTTGCCCTCCTAAATTATTTAAGCCAAGTTGAAGGTTTGAAGAAATAACAAAATCCGTGCCCTAGTGTTGTTTAAACCTTTGTTTTTCTCATTTTGAGAAATTCTCCATCTCCCGGTCTGTGCACATAATATCCTCTTTACAATCTCTTTTTTTGATCGAAATTGTTCGATTGTTCTATGGCCTAGGTCATCAAATCATTGTTTTTCCTCCATGCCTCCGGCTCGTGAAGGAAATTCAAAAATTGGACTCAAAATGATGAAGTTCTCTTCCTCTGTGTATTTTTCCCACAGTCGGGAATGATGGGTATTTTCTTCCCCATCAAATTTTAGCCCCATCATCCACGGGTACATGGACATACCTAATTGGAAGCGGGTCGGTGGAGAAATTTGTGTTTTTGATCCTCTTTGTAAAAAGGTGAAAATTTAAAAAGCAACCCGCAGCCCCAATCAGGCTATAAAGGTAAAAGTCAAATTTTGAGCCCATGAAAAAAAGTCAAAGTTGAAGCCCAGGAAAAAAGTCAAAGTTGAAGCCCGTAGGGAAAAATTCAAAGGTGAAGCCCACTATTGAAAATTCAAAGTGGACAAGCGGGCCATCAAGGCACTTTTGGAAATTTAACCAAATTCCCAAAAGTGAAGTAAAAGTTCTAGAATGCTCTGTGGCTCCACCAAGGTCTCGGGCCTGCCATTGAAAAGTCAAAGTGGAGGAGTGGAACATGTAGAGAACTTTGAGTTTTTGAGCCTTTTCCAAAAAGGTTAAAATGTTGAGAAAAGGGCCATGACCCCATTTCCAATTAGAGGATGCCACATGTCAAGAGTTCAATCAAGCAGTGGGTCGGGAGGAATTTGAGTTTTGAGCCTTTTTCCAAAAAAAGGTAAAATGTTGAGAAAAGGGCTACGACCCCATTTCCAATGAAAATGTGCCATGTGCCTAAGTTAAAAATTTGAAGTGGGGGTGCGGGCCAATTTGTTCCAAATTGCCAAATCTCTAAAAAATCACAAAATTCAAAGGGCTTTCCCCTGTACCCACTTTAATCTCTTCCTATCACGTGGACGACCTAATTTCAAAGTTATAAGAGAAAATCAAATGGTCTATATTCAAATTGGCAAATCAAATGTAACATTCACGTTACAAGATCTGGTTTTTAACCCGCCATGAGTGTTTTCTTTGCAATGAAGGAATTTGAAGAGGTGTAAATGATTTGTAAAGTTGTAACCATTTTGGCATGAGATATAATGGCTCCTCGGAGTCATTCTAGGGGCTGTGATTGATTTCAAAAAGACCAGAGTGCTTTGTACCTAGAAAGATAGAAAATGCCATACTTCTTTTATTTTCCCTTCTCCTTAGATTTTCCTCTATTCTCAAAGCTCTGTACAAACTCTGATTTAGCTTCAATAATAAAAGAAGGAATTTTCACCTTTTTGATTGAGGGATTGATTGGTACCTTGTGACCAATGAATTCTATTCGGTCTTGTAGCTTCTCCTATGGATTTGTTTTTCTTCTAACTATAAATGCATGTAAATGAAATTTCTAATTAATGTGTGTGGGCATATGATATTCTACTCACAACATTAGTTTTCTCCTACCTCCATTTCCACTCCCCTTCCCCTTTCCAAGACAAATTTTCTTCTCTAGTGAGACATTGCTAGCTTTGCCACGAGTCAGTGGAGTGCCCCGTTGGATCTCTGGTCGAAAGGCCACCATTGAAATCCACCTTTTTGCATGCACCTACACAAGCTACACTATTCAAGTAAAGGGACTTAGATTCCCATAGCATTTGCTTAAAACCCACAAATTTGTCCACAAGACAAATTTGTCAAGAAATCAACTACGAGTTATATTTTTCATCTTGGGTCTAGAGTTATGTCATGGATTAACAAGAAGAAAATTTGTGTTTCTCTCTCATCCACCGAGGTAGAGAATTACTCCGCAAGAGGAGCTATGTGTGAAGTGATCTAGTTACATCACATTTTGGAAGATATGGGAATTCCTGAAGAAAAGCCACCCATCACTCACTTCACTATTAGGGTGTGTTGAATATTTTTAAAAATCTATTTTTCCATGAGAGAACAAAGAAAATTGAGGTTGAATGTCACTACATTTGAGAACAAGTCTTGAACCATCACATTTAGTTCCATTACTACCCAACAAATTCTCAAATTACAGATATACTCACCAAGTCTCTTGAAAGGTGAAATTTAAACTATTTGGGGGTACATTTGTAAAAACAATGTATTAAGTGGGGAATGTTAGATTAATATTATATTACATTGTTTTGATGTCAGTTATGCCTTCGTGGCATATTTTTCTCCACCTACCCATCGATTATCTCCTCATGTACCTGATTGTGGTTGTATATATTTTCCTCCTTTGATTTGAATAAGTAATCAAAGCTACTCTCTCTCTCTCTCTCTCTCTCTCTCTCTTGCATCCATTAGATGACACGTGAAAAAGTGTACATATGTTATGTACCTTTTTGTACCCACTTTTCCCTATGTGTTTTCGATCCTATAACTTCTTGTTCCACTCCTATTTATAATTGTGGACTTTGATACCTTACGACACTCACTATGCAATTTTATTTTATCTTCAAACCCTTTGATAACCAAGAAGTCATACATAAAAAATAGTAGGTGGAGTGAGGGAACCCATGTGCATTGATGACATGACCACTACTCCAAAAAGGGCTCGAAGCCACACTTCGTTCTTTCCTACGATGTCATCTCTAGAATGTATGCAACCAAATAGATAGTCGTGATCTTGTAATAATGATATTATACTTTCACTTTTTCTCTAGCTTGACTTGGAGTGATGATTTTTTCATTGTACTTATAGATATAAGTGGATGAATTCCCTTGAATGAGTATGCAAAGTATATGAAGTGTAAAGGAATCTTGGAATGGCCTTTTTTTGTTTTCTCTTAGTGTATGATCTCTAGAATCTTTGGGAGTTAAGTGTGTATGATATTCTCTTCGATAATGGATGAAATAACTAGGTTATATATTTGTTTTGTATTTGAAAAAATTGAATAAGGCCTACTTATGAAGGACCTAAAATAATGTGAATTATAAAATGTGTCATTAGAGGAGGAGGGATCAAAGCGTCTAGGTTGGCCCATAGCGTATATTTGTTATGGCCCTTCCTATCCACTATGGTCCCAGATGCTTATGCGGGTGATCTAGAAGTTAAGATTTTTATGTGTGAGGGTATAGTCTAATTTGATGGAGTAATATGATTATTATGTGAATAGATAGGTTGTGTGTGCAAGAAATATTGAGTGATATATAGCTAGGGATAAGATAATTGGTTAAGTTAGACAAGTGTGGACTAGTGCAAAGGCATTGTACATTTTGTGTTGTTGTAAAACATGAATTAGCAAAATGAGTGTCTACAAACCCACTCGACCCCTTGTTACGTGCCATTATATTCGCTGAAATTTAGACAATATTAAAGCCCATTTTATGATTAAATGTGATAGCATATATTTTAGTATATGAATCCCCTATGGTCTATTACTACCTCCTCTTCCACTTTTGTCTCTTCTCCTACCAACTTACACTTTTGATTTGACTACATGTTCTAGAGGAGAACTAGTTTTCCCATTCATCATTTTCTCATTAGATTGTAAAGATCTTACAAGCTCATTAATGGAAACTATTGATAGATCTTTTAATTCTTCAATGGCCCCAACAATAAGGTAAAATATGAAAGAAACACTTCTTAAAATATTTTCTAGAAATCTTTGATTCTATAATGTTTCACCATGAGGTCTAATATGATTTACAACTTCCATTTTATGGGTAAACCACACATTAATTAAATCAAAATATTTCATATATAGATTTTCAAAACATCTCATAAGCACTTGCAACTTAGCTAATTTAACCTTGCTTGTACCTTGATATATTTTTTGCAAACTCTCCCACCCCTACTTGGATGTTGTTGGTGCAATTCTTGGAAAGATATATTTGGCCTTGGCTTATCGTATAATGAACAAAGCCTTTACATTATTTTTCTTTTTCATTTTTAATAAATCCTTCTTTGTTTTGTGAAAAGGAATTGAAATCCACTTTATTTACAAGTTATATAATTTCATTCTCCACCAAATCCTATACATATTGTGAGAAAAATATGTTCTTCTTGATATTGCAATAATCATATTTTTTAATTGAAAATTAGAATTTGAGGTTGGGTAATATTTTTATTTCTCACGCTCCCCATACTCCAACAAACTTGATTGTATGATTTGGATCACAACTTAGCTTTGACACCAATTTGAAGGTATTGTATGATACCTTGAATTATTATGCATGGAAAATATAAACTAACACAGAGTGTTGTTTAAAATAATTTACATTTACAAGAAATACATTTTTGTAAATCAAAACATTCTAACAAAAACTTGTTGCTACAAGTTTGCAAATTTTCTCTACTATGCTCTACCATGTCTTTAACACCATCTTATATATCTTCTTACTCTTATAACTCCTATTACGTTCTTCTATTCTTCTTACTAAAAACCTAAAGATTACAAGTGTGTGAGAGAGAGAGAGAAAGAGAGAGATGTTTTTCAATCCTTTTTTTAAAATTCTTTTCTAAATGTGTTTTTTTCAAATTTATTTTTAAAATTTATTTCCTATATTTAACTCATAGTTATAATAATAACGATATACAATATAATTTTTGAGGTTCTTCTACCACCTTTTGTTGCATACAAACCCATGCGGGTTTGGAGGACTAGTCTTGCAAACATAGCCATGAGAAAATGGGATCAAATTGGAGTTCTCTTTGACTTCCCTTAGAGAGTTTTATAGGGAATAGCCTATCCATCATTTGAGTTTGCAAGACTAGCCTCATTAAACAACCAATGTGTTGTTTATCAATTTTTGGCCCTTGGATTTATCATTGGTTGGTTGACCAATCAACCTTGCAAACATATGTGATGTTTACGCTGAGTGGTTTTATTGCATCCAAGTTAAAGAAACACAATAAATGTTAAGTCATGAATGCCCATCGGTAGTGGTGGGTGAAAAAAATAGTCTTGTGCATATAGAGTACCACAAGTTTTATATCATGTTTTGTATAAGTGACAAAGATCCCTTAACTGCATACTAAGTCATTAAAGCAACATCATTCCACAATGAATTTGGCAAAAAGGATCACCCCACGCTTAATATTGGCCATAGGAAAAGGTTATGTACAAATCTCTCAATATTAGTACATGGAATAATAATGCACAACTATTGTATACTCTTTAATACATAAGATGTGTACCTCAGTGACTACGGGATGAAGAGCCAACAATGCCTCTACATTTATTGTTTAATCATTTGCCCCCATTTGAACTAAATGACCCGTCTAGACTTTAAGATATGTACTATTTTCTTGTATTTTTACATTTGGATAATCCTCTAAGGTGAAAAGATGGCACTGTGTTGCATACTTACATCAGAAATGACCATATTATTTTGTATTAATTGATAAAAAATTACGTTGCTTACTTATTGTGAATAGGGGTTTTCTCTGAGCAGGAGTGTAATCCATTTGTGTAACGTCTCCAGTAGCATCCTCCTCCTCTATTGATTGTGTTGAATGGGAGCTCCAGAAGGGGGAGATGTTTTTGAGGGTGTTGGATCATTACTCCAAGTGGATGCATTGCTAGATTCAACGATTTTCTTCTTGGTGGAAGTCTTTTGCAGCGATGCCAGCCTAGTCAGTACGAATTTCATAGATGTCCTCATACCTTGTTTTTCAGTAATCTGCAAAAGCAAAACGAAACAGATATTGTCAATGTTTTTTCCTGTTTTACTAAATTAGGGTTTGTATAAATATATTCTTAGAATTAGGGTTTTATTAGTAGTGCAGTAACTAATTCAGTATGATATGAAAAAAACAATAAAAAGATGTCTGTCGTGTAAAATACCTTCAACTTGGGTTGCTCCTCTGCGTTAACAACTTGTATTCCCTTGGATATCCAACTGGAAGAAGCCTGTTTTCCTACACCGAGAAATAAAAGTAATTGATTAGATCGTGCTACCAACAAAGTAGTAAAGAAAAAGGCAAGTATACAATCGTGATTGAGGGGATCAGAAAACATGCATAAAAATGAGGCGCATATATGGAAGAGCCAAGCAGTCCATTGCAGTATTGAATTAATTACACATGACAATGTACATATGAAATAAATAATGTTGTCGAATTGCACACGCTGCCACTTTAAGGAATTTAAAGTTGAATATTACGAGTATCGTGCACACTTTATGGAAGAATTTAAACTCAAATTCTACGATACAATATTATAATGGCTATCTATTTATTTTCAGCCATTGGCCTCTTACAAATTTACACAGAAACTTTGTTCTATGCCTTTTAGGTCTACATATACAAATATCAAATACTAATTGCTGCAGAGTTTCTGAGAATCAAAATTCTTGCTGGGTCTTAATGATGTTTAGGGCCGTGTGTTTGGGGTCCGCTATAATCAGCGTTAAAATTAGGCTTCCCAAACACCATCATCTGAGGAGGAGGAGGAGGAGGAATGTGCAGTCGTGTAAGTGACTTATTCGATTCACTGCCTTCGTTTTTTGCAGGTTTATGGTTCATGTTGGCACCTGTAATCAACTTGTCGTCCTTCTCTGTCGATGCTTGCTTTGTCCGTAATAATCGTCTCCACCCTAATTGCTTCTGTAATGACAGACGGCCAAAACAGAATCAGATCTTATGAATAAACAGTGATACAGCAGAAACCCCTAATTAGTATATGGTTATACGTACGCTGTGCCTGGGAAAGAATGGAGTGATTGATTCATCAGCTCGAAAACCTGCAAAACCAGGTGGTTTATGATCCACTGTGAATATTTTGTTTATGTTTTGATGATCTGCAAGAGAAGACCAGATGTCAGAGTGAGGGACAAGGCCGAGAATATTAATGAGGGCGAGAATATTAAAGAAATGAAATGCATATATACCTGGAGGACTAGCAGTGTGGGCTTGTAAGGAGGTGCATGAAAGCAAAAACAAGGGCAGTGCAGCAAGCAGGAAGTTGAACCCCATATTATATCTGGCAAGTGGTATTGTATCTGGCAACTGGTATTGTATCTGGTCTCAGCCCTTACCCTTCACAGCATTATATAGATAAGCACTGGTTATGAAAACCTGAGGTGCAGCGGGAAGGGGAAACCGAGTGTACAACACGACTTAGCTAGTGTCTCATGTGATGAGACATGCATATATAATCCTGCCTGCTATTTCCTTTTCTTTCTTCTCATGCAATGTATGTCAAAACTGACTTTGTCACCTTGCAATTCAAATGGAAATGGATCATATACAACACCATTTCTGACAAGGGATAGAAGAAACAATGGTTCATAGGTATATATAGAGAGGCATGGAGGCCTAAAAGAGGAGCATGTGATGGAGGATGAGATAGGGGATCCCACCGTGAGGGTGATTAGTAGGCAGCGATTAACTAGTTTTGTCGCCTGCAAAGAACGGCAGTATAAATTCCCTATGCACAGACTTGTCAGTCGATAGTGCCTCTGCTCCCTCCCTCGCATGGAATGTTTATTGTCAATCATTTTCCCAACCATTAAAAAATTGTTTACATCACTTTCAAGGTTCAACACGACAAAAACACAATATACATTATTGGAAACTATTGTGAGATAAACTTGTAAGGTTTTTGAATGTAGTCAAAACATCATATTAACGGGAACTATAAATTTACCATTGACCGATCTAAATATTTCGATTAATAGAGTTCTGACATTTTAACATTTTCTGGCATACATTAATTTCTATTTTGACCCATCATGTAACTTCTGTATATATATATAAACTTACTAACAATTCTTAAAAGTTTAAGAAAGGTATGTGTCTTGGGGTTCATAAATAAAAATATGGTAAAAATATAATGATATTTATGATGCATGTAAATACTAATACTATCTAAAACAATAAATATTAATTAAAACTCTATATATCTTAATGTGTGATCTCCTTATATTTAATAATTGTTCTACATAATACATGAGTAAATTTTATATACTCTCTTTAAAATGAACTACAATGTTTTATATATAAGTGTTATTCAAATTCAAATGATGTCACAAATCTAGAACTTATAAAAATTAACAAAGGAATTGTAGAAGTACAATTGAATTAAAGAGCAGCACAATGTAATAGAAGATTAAAACAAATAGAACTTTTAAATTAACAAAAATGAGGATGTACAAGAAGGGAGAAAATTAGTAAGGCAAAAGTCAACAAAAGAGCTCATATTCTAAAATTTGAACTAAATTATATAAACATAACAAGTATGTTAGACTAATAGTAAATAATGTTGAAAATGCCAGATTTTTTTAATGTGTTGGCATACATAATAATAAGAAGAAGACATGGTATGGATGCAAAATCTCCAAACACTAAATCTTTAAAATAAAATTCAATCCTTTGTAGAATATGCAACTACACTCTTTCTTTTTCTCCACATAAAGATGAGAGCTAATAATAATAATTTCATGAAATTTGAATAAATATACATTTATATACATATATGTATATGTATTTAAAAGACATGTGCACTGTTATATTCTTAGGTAGTTGGAGCACCCATGTGGAGCCAAGTGCCTCCTAACTTGTATAAAACCTTGAACACCTTTTAAGTACAATATGTAGTGTCAAATTAAATTTAAGATAAATAAATATCTAAGCACTATTCTAAATAAACAATTGTGAGTACAATCATAAATAAAGTTGAGTAGAGGTAAAAATAGCTATCAAATATGGGCCTCTACATTTGAATAAAATAATGTTCTTAGAAATTAGAGTTAAAAAGTCTTCCCTAAATCCATCTTCCTAAATATGGTAATGTAAATACCACATGAACATGATTACAAAAGTGATGGATGGAATATATACACCCTTTAAAGATTTAGGATGAATTTATGAAGAACTTTTAGATCGAAAGAAAGAGATTGAATGCACCATATGTAAGGTAAAATATGAAATCATTGATATATAACATAGACATAAAAATCTTCATAACATGTACTTGTTTTTATTAATTTACGTACAAGTGCATCAATAAATGCTAAATGTGGAGATTATTCACTTTATAGAAATAAGGGCAATAAATACAATAAATTTGAAAAGCTTAGGAAAATTAGAGGTGAGAATAATAGATTTAAGTTTTCATAAAATATTAGAAGGATGGGGTACTTGGATTCTTTTAACTATCTCATTACTCACAAGGGAATCCAAAATTCCTTGAGATGCTAAGAAAAAGTGTCGTCAAGATCTTAAGTGCAAGAAAAAGGATGAAAATATTCCTAGATGTTCCCAATAATTCAAATTCATATGGTTTATGGTGTTATAAACATTTGCAAAATGTACCCCCGAGTATTTTTGGTTTAAATTTTTTTGGATCCCTTCTCTTGGGTTTGCAATCAAGGATAGATTCAAATGTTTGTGAGATATTCTCGTAGGATGATGCATGTTTCCTTTCCTTTTCCCAAACCCTAATTATTCTTATTTTATAGAAAGAGAACTTAATTATGGCTTAACATTTTTGGTTGGAATGACCTCCGAGACACCCTTATAATGTGCAAAGAATTTCTTTTATACCACTACTTTGAAGAGGGATAAAACCACACGTGATTACTCCACCTATATGAATGTGTGTAAATTTGTGTTTGATCCTTTATTTAGAATTTGACACTTGAAACATGTAATTTTGAAATTTAGATCTATAGATTTCTCTAAATATGTTCCTTAAATATTTCAAATATTCTCATTCCTTAGATAATGATATCCAATAAAATTGATAGTTCTTTAGGTGGTTTAGAGGTATACAAGATGCTTCGGGGTGTGTTGTGACCTTATGAGTGATTGGTATATATCGGTCACTTTGTATTAGTTTCCCAACATAGATGATCCAATAAACACGTCCAAGCTAGAGTAGTGTATATTGTACAATTTGTAAACTAGCCATTGGAGGCCTTGAGACGCTTATGGTAGCTAGCACTATCTATTTTTTCCTAAACAATATAAGGATTGAAATGTGGATCTTGAGTATGGATAATATCATATATAAAGTTGTGAATATGTTCATGTATAGACTAAATGATAGTATATGGGAAAACTAATAAAGGAAATAATTCTCAAGAGTCAAATATATGTCCCTCATCCAAGTGTGTCCATGTGTTCCTAAAATGATATTTTCAAATTTTCAAAAATATAGGTAGATGTCTATTGTTGGTCCCTTTTAGTATTGAAAATAATGCATTAAAACGATAAACTAAATTCGGTACATGTGATTACTACACTTGGTGTTTATCGGTGTATATGAAATATTCCATTTTATCCATGTGAGATTCGTAAGAAAACATGTGTATATTAATGTATCATCATGATAAGATAAATTGAAATAACTAAAGTATCAACAAATATTGAAATTGGAAAAGATAAATAATGAATACATCGATGGGTTACAAACTAAGATGTCACTTCATGATTTTTATTCAAGAGTTTCTTGGATTGAACATTGCCCCAAAAGTTGTAGTTACTAATATGGTGAGAGGAGGCTTGAAAATTCTCCAACTACCATATGCGAAAGAAGTTATAGAAGTATGACATCATAGTAACTTTTAGACAATCAAATTTAATAACTTATCCTCTGCGAATAATTTTTTTGGTTATGTTCCCTTAATAAGAAAAATTCTTACATTATAAGTCCAATTAGTACATCTCTTAATCTTTCTTGAATTTTTCTTATCTACACTTCACTTTTTCATTCATTTAGGAATTATTTCAAAACTGTGGAGTTTGGGATAGAGTGGACTATGGTCCTCGCCGACCTATATGATCCCACCCCCTTTGATCTTCTAATTTTGATTTCAAGTAAATATCTTAAGTGTGTGATTTAGTATTCCTAGGGTTAGCCTTCTCATAACATTTCACATATGGAAGGCTATATAAAAATCTCAATATCACTTCATATCTCATATCTCACATGACACTTTCACAATATCCTATTAAAAATATCAATCCAAAAGCACTCAACAATATCCTAGATATTCCTAAATAAGTTACACATCATTTAGAGCAACCAGTGCCATAGGTCTAAAGCGCTTGTTAGCTTAGTTCATTAGCGTATAAGCATATCTATTACATTTTTTATCATGGTCAGTTGGATATTTGGTATACCTATTCTTGTAACCATATTCTCCTCCTAGGAACCTCTATTTTCAACGTGTATATATTGTCAACTTTACAATGAATAAAGATATTAAACATTTTTGCTCTTCTCGGCCATCATCGGTATCAAAGAATAAGGGGATACTAGTGGAGAAAGAATCCTGCGTGGAAAAGGAGACGTCAAACGTTAAGTCCAGCGACCATCTCCATCTGTAGAGTAAAAACCAAGGGAGCATGTAAGGTGAGAAACCAACAAAGACCTGTGAGAAGAATGCATCGACCAAGAAAGGAAGATGCCAATCCTCCAAATGCGAGGGAAAAAATTGGAGCGTATTTTTCTAGATTTCATGTCTAGTAATGATGGCATACTAATATTCTATCCCGTTCTCATCCAGAAGTGCAGTCTTTTCCACTACTACATTGCATTCCAGTGCATCAATCGAGTAGCGAAGAGTATTCATTTTGATTTTTACTGTTGCGTGGAAGACCATCCCCACTTCTTTTTGGTGTATTTCTGTCTGCGGACCTACGTGATTATTTTTCTATATGAAGCTTGACCTACTGAAGCGTCATTCCTTTGGTTTGGTGCTTACGCAAAGGTTAGGGACATGTGCAAACAACATTGAAGACTGAAACTCATTCGTTTTTGGAGGCTACTGTTACAAAACATGGAGGATTTGACACCCAATCTTGGAATTTCTATGTTGTTGTGCTTGGAGAAACGTCAGACCCGTGCGTGTAGAGATTCCTTTGCTGTTTGCTTCGAATTCAGAAAAAACCAAGAGGCACATGTAGCCTCTTAGCATGGGAAGGAACGTGCTGAAACGTGGAAGATTTATTGGCATCATGTCCATACCAAAATTGCTTCTCTCCAATGCTCAACTCTTGAATGAGACAAATTATGCTACATGGAAGACAAAGATGAGAGTAATTCTCTAGTTCGAGGAGCTTCGGGAAGTGTCACTATAAAGGTAGTGTGTCCCACCAACGTAGATGAGTAAATAGAGTATGACAAGTTTGATGCAACAACCTTGATGTTGATCACACATGACATCTCCGATGAGGTTCAACCACACGTAAAGGATGCAATGAAATCAAATGTATCCTAGGATGCTCTCTCCACCATCTATGAGGTGAAGAACCTAACGGAAATCCTCCATCTCTAGTCAAATATTCATACACTCAAAGATGAAAGATAGCGATAAATTAGAGGAATTATTGTGTCATTTGGCATAAGCGTGAAAAAGCTTTTAGCGCTCGGAGAGAAGGTATAAGACAAGCTGCTAGTCCCTATCACATCGCGAGCTGTTCCTTCACATTTTCGGATGTTTTTTTACAACATTGAACATAAAAAAACAAGTGGCCTTTGAAGAACTGGTGAATTTTCTCTAGTAGGAAGAAGCCATCTAGGCAATGCATGAGGAGTTTGAAGACAAGGAACTGATCTCAAGAAAATAAGAGCATCAAACGTCTCAAAAGAGATAAGAAGAGAAGAAGACCCATAAATAAACACATCAAAAGAAGACTTAGAAAGTGAATTGGCGGTGTCACATCTATACCATGAATACACACGACATTGTTAACTGTTAGTATAATGGCCCCACACAATGTAACCTGTAGTGAAGAGAATTTTTTTGTAGTGATTCAAATAAATTTAGTTGGCGTCGTAGCCACGGGAAGTAGAAAGGACATGTTGTTTCCCAACAAGATGATGACTCAGATGAGAAAGTACCCAAATCAGAAAATTCCAAAGCCCACCAAAATGTTGTTCTAGTCTCCCAAAATTCACATCCATCGTAGAATGTTTGGTTGATTAAATCTGGTGTCCACAAGAACATGATGGGGGATAGGAATATTTTTTATTCATTAATTGATCAACCCACTGGAGATCGAGTTTGAATTTTAGACAAGGAGTATGTTGTAGAAGGAATATGCAATTTCACCATTCCTCTTAGGACAAGAAGTTGTACTCTTATAAAGGTGCTTTATGTTCCAGGACTGACCACCAAAAATCTCCTATCTATCTCTCATCTCTTGAATCACAAGCTCAAGGTGGAGTTCATGGTCTAGAAAGGAATCAAATCATGTTTGATCTCACGAGAAGGTACAATACTTGCTAGATTTTTTTGAAGGATTGTTTATTTGCACTAGATGTATTTTCATCCACTTTAGTTGCTCTGTCTTCCTCCATGGTGGAGTCTACTGCACTCGGCATTAGCAATATAAGAACCTTTCTGTCATCTCCCTCTATCACCTCATTTCTAAGGAGATAGTAGGAGTACTTCCTCCACACTCCTAATCTATTCCCGTCTATTTTGGATGTCCGGCGAGAAAGCAACATTGAGAGATCTATTGGAGTTGAGTACCTTCCATGCCAAAAACCATCTCAAGTTCGTTCATATCGATATGTGTGGACCATTTCCTATTTGATTTCATGGATTTCAGTACTTCCATTTGTTGATAGATGACTATTCTCACAACACATGGGTGTTATTTATCTGGAAGAAGAGTGGAGCATTTGCTAATTTTCAGGCCTTCTATCAGTGAGTTGTTTATCAGACTTGGCATCCCTTTCTCGTCCTTCACTCAAATCAAGGGGGAATTCACAGAAAATAAATTCTTGGCATTCTTAAAGGATCATGGAATCACATAACACTTGACTACCCCTATATGCCCCAGTAGAATGGAATTGTATAACGTCACAATCAGACTATCATGGAGATGGATCATTGGATGCTTTCCACTACTAAGTTGAAGAATATATTTTCGGTAGAAGTAGTCTAAATAGTTGTATATCTTCTGAGCCAGAACCTACAAATATATTATAGGACAAGACACTAGAAGAGGTATGGAGTAATCACAAGCCTTTGATCTCCCATCTTAGATTGTTTGGTTATACAACATATATGCATGTCCCAACCAAGAAGAGGAAGAAGATCGATCTAAAGAAACTCCAATGTATATTTTTGGGGTACAATACTACCTCAAAGGCATATCATCTCATGGATCTAGAGACAAAATATATATGAGATTCGAGATGTGGTTTGTGATGAGTCATCATTTGACTCATTCCCACACAAAGAAGAGTCAATAAATGACCTCCTCTCATAGATTTCTCTTAGAATCATATGATGAGCATGAATAGTATTCACACAAGAAAGATGAGCTACAAGGAGAGTTGTTCATTGATCTTGGTCATTTAAAAATAATTCTTCACACCAACATCAATATTAACGTTAGAAATGGATCTAAATCATTTTTAGATACTCCCACTCGAACTCTCTCCCGGATACTTATTTAGGATTCATAATGAGAAGATAGGTAAGAAATGACATAAATCTCATACTAATGAGTTTAGTGGATGACATCACTAAACCTGATATAGTTCAAGAGGTACTCGATCAACCATAATGAAAAAATTCCATGGATGTTGAATATGACTCCCTAATTCAGAATCAGACATGGGTACTTTTCGATCCTCTTGAAAGAAAAAAAAATCCATTAGTTGCAAATGGATTTTCAAAACAAAATACAAGGAAAATGGATCTATCAAAAATTACAAAGCACAACTAGTTGCAAAGGGATATGCTCAGAAAAAAGGAATTGAATACAGGAGACATTTGCACCAACTATGAAGATCAAAACCATCATATTTATCTGTGCACTAACAACACTAAAAGGATGGAAACTTCATCAGATGGATGCAGAAATTGCTTTCTTGAATGATGATCTACATGATCTAATCAGAAGGATTTGTCGATGAGATAAATCCTAAAAAGATATGTTGGTGTCTTTATGGACTTAAACAAGCACCTAGGGAATGGTACATTAAAATAGATGGTCACCTATTGTAGCTTGGATTCACATGTATCCCCTCAAATTTCAATATGTATATAAAAATTACAGGCACAAAGATTGTCATTATTTTTTTTTATGTGGATGATCTTGTGGTCATAGGAAGTTTAGACAATCTCATCGAATATGTTAAGAATGAACTCAACAAATCCTTCGACATGATATATTTGGAGCTACTTCACTACTTTCCTTGGCTTGGAGATATGGAAGAAGAAGCATCACATTTTAATCTCTAAGATGAAATATGTGAAGAAACTCCTCAAAAAGTATGGGATGTATGATTGTAAACACATTTTCACTCTAATGGAGAAAAGTTGCAACTTTATAGATTCCAAGATTCACCTCAAGTAAATGTTAGTCACCACATGAAGCTTATTGGGAGTCTCATTTATTTGAATTATACAAAACCAAACCTTTACTTTTTTGTCATTTATCTTTCCAGATTCATGTAAGAGCCAAAGAAATGTCACCGGGGTAGAATCGAAGCATGTTTAGAGATATGTTTAAGGTATAGTTGATTATGGTAAGGAATATCATAAGAACTCTCAGTTTATCTTGTAGGGATATACCGACTTGTACTATGCCGATCTAATGATGACAAGAAATCAACAATAGGATGTGTTTTTATCTCGATATGGACCTATATCATGGATTAGACAAAAGATTTTTTTGTTTCTCTCTCATCCAATGAGGTAGATTATTGTGCCACATGAGGATATGTGCACAAATCAATTTGGTTAAGTCACATTCTGGTTGATATGGCCACTCTTGAATAGAATCCACCTATCATTCATTGCATGCATAATAAGGGTGTGTTGAAGCTTGTGAAGAATTATGTTTTCCATCAAAGAACAAAACAAATTGAGGTTAAATGTCATTATATTCAAGAACAAGTCTTGAACCACCACATCCAGCTCTAGTACTTCCTAACATATTAATAGGTAGTTGATATAACCACCAAGTCACTTGGCAAAGTAAAATTTGATCTATTTTGGGGGTAAATTTGTAAAATTAATTTAATAATTGGGAATGTAAGATTCATTCATTAGCATATAAGCATATCTATTACATTGTTTATTGTGGTTGGTTGGATGATTGGTATACATGTTATTATAACCGTCTCCTCCTAATTAGAATTGTCATTCTCCACATGTATATATTGTCCATTTTTCATTGATTAAAGATATCAAACATTTGTGCTCTTCTTGTCCATCAACACTCAATCAATTCAAAGAGTTTAGATTTATCCATTTACAAGAATAAACATTTCCTAAAACCATGTATTAGAAATAGAAAAGTCACTCCAAGCATTGTCAAGTTTCCTTAAGAGACAACATGTTTTAGTCTCGTGATTCCCACTATTTTAGCACTCAAAATGTCATTGAAAAATTAGCAGTTTTTTTCATTAAAAATGAAACACCAAAGACACTAGCCCAACTTTCCCGACAAAAAAACACTAAAACTTTCCTTTACAACAAATTGATGTACCTCCGAGGTTTACCATCATACTTTGTATGCATCACATGTTATTAGTTCAGGAGTAATATCATAGAAAAAACACAGTCACAACCATCATGGCTCTCAATACCTCACAACAGAGGAGGTTTATTTTGCTCTAGGGTTTGATCATGCATTACATTCCATAATTTTTTCATGTTACCTATTTCCAATTAGATTCACAACACAATGATTGGGTCCAATTCTATAAGAAAATCTAGTGTGACAAAGAATACACATTTTTCCTACATTGAGTAGGAAATAATTCCCCAACACCACAAAGAATCCAAAACTATCCTCCATAAGAGATCATTCAAAAAATTCTAACACACATGCACAATTTGAAGAGAGGATCACTTACCTACCACAAGGATTCATATAGGATGTCCTCTCGGGGTAAGACAAAACTTGGTTTATGTTACCCTTCTCACATAATATTTTAAGTCATTCCACAACAACAGTTAATGAAGAAAAACTCATCTAATAATAGATGCGCGTGCCACCATTTTTGAGGTATACGACAACATGGTTCATGTAAATTTTAAAGGAGATTTATTATACAAAATATTGATAAGGAGGCTTAAATTCCTACTTAGGAGTATGAAAGTACTATCCCTTAATCCTTGAGGTGTCATCATCACCCAATATTCTTTGCAACATTACAAACTTTACCTTGTTTGATCCCTCTCAAAGTGTGGCATAAAAATTCCCTTAGGATGGTACACATATCAGGTATCTACCACCATTTTCCACTATGGTCACAAATAGTCCCATTAGTTATATTCCTCAATTGAGCAAGTTCTACTAGCACCTATGCATTTCATACATTCAATGAACTAAAGTGAAGGAAATAAGCACAACCTCAAATAAGAAAGAAGAGGTATTCAACCATAACTATGCACCTATAACACAAATAAAATTTTATTCTTCTAATCCATTGGTAAATAACATGGGTTAATGCTAACTAAGCCTCATGATCATGTTCATTCCATGAATGAGACAACCTTGACAACCACAATTACTCATGAAATTGTAGTCTAACACAAGTAAAGAGGACTACAAGAAGTAAATATTGAGTTCTTAACAATCATTCACATAGGTCTCAAGATTTAGATTTTTCCTTAGATTTTCATTTTAATACACCATGTTGTTCCACTTATAACTATTACCAAACAATCCACCATCATTTACAATTTATAAGTTTCCTCATCTTTTCATTAGCATATATATATATATATATATATATATATATATATATATATATGTATATATGTGTGTGTGTGTGTGTGTGTGTGTGTGTGTGTGTGTGTGTGTGTGTGTGTGTGTGTGTGTGTGTGTGTGTGTATATATATATATATATATATATATATATATATATATATATATATATATATATATATATATACATATATATATATGTATATGTATATGTATATGTATATATATATGTATATATATATATATATATATATATATATATATGTATATATATATATATATATGTATATATATATGTATATATATATATATATATATATATATATATATATATATATATATATATATATATATATATGTATATGTGTATATATATATATATATATATATATATATATATATGTGTGTATATATATATATATATATATATATATATATATTTTCTTTACTTTTATTCATAATACAATCACGTTTTCATTGTATTCACTTGATAAAAATCCCGATGCTTATGTTCTAGGAGACCATACATTTCTAAGGTTCTTCTCCTTAACTTTTATTCTTTCTACATTTACACGGAGTAGTTAAGTCTCCCATTAACATTTCTCAAAAAAAATACAAAGTGATGAATCTTTAGTTTCCTTTTTAGAGATTTAGGAGCTCCAAAGGGAAAATTCCCACATAAGAAATCATTTTCATTAATATTCGACTACTCAAGTATTACAATGAATAATATACCGTAGAAAGAAAATCCACATGCAACAACATAATGCATCTCTAGGGCACCATTCCAAGTGGTAGGAAATATACATAGAATTTTCATCCATTGAAATCCTATAAAGAGGTCTTGAGACTAATTCATATTTACCCAAAAGGAACATGGATTTTATGCCTCATGAAGTATTCACACCTAATGATTGTCCTTTATTAATTATTTAAAGAGAAATTTCCCATAGGATATAACTCTTCACCTATTGTTTCTTGTGGTCAAATTTTTACGAATATTCACTTGTTTCTCACAACACCTAGATCTGAAAGTGGTTTATTTTGGGAAGGTTGGGATTTGTTCATGGCCATGGTGGGTAGGGAATGATTTTCATGTTTTTAAGTGGAAAAGTAAGATAACCAAACACACTTAAAATTCAAATGGACTTATAGCACCATCCAATGGAGTAAACACTTTCCCTGTTAGAAATTTTTCGACTCGTGTATAACCAAGATGTCCAAGTAACCTAGAGGCAACATATTTTACCTTGGGAAGAGGAAGGGTTGACCATAGCTATTTTATCAAGGAAACAAGATTTGAGTGTATTATAAGACAACCATGACCAACTACATATCGAATGTCATTGAAACATATATCAATTAAATATTAACCTTCTTATGCACTAATTACTATTAAAAAACAACATGCGAGATGATAAGTGCACTAACTACATTATGTTAAAATCACATGTAAGATGATTACTTATTCAAGGTGGAAAAGGGTGTAAAAAGGTTTCATGAAACAATCACAAGCCACACTATCAATTAACAACCTTTTTATTTACATGCTTACGACATAATTAATTTTCAAGTTTTATCTCAATATCATACCAATGTACAAAATTACAAAGATTCACCCCAATTAACTAAATACACTATTCTACATTATAGTTGAATTGTAAGGTTATACGTAAAATTACACCATCATTATATTTAACACATGTATGCGGTGAGAGGAGATATTCTTCTTTAATAATACAAGTGCTATTGCTAAAATGCACCACTATTCTAATTCCATCTTGATTGAACATTTACATCTATTTTTCTCCTGCTTCCACTACTTACTGAACCTAAAAGTTAGTATAAACATGGTCAATGAAGATAAGTGCTAGCATGGTATTCCCTCTATGACTAACATTTTTACACATATTATTTTACACTTATGATAAAATAAAAATTTTACAATACAATAGAGGTAAGAGAAAAAATGCGCTTTCATTTTGATTTCAAACTAGAGCAAGATGGGGAGAGATGAGAGAAAAACACATCAAATTTAACATAAGCAATAAAATACAAACAAGTGTCATCAAGGAGATCTATAGAGTCGTAAAATAGAGTTTAAAGGTTTTGCAATAGTTTTTCTACTAAGAGAAAGTTCCCAAAAAATTTCTCTCTAGTGCTCCAGGATTATAAAGATGACCAATTTGGCCAAAGTGGCCTTAAAAATGAGGTTGAAATCCATTTTCCGAAGTTCAAACACATCACGTGTAAATTTGTGTGAATTCCCCTATCTACAGGGAACCCCTTAGACTTTACATAACACAAATCTTGTGACGAGGATTCCAATGACAAATTCATTTATGAAGCTACTTTCCGTAATTATGATAGTTGAACTTAGTCATCGAATGTCTCGAGGAATTAAAAATATCATTACAAAAAATATTCTGAGGTTATTTTGTCAAAGCTATTGATTACATATGATAGTCCTAGAGACATACTAGAGGTGTGCGGTGACCAAATTTGTTTTCTCAGTATGGGGGCCTAAATCACAGGCCGAAACCAAACTAACTTTTTGATTTTATAACAACTAATCAAAGTGTTAAAATAGGTGACTTGGCCCCCAAACGTGTAATGAAACAAGGTCAAAAAATCATCTACAATTATTATAGAGATTGACATGAAATCTCATGTTACCAGTGAAAATGATCATTCCATAACTTATCCACAACGGGTTTGGAGCGATGGTTTATGCATCGTTGAAAATTCATGTTTTATTAAGTTTTAGCAAGGTAAACAAATGAGGCAATTACAAGGAATTCAAGTTTAATTATGTAATCATGCGAGATAGGGTTATCTAGATCTATCATCCAAAAGTTATAGTTGTCACATGAATGGAGAGTGTAGCTTACACTAAAAGGGTCATAACAGTTCTACATAATGTAAGGTAAATATGTCCATTATATGCAACAAGTAATTATAACAAACATAACTATACTCTTCATTTAATTAGTAATTTCACTGTCACTATGAAAGGGAAACACATAAATATGAAATAATTTTGGAAATAGGGAGAAACCCATGTATGTTCATAGTGAGGCAAAAAGGGAGGTGATCTAATCTAGTTTGAACACGCACAATCTTCATGTCCATCACCATGAAACCACTTGCTTACTCATTCATGTGTATTAGAATGATTCCATAATTTGTATGAATTATAAAAAAATTAGTTTCCAAAATATGTTCCAATGAGCATAACTCATTCCAAAGTTCCCATTTTTTGCATTGCCTTAAAAAATTACTGCCCATACAACCATATTTCTCTCATACTTTTAAAACAATCTACGTGCCTTCCTATGCTTCCACCTTTTACACACATTCCAAAGAAAAGGAAAAAGCAAAGAATGAGCCATCCCTAAAAACACATGCTTCAATGTTTGCTTACATATCAATGGAGAACTTGCAACTACAACCTCTAACAAAACCCCTTTATTATTTATATATGAAAGATGTTCACGCCTTGATTTGAAGTTTTAATATCTATCTTGATGCAAAATGGGAGCATGCTTTGGCATGGGTTGTGGAGGAAAATAAAAAAATGTGAGGGGTGGGTCTTGTATAAGGCTCATCCATTGTATTTGCTTTCAGGCATGTGTAGTTGTCACTAAAATAATACATATGCCCCCTCTAAAGACATATATACCCTTTTGTGATTACATCTAAACTTGCAAAAACTACCAAAGACACAAACTACCAAATATGACAAAGTCCCTATTCATTAAAATTTGGTTGGTGTCCATCTTCTCATTTTAGAATCCCATTTTGGCATTGGATGTTTCCATAATAAAAAATAAAGTTTAGAGTTTCTTTAAGATAGCTTGCACAGCCAAGGGTGGTCACCCATCCTGCAAATAGATGCAAACTTATTTATTATATTCTTTACCTGAGACAAAATCCTCCATATGAAGGTTTAAATGGAAAATTAGTGATAAAGTTTAGATTATCCTCAACATAGATTCCACCACCTAGCAATTTAGTCAAGCAACAAAACCACACAACATCCTATATCCATTTAGGATGCTAACATAACAAAATAAAATATTCCTCCACATGACGTGTGCAACCTTCAGTATTATTCCTTCAAGCGATTTAGCTAATACATTCAAATTTATGCTTTGATGTTCATCCATACCATATTTCAAAGCTCCCATTCCATGTTGGCTCGAGGAAATTTGTAAAAATGGTAAACTAATCATATTGGACACATTTTTGTTGCATTAGGTGAAATGGTTGTAGTGCTCCATTGGATCGCACACACTTTTCTCCAAAACTCCCCTTTCACTATAGGTGACAACTCCCTTTATGGTGTAAGCAAGGAGGATGATGAAAAAATGAACTAACCATACTGGCCCCTTATTAGTTACATTTGGTGGAACATTGACCATGCTTCATGAGGATTCCCAAGGAAGGACATGTCATGGGTCTGAAAAGGATAAAAGGAACAATAACCATATCGTACCAAGCCAAGAACACAAAAGCTAATCAAATACCATGATCAATAAGATGAAAGTAATTCACCATAATAACTTTACATACATCTTTGCAAATAAATGAGAAGCAATATCATATATTATTATGGAACTCAATGAATTACAATGAGATCGAGCCTTGCTTATATAGGCAAGGAATAACAATCTAAGAACTAGTCAAGGTCGTAGATCAAACCATAAATCAAGGAAAGAACTAGTCAAGACCATAGATTTAGGAGAGAACTAGACATCAAGGATCTAGTCAATACCATAGATCAAGGAAAGAACTATACCTAACAACTAGATAATATCCCCCTAATATCTAAATAAATAAAAGGAAATATCCACATACATAAGTGGGTGAAGATAAATACAATAAAGGTAAAGGTAAATAAAGTACCTAGGTGAACATGAGCTAAGGTAAATACCTAATCTAACAAAGGAGTCAAATAGAGTATGACATATTCCATGATAAAAGCAAGGATATTGTCCCACAAAAACTAGTAAATAAATAATTAAAAATACTCAAACATTCAAAATATCCTCTTATGCATGTTTGGTCATTTTATATGTGTTTTGTCAAGTTTTAGTTGTCATACATAGTTTCTTTGAAAGTACAAAAACTACAAAAAGTGGAGGAGATAAAAGGACAAAACTCAAACATTCAAAATATCCTACAATATTACATACAATTGGAGGAGGGGACAAAACAGAATCAAAAGATCCCATAACGAGATTGGTGATGCTAAAATGCAATAACACTACATATCCATCCCCTTATAAGAGAATTGTCCTCAATGCCACCATCCATAAGGTAGAAGCATAGTAAAAAATCTTAAAGGAAAACAATGTTAATTAAATCTACTTAGCGAACATTCCTTGTTGTAATGTGAGACCCAAAGGGAAAAAAACAAACTTTGGAAATTTTTTCCAAATTTCTAATATTTTGTGAAGATTAGTAGTTCTCTCTACCATAGTGAATCCAAACTAAATTTCATTATCCAAACTCATTTTATAATGTTTTCTCGTAAGCATATTTCTAGTTCTTAGTCCTCTCATAAGTACAAATGGGTTGGTTTGATGTTTCAGAATTAATTTTTCATTTACCGATTTCATATCATTACTTCTAGTGTCCAATAAGAATTTCACTTTTTTAACAGGGGTTCAAATAATGCAATACAACACAAGGTCATCCAAGACCTAAAACCATAACATAGACCACTTCACATTTACACAAAAATAATTCAAACAAGACCTTTATCCCAAGTAAAGACCAATTCCACAACAAGGAAGTGTATACACATAACATTAACCACATCAATGTGGAAGAGAAAATTATCTAGACACAAGTCTATGATGACACAAACAAATTACCATAAGAACACCACCATTCCTCACCAAGAGGAAACCACATACCTATGAGGGGAATGTATCATAACACCCCAAACACAGTCCCCCACAAAATATAATAGATACAAATAGGTATATCGCGAGCTTTGTCCAAGACAAGAAAAATGGGTATGACAAAACACACCTATAGTCAGGTCCCCAAGACCAAAAGTAACATTATCACTATGTACAATGCCTAGTGAATCCAAGTATAACAATATCTTCTAACGAAATATGTAGTCTTTCATATTCATCTTTCCTTAAAGAATCTAAAAGAACCCATCAAAAGTATCAAGTGTCCCATCTGTATGTTTTTCAGTTAGTCCCACATTCCAAAATTACACTATTATCAAGTATTAAAAAATATGAAATAGTGCATAATTTGAAGCTCAACCCTTAAGTTTGAAATGAATAAATTTTACAGCAATAAAAAAGCATCCTAGGACACAAGGAGCAACAAAAATCACTTTCAAATCCACCAACTATAATGCATGTCACAGAGGCAACTCTGCTAAGAAGAATTTGAGTACCATAAAATTCTCTCAACCATAAAGGAATAAGTATCATATGTATCTCCACCATAGGAGGACTAAATATCATAAGTGTCTCTCCACCATAGGAGGATTGAGTACCATACAAGTCTCTCAACCATATAGGACTAAGTATTATATGTCTCTCCACCATAGGAGGACTGAATATCATAAGCGTCTCTCTATCATAGGAGGACCGAGTACCATAAAAGTATCTCAACCATAGAGGAATAATTATCATATATCTCTCTACCATAGGAGGAATGGATATCATAAGTGTCTCTCCACCATAGGAGGATTGAGTATCATAAAATTCTCTCAACCATAAAGGACTAAGTATCATATGTATCTCCACCATAGGAGGACTGAATATCATAAGTGTCACTCCACCATAGGAGGACTGAGTACCAAGTATCTAAGTGAGGTTGGGTCACTCCATGGTTGTAAATACATTGAGCTCTGTCACCTCAAAACTAAAGGCATGCTATTATGACACTATGCATGTAATCATGACACCTTGGAATACCCCCATATGACATGCGCATACCATACAACAAGATAAAACCAACTCATTAAGAAAACAATAAAATCCACATTACACTCTTGATGACATTTAGCCAAGTGGCTTCAAAACCATAAGCTTTGAGTTCTAGAAATAAATAAAACCAAGAAATCTCGGCAACCAAATAAAATGGCCAAGTAGCCGCATTCAAACTTCAAAAATATTGCAAGAAAGAAAAAATGAACAAGATTCTTAAAGCTTCTCAATAAATCAAATAAATAAAATGTTGGTTCTATGGAAATTCCAAATTACAAATAAAATACATAGAAATATTCACATCACATTCACTATGCGGCCTTTAATGGCTACCAATAGGGGTACCAAAAACATCAAGTGAAAATCATAACAATAATCACAATACTTGAAAAGATAATGTAACTACCATAATGTATGGCCGAGTCAAATCTCCTAGAAGATATCTACATGGATCGAATAAATTCATTTGTATCCAACAATAACAATATATCCAAATAATCTCACCATGACCAGGAAAAAACGTTCTCTTACCAAATGTTTCTTTTATTAATGTTAAATAGTTTTTTGAAAGGGACTATACCCTTGTACAGAAAGGCTCAAAAGCCAGATTTCACAGTTGTACCAAAAACAAAAAGAGATCAACATCTAGATATAGCAAAAAAGCCCCAAGGTAAAACAACATTCTGCAAAGAAAAGAACCAAAACAACAACAAACAACAACTGAAAACAAACAAATACTTAGCAGTTGTTTTCTATATGAGCAGCTTTCTTCTTGTTTTGAACCGTAATCCATTCCTCAGAAGCCTTCTACAGAGGAATAAAGACCTCAAAATATGTTATCAGCTGATATGTATTATTTGAACAAGGAGATTGAGGGGGATTCTCCTTAACGCTACTATAGACACTTTTGGTTCATTGTTTCCAACCCTCTGTGTTTCCCCAGATGATGCCTTAATTGCATGATATTTGGTTTCTCTGGAAGGGGTTTCGGGAACTGTTTCCAAAATTTCTTCCTCATTAGCTTCTTCACCAGGGGTGTCCTTAGGTTCAAATATCAGATGTTCCTAGGAAGGCGTTTTCCACCAATTAGCATTATCATTTTTCCATTTTACCATCTTGCAATTGGCGGCAGAATGTCCCAAAGAGAAACATCACCTGCATCGAAAAGGCAGACCTTCATAGTCCAAAGGTTGAGTCCAAGTTTGATTTTGCACTTTTAGCTCAATGTGAGTTGGAAGATCCTTTAAAGTATCAACCTCAACAAGAATTCTTGCATAGGTTGTATGTGTGAAATCAGATGTTTCAGAGTCAATGTTAATGATACTACCCAATGTATTGCCTATGGAAATCAGACAATTTTGGTCCCAGAATTGAAGAGGAAGGTGGGGTAATCTGATCCAGATCAGTTTGCGGGAGAAAGATTCCATGAGAGGGTTAAATGATGGAAACTAGGGTTTTAAGATAAGGTATCTTTGTTGGCAGGCCCACAGTTGTTTAGCGATGATATCCTTATCAGCTATGGATTCAAAAGCAACAATAAAGATTCCCTTAGCATAGGGGTAGAGATCTAACCTTCCTTCTAAAAGCGGGATCCAATGCTTGGAGATCCATTCGTGTAAGACAGGTAGGCTAGGCCAAAGTCTAGTGAATCTACATATCAAGGCATGATCTTGATAAAATACCTCTAATTCGAGGACTTCATCTCCAAAGGTTACGCAGGGGTTTCTCTCAGTAGGCCTCATGGTTTTGAACTCTGTCTTATTTTGTAAAACCTCCTTGAATGAGCAATCTGTCACAGCTGCAGGGGAAGTGTTAGGGACTTCATTCTTCTTTTTCCTTCCATCATGTTAGTAGCATTGGTTTTATTCAATCCAAATTTATTCAATCCAACACAAAGAGCCGAAGCCCCAAACGCCACCTCCACGGAGATCTCAGGGAATAGATCTTTTGTAAATGGTTGCCCACCTCTACTCTAAACTTCACCTCCTCCATGTTTCTCGATTCATATTTGTGAACCGAGATCATTGTTTTCCTATTCCTCACGTGAGCCCTTTCTTCCATTAGATGCCAAACCTCCACCGGTTGGTCTCTGTTATCACGCCGCGATTTACACAACTAGGGTTTCTATGATTGAAGAGAAGCGTCAATTAGGGCTTTGCGTAATTTTTTTAATTCGATTTAACATTACCAAATGTTATCACTTAAAAATTCATGTGATTAATAATGTTAAATAGTCCAATGGTGTTTGTTGTGTTTGTCAACAAGGTTAGAGTTTATAAGGTAGGAGATTAAAATAGAACTGGTCAGTGCATCGATGCAAGATTGAAGAGAATATAAATTTAATGATTTGAAAGAGAAGTCATATCATTGTAATTATTTTATCAAGATGAGTCAATGTAGTATCCATGATGTAGTATGCAAAGATTGGAAATGGTCAAAATCTAAGTAAAGTATTCCAAGGAGAAAACCAAATCTCTGAAGTTTCAAATATAACCATGTATTAGATATTATACTTTGAAATGTCATATGTAATCTTTATCACAATCACTAAAGGATAGAACTCGTGAATGAAACAACCAACTCGTGATATATTTCATAATGATCTCCCAAGTTTCATCCATGGTTAACATGCTAAAAATTACTATATTAAGAAATCAATAGACCATAATTTGAAGATATTTGTGGTTTCTATGACAATAAAGTCTATACAAGGAATTAGGTACCCACTATACAATATACTTGAAGGAGCCACACAAGTACAACAAGTGGACCAAGGTACACCAAAATGACTCCACATAACACAAAAAAATGAACTTACATGACACTCGGACTATGCACACATAGCCAAGTATGAAAGATTCATTACCAATAAATCCTAGAGGATCAAGTGTTTAAATCTCTGCTTTAATACCAATGTGATGCCCACTATTTTACCACTCAAAATTTCATGGAAAAAATAGCAATTTTTTTCATTAAAATAAATCAAACACCAAATACACTAGCCCAACTCACCACACACAAATAACAAAACACTTTCCTTTGCAAAAATCAATGTATCTGAGGTTTACCATCATATTTTGTATGCATCACATGTTATTAGTTTAGGAGTAATATCCTAGAAAAAACATGGTTACAACCATCATGGATCTCAATACCTCTTTTAGGGAATTAATTAGAATGAATAACTAACAAATTAGAAATCCACAATATAATTACCAAAGATTATAGATTATGAAGTGCAGTGATTAAACATAGATAAATGTGTTTATATCACATATTACAAACATGAACAAGGAAAGTAAATAATAGAAAGTAAATGACACAAAACACCAAATTCATAGTGGGAACCCAGTAAAAAAACCCACTTAGAATAAAACATTGTCTGCGTATTAATAATTTCACATAAGCTTTTACTCAACACTTTCAGTTCACTTCATGGTCTTCATAGAATAATTGTAGAAACAGGTTTCTCATAATTACAATATAATGATCTTACAAAAATTATTACAAATCTTATTGCAAATCTTATTAATAATCCCATGAGGGATCATCCTATATATAGGATGGGTGAATCGGTTACACTGTTTCACTCTAATTTTTGAAAGACTGACATAATAAAGTTTATTAAACAAAATTCAGAACAAAGGGGATGTGAAGTGGTAGTCCACCCAAAGGTATCCTCGCTTGACATTATTACCCCAACACTCCCCCTTAATGTTAAGTGGTAAAAAAAGCATGCCAAATTACCTTTTTCTACAAAAGGATTTATAGATCCATAAATCATCAACAATGATTCAGATAGCATGTAAACAAGGGAAATCATACAGATCTTCCCATACAAAAATATTAGGACATGTGCTTTACATATGAAGACTTATATAAGATTATGGAGCCTTTTCTAAAAGAAGAAATTCCCATAACTAATGGTTCACTTGGATTTACAAGTAAATTCACATAGTGTGAAACATTTACTTATCACAAAATGGAGAAAGTATTGGAAGTTTACAACAGGCCATTCAGAGGTGGAATTGGCATGTACACTCCCCCTCAACATAAACTATGATAGGCCCAACAAGGCACAAAATTTTTAAAAATTCACATCACATAATGACTTGGTGAAGATATCTGCAACTTGAGATTAATATTACTATTCAGAAATTTCTCTCGAATAAAGTGCATATGAACTTATATATGCTTTATCCTGTGATGTTGAACTTGATTTTTGCAAGACTAATAAAATTCTAGCCATCACATACAAGAGTAGTGCTTCCTTTGATGCATATATGTAGTTCACCCAAAAGTCTTTTCAACCACATAGCTTCCTTTGCTACTTTCATAACAATTCTATACTTTGCTTTAGTAGAAGAGATAAATTTTGTTGTTGCTTCTTGCTACTCTAAGTAATGGCACTGTACCCAACTTGAAAACATATCTAGAAGTATATTTTATATCTATAACATCACCAACATGGTCAGAATCACAATATCCAAATAATTTTGCATCATCACAAGAAGAATAATACAAACCATAATTAATTGTTCCTTTAACATATTTCATAATTATTTTTTCCATTTTCTAATGATCCTCATAAGGATCTTGCATGAATCTAGAAACAAATCCTATTGCATATGAAATATCAGGCCTAGTAATAGTCAAATAAATTAGACTACCAACTAGTTGTCTATACAGAGTAGGATCAAATTTAGCACATGCAAGTTTAGGATCTAATTTCACACCAACTTCAATAGGAATGGAAATAGGTTTACAATCAATCATGTTAAATATTCTAATTAAATTAGTAGCATACTGAGATTGATATGAAACAATATATTTATGATCTTGAAATATAACCATGCCTAAAAAATTATTTAGTAGACCTAAGTCAGTCATTTCAAAACGTTGTTTTAATCTTTCTTTGATTCTAGCAATTAAATTTTTATCACTGCTAGTAATTAAAAGATCATCAACATATAGAAAAATAATGATAATATGATTATTTTCAAATTTAACAAATAAATCATTATCAAAACAACAATTAGAGAAACCAAGATCCTAAAAGAAACTATTAATTTTAGCATATCAAGCTCTAGGAGATTTCTTAAGACCATACAAAGATTTTTTCAACTTACAAACATATAGTTCCTTACCATGTTCTTCAAAACCTTTAGGTTGACACATATAAATTTATTCTTTGATGTCACCATTTATAAATTCATTTTTAACATCCATTTGGTGAATCTCCTAGCCATTTTGAGTAGATAAAGCTAGGAGAGTCCTAACAATGCTCATTTTAGCTTCAACATAAAAATTTCAATATATTCAAGACATGGTTTCGAGTGAAACTACAAGCTACTAACATTTCCTTGAATTTATCTATTTCTCCTACGAGTTATACTTAATTTTATACAACCACTTGAATCTGTAATGCTTCATTTTGAAGGATGAGAGACTAGTTCCCCAACGTTATTTTTAATTAAAGCATTATATTCATCTTTCATAGCCTTGATCCATCTGTCATCTTGAAAGGCTTCTTGGAAATATTTTGGTTGAGCCTCATATAGGGTCATCAAGGCATGATAATTATGTTGACCATTGGTTACCTTTCTCAAAGGCTTACATGATGAGAGTCCTTAACAATATTTTGAGTCCATTTAGGAATATTGGGATGTAACATATTTTGAGATGACTCCCACTCAATCTCCATCATATCTAGATCAATATAATAATCCCTTTTAACTTTTGTTTCATATTGTTAGGAGAAGGATTATCGGAGGCTTTATTTCAAGAGAAGCATCAAATAATGTTTTCTATAATATATGAACATTCATGTTTTAAATTATATCATGCTTGAAAGGGTCATAGACTCTCAATTATTTTGTTTGAAAACCATAAAAAAATATAGGAACATGAGGCTCTGTCAAGCTTCTTCCTTTTAACTTTTGGAATGAAGATAGAAGTAGGACTACCAAATATTCTTAAGTGAGATATATTTGGTTTTTTCTTTGTCCATACTTCATGAGGTGTAGTTTGATGAAGATATTTAGAGGGAACTCTGTCTAGGATATAGAAAATAATATTCATTACATCTACCTATAGAAATGTAGGTACATTTATTGCATGAATCATAATCATGGTCATCTCTACAAGTCTTATTTTTTATTTTTGTAATGCCATTTTGCTGTGGGAATAGGGATCAATAAATTCTCTCTTAATCCCACATGACGCAAAGAACTCATCAAACTTTTTGCTAATATACTCACCTCCATTATCAGTTCTAATTCTTTTAATTTTCAAATTAGAATCATTTTCAACAAAGGATTTAAACTCTTGAAATTTAAATAAGACATCAAAAAATTTCTTAATAAAATAAGACCAGTCATCCTAGAGTAATCATCAATAAATCTTTGTTGAGAGAAGGAACTTCAAGTGGACCTCTCACATCACTGTGAATCAACTTTAATAAATGAGAGGAATTTGGATCATGATGTTTGTGACATGGTACAACATGATGCTCACCACATATGCAAATTTCACATGTTCCATGATCATATTTCAATTTAGGGAGACTTGATACAAGATTTAGTCAAGAAATTTCATATAAACTTATGAAATTTACATGTCCTAGCCTTTCATGCAAAATTTGAAGATCATTTATAGATGAAGAATAAACGCAAGATTCGAGAAAAAAAAATCCATCAAAAATATATAAATCATTTTATGTATGTCGGATGTAATAACATTACTTGAGTTCATCTTTTACATACCATTTATCTTTTAATAATACAACTTTATAGTTTTCTTTAGTTACTTGAGAACAAAATAAATATTTTTTTCAACTGAGGAACATACAAGACATTCCTATTTATTCCATTTTTCAGTTTAAAATTTCCACAACTTACAGATCTAATGATGGAATTATCTCCTAGATATATATTTTCTTCACATTTTCCAAGATCGAGAGGATACCAGAAATACAAGTCATGTGCCTAGATGCACCACTATCTAGGATCCATTAATTGTCATTTGAAGTTGAAAGAGTAATATATAAGGAAATAGAATGCTCAACATTATTTGCACAATTTTACTTATGATCTTTCTTTTAATTATTAATTTTACTATTTTTAGTATTTTAAACATATTTCTTAGTTTTTACTCAACAATCAGACTCTTTATGAACAAATTTTCCACATTTGTTACATAAGCCATTGAATTTTAATTTAAAATTCTGACTATTTCTAATAGAATTAGATTTAGGATTGGGTTTAAATTTTGATCTGATGTTAGATTTCTTATTAGGATTGATATTATTCTTATTTTGAGAATTTTTATGATTATGAGAGAACAATGCCTAAGAGGCAGTCTCTTTTGAATCAAAATTCTCCATTACACATTCTTCTTGAATTAATAGAGAAGGCAGAGTATCCAAATCAAGGAGATCATTTTCATTTTGGTATTTAGAGTTAAGGGAAGAGATATAATTTATGAAAATTTCATGTATATTGATCTGAATGATAAAATATAGTAGTTTATCTTGAAATAGTTCACAGTTACATCCATCCAACTAAGCTTTAATTTTTTTAATTTTTGCTAGGTAATTAACAATTTTCTCATCCCCCTTGATGTGAGTTGTGAACAATTCCAAAATTAGCTTAGTTATTTTTGACAGCATCTTCCTTCATGCATGGTTTCTACTTGTTTCCATGCATTTGTAGAAGAATTCATATGACCTATATGCATTGCATAGAAATTCATCATTTATGATTTGTAATAGGATTGATAGGGATTTTTAATATCTTTGGGAGAAAGAGCTAAGGCTTTTAGGAGTTTCTTGTCTTCCGGTGGGTTTTTTTCTCACCAATCATAAGATTCCATAATTTTACGGCCATGAAATAAGATTTTAACCTAGCTCTCCAAATATTATAACTCGTTACATTTAATAACTGAGATTTATCCATTAAGAAACTAGTATTTACAACCATTTTTAATAATAATAGAAGGCACACAAAAAAATCTATGAAACAAAGATTTGACTAGAAAGAACAAAATCCTTGTTGGAGATAAAAACCAAGTTTAGACGAAGCTATCTTATCATGAGCTATAAACCCAACTCGACACACATACATACATCTTGACAAAAATGAACTACAACTCAAAAGTAGTCAACTGAGATCGGATGAGTCAAACTACAAAACCAAGACCAAAAAATAAATAAAAAACTAATTAAAAATTAAAGGACATGCGGCCGAAGTAGAGGGTGACATGCAACACAAATCACAAAAAATAAAAAGGACACTGACAGACTTTCCAAGAACTTTGCAAGAAGATTATCCCATCACACGTGAGATCCCAAAAATTAAATAAAAAAGAAATATTGTTGGGTCCGGATATTTGAAGCAGAGACAACATAGAACACATGACCAAAGCAGAAGGAGACACTTCTCAAAGGCTAAAATAAAGAGATAAAATGTGAACAATATAGGAGGCGACATGCATCGCAAATAGAAAAACACAAGCGGGCACGTGTTGACCTTACGAAATTTTACAAGTTGATGAGTCCGATGGACGTGAGGTCCCTGGAATTTAACATAGACAATAACTTGTTGGGTATGCAACAAGGTCAACAAGGTTAACAAAAAGAAAAAATGATGATCAAATGGAGCAACACTTGTCACAAATCAATACAAAGCAATAGGTCACATGTCATCTTTTTAGAGATTCCCAAATGCGATGCACCCAATGGATGTGAAGTCTGCGAAACAAACTAGGATGAATAGTCTATTAGGTCTAAGAAGGAATGAAAATAAAGGACATGAAAAATATAAGACAAAGAAATAAAGACTAATCAAAATACGCCACTTGGAAAAAATCTATTGATAGAAGAGGACACTTGGAAGCTTTCCACTAAAATTATGAGATATGGATTTGGGTGGACGTGAAGTCCATGAAGAGGGAAAATAAAATTAATTTTTTGTCCGAACCTCCCTTTGTAATAAAATAAAATGATAGAACATGGTGCATAGTTCATGAGTCAGGAGGATAAGTATCACAATTCCATCACTCTTCTAAGGAAAAGAAAACAATAGATGTCAAACCCATGGAATAAGCCAAAAAAATGAAATTGTGAAATCCACTGAAAAAAATAAAGGCAAGCCACAAAATAAAAGAACTTATTTTAAATAAGTCACACAACTATAATGACTATTAAAAAAGTGAGAAATATTTTAAAATCTGCTAAAGCGACTGGGAAAAACCAAGAACATATAATTAAGGTCACAACAACATAGATCTATGTACAAAAATGTATAAGCAAGATCTTAATTAATAAATAATCCAATATTCTTATAATATTTTTAGAATTTTTTTTTGGAATTTTGAACCTTTTTTACTTGAAGTCGATAAGAAACAACTAGGGTTTTGCAAATCCAAAAAAATCAAGTTCTTTACTCTTACAAATAAAAAACATCCAGATCTATCTCTACACAAGCATAACCACTAACTCTGATACCATGTTAGGGAATTAACGGAATGAATAATTAACAAATTATAAATCCACAATATAATTGTCAAATATTATAGATTATGAAGTGCAATGATTAAACATAGATTAAGATGTTTGTATTGCATATTGTAGACATGAATAAGGAAAGTAAATAACAGAAAGTAAATGACATAGAACACTAGATTTATAGTGGGGAAACCCGAAGGAAAAAACCCCACTCAGAATAAAGCACTACATGTATTAATAATTTCATATAAGATTTTACCCAACACTTCCACTTTACTCCTCGGTCTTCATGGAATAATTTTGAACATTTTCTCGCAATTACAATAAATTAATCACAATGATCTTAAAAAATTGATTACAAATATTGTTGAAAATATTACTACAAATCTCACGATGGATCATCATATATATAGGATTGGTGAATCAGTTATACCATTACACTCTAAGTTTTGAAATACGACATAATAAAGTTTACTAAACAAACTTTAGAACAAAGGGGCATGAAGTGGTGGTCCACGTAAAGGTATCCCCACTTGAAATTATTACCCCATAACCTCAAAATAAACGAGGTTTATTTTTCTATAGTTTTTTATCATGCATTACATATTTCCAATTAGATTAAGAACACAATGGTTGGGTGCAAATCTGTAAGCCAAACTGGTGTGACCCGGAATGTACATATTTACCTACACCTAAGTAGGTAATAGTTCCCCAACACCATGAAAAATCCAAAACCATCCTTCAAAAGAGATCATTCACACAATTATAACAAAAGTGCAAAGGTTGAAGAGAGGATCACTTACCTACCACATGGATTCATATAGGATGTCCTCCCGAGTAACACAAAACTTGGTTTACGTTACCCTTCTCACATAATATTTTAAGTGATTCCACAACAAGAGTTAATGAAGAAAAAATCATCTAATAACATATGCGCATGTCGCCATTATTTGAGGTGTGCGACAACACGGATCATGTAAATTTTAAAGGAGATTTAGTATACAAACTATTCATAAGGAGTCTTAAATTCATCCTCCGGAGTATAAAAGTAATATCCCTTAATCCTTGAGGTGTCATCGTCACCTAATATTCTGTGCAACATTACAAACTTTACCTTGTTTGATCCCTCTCCAAGTCCTGGAAAAAAATTCCCTTAGGATAGTGTAGATACCTATAGTTTGATCAAAGCACTATTATTCCTAATACTACACTAAATATTCTCCTTTTTGCAAATTGATGACATACCATCAGTTAGACCTATCTAACTCCCCTCTTACGAAACTCTTTCCGTCATATTCCTCTTATAAGTCAATTAAATAGGCTAATATAAGCCTCTTCTTGGCTAAATCATCTTCTTATCCTCTTCTATACTACTTCTACTAGATTCCTCGACTATCAATCCATTTCATTGGATTTAAATCCTAATTCCTCTCTAAACAGGATTAACTAGCCTAACCTAGTTTAACTAGTCCTAACCATGATCAACTTCTTCTAAACCTAGTCAAAGCTTACTTTGACTCCCTAATTAACTTTTTGACTTATCCTTTAGTCCCACATGCACCAAAATTCCCCCACTTTCCCAAATGGAAAACTATAAATAGCTTACTTCCCCCTCTCATTTTCAAGAACACTTCTTCCCTCTAACATAAACTATAGTATTATTACTAGGATTAGGAGTTTTATTTCATCTTATTGAGATATTTTCTTTATCCTTTGCAACACATCACACACCATGGAGTAAATGGGAAGAACCATTGGCCTTGAATCCATTAATGGTGAGATCTCATTCTCTTAAGCACAAACTGATTGCTTAGATCCTTATTAGGCTCACTTATTTAAGCTTTCAAGAATAGAGGGTAATTATATTTGTTAAGTTTTCTTGTTTGCTTCAAACTAATGCATGCAAAGTAGGAATCCTTGTTTACTTCTTAACTGATGGTCCATTGATTAGTTTTGCACAAAGCTTTGGGGTTCTTGAGTGTTCTTACCCCATTCCATATATTTTGCAACCTTTCTTTGAACATGTTTGGCATGCCGGTGGGGCCTATCAAACTTCCATCTTCCATCCTACTAGTGTGACACCATATTCCCTAGTTTATGGCACTGAAGCCATCATACCCTTAGAAGTGGAGCTTCCCTCCCGAGAATATCTCTCTGGGATTATCTTGATAAAGATGAAGACTATAGAGTAGCTCGACTAGCAGAGCTAGATTTGTTGGATGAAAAGCATATAAGAGAGCTTAATCACCTCAAGGTCTACCAGAACATAGTATTAAGAGGATATAACAAATAGATCATTCATCATGAATTTGATGTAGATGATCTAGTGCTAAAAGAAAATCAGAAGAATACCATTAAAGACAGAGAAAGAAAAGTAAGTTTGAGGCCAACTGGCTAGGACCTTATGTGGTGGTTTCCAAGTATGGGTCGAGCTTATAAACTGGCATATTCAAATGGTGAAGAGCTTCCAGAACCTATGAATGCCATGCATCTCAAGTGGTTCTACACTTAAGCATGAAGAGAATATCAAATAAGAACTAAAAATGGAAAAACAAAGAAAAAAACAAGCAAAATATGAAAAATTGAGAAAAAGTAAAGAAAAAATAGGTCATCCACATGTGAAAACCACACAATTATGGTGCAATGGGCAAGTCTTTGGGTGAAAACTAGTTTCCGGTGCTCAAGGAGGATTCGCGGTCACAAGTTACTCTTGCATCAGGATAGGTAACCCTCGTTGCTTTCTAGAGATAACTTCCTTTGCTAGGTCTAGGAACCCTACCAAATCCATCTTCGCCAAGCCATGATCTGGCTTATTTTCTCTTATATCTGCATGAAGGATGTGCCTTTATATATTCCCATCTAATGTTGGGGGCACCTTCACATTCCACTTTCTCGTACATATGTGTGTGGCATTCTTCCCTTTGTATATTCCCACATCACGCTAGGGGCATCCATGCTTCTTTGTCCTTATACATTGCTTTCAGAACATGACCTTAGAAAATACAAAAACATTTAGAAAAGGATACACAAAAACCTAAACATTCGAAAATCTCCCTTCCAGGGATGAAGCTATACAACCTGCATAACATTGTCTTAGGGAAACCTTGAAAACAATGTGAATAGTAGCCTAGAAAACATATGTTTCTAGATAACCTAAAAATATTAGAAAATATATCATTGTTTTCCCACAAAAACAATTTATGATTAATTTTCTTTTAGTTGTCGGTTTGTATAGTTTGGTTGTAATTTTTTTAGTTTTTTTAACTTTTTCTTGTGTGTTTGTTTATTGCACATCTTTTGTTATCACATCTATTATCTATCATTCATCACATATAACATCATCTGATACATCATATATACAAAGAATGCTAAGTTTTACATCATGCATGTATACTAAGCTAATCATCACATATTGTATCATCAATGGGGGCAAGAGGGGTTGCGTATGATCACAAATCTATCCCCCCACACCAATATCATCTAGTATTATCCCAAGTGCTAGTATCTACCAAAATATCTCATGTACAAAACGTATGATATCATCTCAATCACCCTAGGGAATTTTTAAATATTTCTAGGTGCTTCTTGTCTTCTATTTTTATCTAGTGCCATGATTATTTTTAAATAATTATTGTTGGCCCATTTTCGTTCTCACCGGGCATTTTATTGCCACCCGACGCCTGCTTCTCTTTGCCTTGGGAATTTTTGTGTGCTTTTAGGTGACCTTCCATTTCCTAAATTCCTCTGACCAATCAAAAATTTAAAAATTATAAAACCATTCAAAATCCAAAAACATCATAAAACTTTGAAAATGGACTAAAATTGGTAAAAAGCTCATTTACAGCTGAAATTTGTGTCTCTCGCATGACACTCATCTTGTATCTTGCTAACATTTTCACATGTTTTGAAACAATGACTCACGGATCACCCAACTCTATAATCATTTTACAAAATCTACGTTACTTACTTCGTCTGTACTTTGGGGCACTATCAGTTGCCTGGTACTATTTTCGTTGTGCACATTACTTTTCCATTGGACCCAAGTGTCCTCCATCCTTTCCCTTGCATATAAAAATTTCTTGGGGCATCATTTTAAACCCTTATTTTTATCAAAACATTTGGGACTACATCTTGATAAAAAATTATTTGTGTAACTATCTTGAATGTTGTTGGTTTGAGTGTGTGTGATTGTACTTATTTCCATGTTAGATGAGTTTGTTTACTTCTCATATTACATTGCATGTTTGTATGTTGCATGGAGTTGTTGTTTTAGCAAGGGACGGTTGTTTGTATCTTGGATTTTCATGTCATTTTACACTTCCATCGTATGCTTATATTTTAAAGGCCGATGATGAGGATGCTAAGTAAATTATGATTAAAAATTACTTGAATTGGTTTTAGATAGCTCAATATCCCTCTTTCTCGGTTGTTCAATTTTCTTTCTTATTCTCTTTTCAATCTTTAATCAAGTTATTTTGTCACCCCATTGACCCTCGATGGGGGCATCCCTTTAGCTAACTATTTTTTCTTCTACCCCTTCAAAAAATTTAATTTGCTTATATTTGTCTACTTTCTTTGAAGTGACGTAGTTTATGTCACCTCAAAGAGTAGAAAATGTAGACACCTGTAGTTTGATCAAAGCACTATTATTCCTAATACTTCACTAACTATTCTTCTTCTTGAAAATTGACGACATACCATCAGTTATAACTATCTAACTCCCCTCTTACGACACTCTTTCAGTCGTATTCCTCTTATAAGTCAATTAAACAGGCTAATATAAGCCTCTTCTTGGCTAAATCCTCTTCTTATCCTCTTCTAGACTACTTCTACTAGCTTCCTAGACTATCAATCCATTTCATTGGATTGATTAGACCTCTCAAAACTCTCTCAAAACCCTAATTCCTCTCTAAACAAGATTAACTAGCCTAACCTAGTTTAACTAGTCCTAACCCTGATCAACTTCTTCTAAACCTAGTCAAAGCTTACTTTGACTCCCTAATTAACTTTTTGACTTATCCTTTAGTCCCACATGCACCAAAATTCCCCACTTTCCCAAATGGAAAACTATAAATAACTACTACCCCCTCTCATTTTCAAGAACAATTCTTCCCTTTAACATAAACTATAGTATTATTACTAGGATTAGGAGTTTAATTTCATCTTATTGAGATATTTTCTTTATCCTTTGCAAATAAATCACACACCATGGAGTAAATGGGAAGAACCATTTGCCTTGAAGCCATTAATGGTGAGATCCCATTCTCTTAAGCACAAACTAATTGCTTAGATCCTTATTAGGCTCACTTATTTAAGATTTCAAGAATAGAGGGTAATTATATTTGTTAAGTTTGCTTGTTTTCTTCAAACTAATGCATGCAAAGTAGGAATCCTTGTTTACTTCTTAACTGATGGTCCTTTGATCGGTTTTATAGAAATCTTTGGGGTTCTTGAGTGTTCTTACCCCATTCCATAGCTTTTTCAAAATTTCTTTGAACACAAATAGTACACATATCGTATCTACCACTATTTTCCACTACGGTCATAAAGTCCCAATAATTATATTTATTAATCGAGGAAGTTTTAATAGCACCTACATATTTCATACATTCAGTTAACTAAGGTAAAGGAATTAAACACAACCCTAAAGAATAAATAAGAGGTATTCCAACCATAACTATGCAGTTATATCACAAATAACATTTTATTCTTATAATCCATTGGTAAATAATAGGGGTTAATGCTAACCAAGCCTCATGAGAACATTCATTCCACAAATGAGATGACCTTGACAACCACAATCACTCATACAAGTGTAGTCTAACACAAGTAAAGAGGAATACAAGAAGGAAAGATTGAGTTCTTAACAATCATTCATATAGGTCTCAAGATTTATATTTTTCCTTAGATTTCCTTGTGTTAATACACCATGTTTTTCCACTTATAACAATCATCAAACCATCCACCATCATTTACAATTTACAAGTTTCCTCATCTTTGCATTAGCACATCAAGAGTAATTTCCTTTACTTTTATTCGTATTACAATCATGTTTTCATTTTATTCACTTGATAACAATCAGGGTACTTATGTTTTAGGAGACCATACATTTCTAAGGTTCTTCTCTTTAACTTGCATTCATTCTACATTTACAAGGAGTATTTAAGTCTCCCATTAACATTGCTTAAAAATGAATGCAAAGTGATGAATCTTTAGTTTCCCGTTTAGAGATTTAGGAGATCCAAAGGGAAAAGTCCCACATAAGAAATAATTTTCATTAATATTTGACCACCCAAGTATTAGAAGGCATAATATAATAGAGAAAGAAAATCCACATACAACAATATAAGGTTTCCTAGGGCACCATTCCAAGTGGTAGGAAATATACATCGAGTTTTCATCCACTAAAATCCTATTAAGAGGTCTTGAGACTAATTCATCTTGATCCAAAAGGAGTGTGACCTTGCATAGGTAATCAACATGACAAAAATTGTATTTTAACCTCATGAAGGTTTAACACCTAATGGTTTTCGTTTATTAATTAATTGAGACAAAAGGCCTATATATTTAACTCTTCACCCATTGTTTCTTGTGGTCAAATTTATACAAATATTCACTTTTTTCTTACAACGCCTATAACCCGCCACTATCTTCTCCAGAGTTGAAAGTGGTTTATTTCAAGAAGGTTTGAATTTTTTCATGGCCATGGTGGGAAGGGAATGCTTTTATTTTTTTAAGTAGAAAAATAATATAACCAAACACACTTACAATTCAAATGGACTTATAGAACCTTCCAAATGAGTAAACACTTTTCTTCTTACAATTTTTTTCGACTCATGTACAACCAAGATGTCGAAGTAACCTAGAGGAAACATATTTTACCTTAGGAAGAGGAAGGGTTGATCATAGCTATTTTATCAAGGAAACAATATTTGAGTGTACTATAAAACAACCATAACCAACTACATATTGAATTTAATTACAATATCTATCAGTTAAATATAAACATTATTATGCATACATTACTATTAAAAAATAACACACGAGATGATAAGTGCACTAAGTAAGTTATGTTGAAATCACATGATTATTTATACAAGGTGGAAAAGGGTGTAAAAGATTTCGCCAAATCCACAAGTCATACTATCAATGACCAACCTTTTTCTTTACATGCTTATGATAGAATTACTTTTCAAGTTTTATCTCACTATCATACCAATATACAAAATTATGAAGATTCACCCTAGTTAACTAAATACACTATTCTACAATATAGTTGAATTGTAAAGTTACAAGTAAAATTACACCATCACTATATTTAACACATGTATGCAATGAGAGGAGATCTTCTACTTTAATAATACAAAACATACTATTGCTAAAATACATGACTATTCTAATTCCATATTTATTACACATTTACATTATAAACATTAAATTTAGATTTCCAATATCTAATTTACTAATTCCTCCGCTTCTACTGCAACCTGAAAAGTTAGTATAAACATGGTCAAGTAAAAATAAAACCTAAAATTTCATTTCCCCTATGACTAACATTTTCACATATATATTATTTTCCACTTACAATAAATTAAAAATTTTACGATACAATAGAGGTAAGAACACAAATGCAATTTCATTTCACTTTCAAGCTGGAGCAAGATAGGGAGAGGAGAGAGAGAAAAGCACACCAAATTTCCCATAAGAAATAAAATACAAACAAGTGTCATCAAGGAGATCTATGGAGTCATAAAATAGAGTTCAAAGGTTTTGGAATAGTTTTTATGCTAAGAGAAAGTTCCATGGAAATTTTGCACTAGTGCTATAGGATTATAAAGGTGACAAATTTGGCCAAAGTGGCCTTGAAATTGAGGTTGAAATACATTTTCCTGAAGCTCAAACACACCATGTGTAAATTTTTTCAATTCCCCTATCTACAAGGAACCCTTGGAGTTTACAGAACACAAATCTTGTGACTAGGATTCAAATGGCCACTACATTTCCAAAGCTACTTGTCGTAATTATGCTAGTTACGATTAGTCATCGAATGTCTCAAGGCCTACAAAAACCCATTACAAAATAATATTTTGAGGTGATTTTCTCAAAGCTATTGATTGATTATGATAGTCCTAGAGACATACTAGAGGTGTGTAGTGACCAAATTTATTTTCTCGGTATGGGGGCCTAAATCATGGGCCAAAACCAAACTAACTTTTCAATTTTTAACAATTGACCAAAGTGGTAAAATAGCTTATTGGGCCCCCAAACGTGTAACAAAACAAGGTCAAAAGATCGTCTAAAGTCATTATAGATATTTACATGACATCTCACATCACCAGTGAACATGATCATTCCATAACTTACCCACAATAGGCTTGGAGCGGTGGTTTGCGCATCACTGAAAATTTGTTTTTATTAATTTTTAGCAAGGTAAAAAATTGACGTAATTACATTGAATTCAAGTTTAATTCTCTAATCAGGTGGATACAGTTATCTAGTACTATCATCTAAATGTTATAGTTGACACATGATACGGTTGGAGAGTGTAGCTTACACTAAAAGGGTCATAACATTTTGTCATAATGTAAGGTAAATATATCCATTATGTGCAACAAGCCATTTTAGTAAACATAATTATACTCTTCATTTAATTAAGAATTTCACTAGCAATGAGGAGAAAACCATGAATATGAAACCATGTTGGAAATATGGAGAAAAACATTCCTATTTATAGCAAGGCAATAAGGGAGGTGTTCCAATCTAGTTTGAACATGCACAAGCTTCACGTCCATCACAATGAAAGTGATCACTTACTGTTCATGTGCATTAGAATGCTTCCATAATTTGTATGACTTATAAAAATTTAGTTTCCAAAATATGTTTCAATGATCATATCTTGTTCCTAAGTTCCCATTTTGTGTATTTCCTGTAAAAATTTCTTCCCAAATGACTACATTTCTCTCAGATTTTTTTTCAAACAATTTACATGACTTTCCTATGATTCCACCTTTTACACATGCTCCAATTAAAAGGAAAACAACAAATCTAGAGCCATCCATACTAAACTCATGCTTCAACATGTTCTTACATATTAATGGATCACATACAACTACAACCTCTAACAAAACCCCTTTATTGTTATTTTAATATATACATTTTTAAAAATATGTTCGCGCCTTATCTAAAGTTCTATCTTAACACCAAATGGGAGCATGTTGGTACATGATATGGAGGAAAATATAAAAGATTATGGGGGATGGTTCTTGTATAAGGCCCATCCATTGTATTTGCTTTCATATATGTGTGTGGCTGTTGTGGAAATAATATATCTTCCACCCTACAAAGACATTTATACCCTATTGTGATTGTATCCACACTTGCAAACAAGACACCAACACACTAACTACCAAAGATGAAAATTACCTCTTCATTAAAATCTAGTCGGTATCCATACTCTATTTAAGAACCCCATTTTGGCATTGGTTATTGGTATAACAAAAATAAATTTTAGATTTTCTTCAAGATAGCACTGCACGACGACCAAAGGGTGGTCACCCATACCGAAAATAGATGCAAACTTATTTATTATCTTCTTTATCTGAGCCAAAATTCTCTATACGCAGGTTTAAATGGAAAATTAGTGATAAAGTTTATATTCTCCTCAACATAGCTATCACCACCTAGTAGGTTAGGAAAGCAACAAAACCACAAAACCTCCTAGATCCATTTGGCACAATAACATAACAAAATCCAAGCTTCCTCCATATGACATGCACAACCTTCATATTATTCCTTTAATTAACTGCTAAGACATTTAACTTTATGCTTCGATTTTAATCCATATTAATATTTTTAAGCTCTCATTTCATGCTTGGCAAGGAGGACATTTGTAAAAGGGAAAATTGATCAAATTGGACACATGTTCATTGCAATAGGTGAAATGATGTAGTGATCCATTGGAATTCCCATGCTTTACTCTAAAACTTCCCTTTCACAGTAGGATGAAAACAACTCCTTGGTGGCATAGGTTGGGAGGATGTTTGACAAAAATGAACTAACCATAAAACCCCTATTGGTTACATTTAGTGGACCAATAACCATGCTTCATGAGGATGCTTGAGCAAAGACCTATCACATGTCTTAAAAAGAGTCGATAGAGTTATACATATTCCCTAAGAAAAACAGCTCAAGGCTAGAACAAAAAAATAAGTTAAACATTCCAAATATCCTTCAAGGTTACATACAATTGGATGAGGGGAAAACATATCAATTGACATATATCACAACAGGCTTGGTGATGCTAAAATTTGAGGGCACTACATCTCCCTACCCTTACAAGAGCATCATCACCGATGCGATCATCCATATGGTAGAATAAACTTACACAATCATAAAGGAAACCAATTTTAACTAAATTTACTTAGAAAACGTTCCTTTTTGCAATGTAAGACCCAAAGGGAACAAAACAAACTTTGGAATTTTTTTCCAAATTTCTAGTATTTTGTGAAGATTAGTAGTTCTCTCTACTATAGTAAATCCAAACTAAATTTCATTATCCAATCTTGTTTTATAGTGTTTTATCGTAAGTGTATTTCTAGTTGTTAGTCTTCTCATGCGCACAAGTGGGTTGGTTCAATGTTTCAAAATTATTTTTTCATTTACAAGTTTCATCTCATTACTTCTATTGTTCAACAAGAATTTCACTAATTATTTTTGTAGGGGTTCTAACAATGCAATAAAATCAAGGTCGTCCTATGACCTGAAACCATAACATGGACCACTTCACATTTACACGACTTGAATAATTCAAAAAATACCTTTATCCCAAGTAAATACAAACTCCAAAACAAGGAAGTGTATACACAACATTTACGACATCAATGTGGAAGACAAAATTATCTAGACATAAGTCTATGATGACACAAACAAATTACCATAAGAACACCACCATTCCTCACCAAGAGGAAACCACATACCTATGAGAAGAATGTATCATAACACCCCAAACATAGTCCACAACAACATATAATCCATATAAATAGGTATATCATGAGGTTTGTATAAGACATAAGAAAAATGGGTGTGACAAAACACATCTATATTCAGTCCGCAAGACCAAAAGTAGCATTATCACTATCTACCTAGTGAATCCAAGTATAAAAATATCTACCAATGAAAGATGTAGTTTTTCATATCAACCCTTCCTCAAATAATCTAAAATAACTAAAAAAATTATCAAGTTTCCCATCTGTATATTTTTCAAGGAGTCTTACATTCCAAAATTACACTATTCTCAAGTAATCCAAAATATAAAAGAGTTCATAATCTAAAGCTCAAGGCTGAAGTTTGAAATGAATAAGTTATCTTTTACAACAATAAAAACATCATCCTAAGATGTAAGGAGAAACAAAAATCACTTTCAAATCCACCAACTATAATTCATATCATAGAGGAAACTCTGCGAGAAGAATTTGGGTACCATAAAAGTCTCTCAACCATAGAGGAATAAGCATCATATGTATCTCTACCATAGGAGGACTAAATACCATAAGTGTATCTCCACCATAGGAAGAATAAGTACCATAAAATTATCTCAACCATAGAGGACTAAGTATCACATATCTCTCCACCATAGGAGGATTGAATATCATAAGTTTCTCTCCACCATGGGATTACTTTGTACCATAAAATTGTCTCAACCATAGAGGACTAAATATCATATGCCTCTCCACCATAGGAGTATTGAATATTATAAGTGTATCTCCACCATAGGAGGACTAAGTACCATAAAAGTATCTTAACCATAGAGGACTAAGTATCATTTTTCTCTCCACCATATGAGGACTTAATGTCATGAGTCTTACTCCTGCATAGGAGGACCAAGTACTAAGTATCCAAGTGAGGTTGGGTCACTCCATGGTCGTAGACACATTGAGCCCTATCACCTCAAAACTAAGGGCATATTACTACAACACCATGCATGCAGTCATGACCTCTTGGGAGTACCCCACATGACATGCACATACCATAAAATAATACAAAACCAACTCATCAAGAAAATAAGAAAATCCACATTACACTCTTGACGACATTTATCCAAATGGCTTCAAAACCATAAGCTTCGAGTTCCAAAATAAATAAAACCAAGAAATCTCAAGAACCAAAGAAAATGGCCAAGTAGTCACGTTTAAACTTCAAAAATATTGCAAGATAGAAAATATGCACAAGAGTCTCAAAGCTTCTCAATAAATCAAATAAATAAAATGTTGGTTCTATGGAAATTCCAAATTACAAATAAAATACATAGAAATATTCACATCACATTCACTATGCGGCCTTTAATGGCTGCCAATAGGGGTACCCAAAACATCGAGTGAACATCATAGAATATAATCATGATACTTAAAAGATAATATAACTACCATAATGTATGGTTGAGTCAAATCTCCCACAAGATATTTGCATGGATCGAATAAATACATATGTATCTAACAATAACAATATATCCAAATAATCTCACCCCGACGAAGAAAAAAAGGTTCTCTTCAAAATATTCTCACCTTGACCATGTCCTTGTAAGACAACCATCTAACTTGTGTTGGATGGATGTCCCTTCTGGTTGGACAGACCCCATTAGATGCCCTCCGTTTTTCTTTGGTCTATCATCCCGGACGGTCATCTCTTTGGATTGGATGATCATCTCTTCCTGGTTGGATGGATCCCATAAGACGTATGTCCTATCACTTTGGAATTATGTCCTTTTATATACGGTTGTCTCTTGTGATTGGTCATCCATATCTCGTAGTTGTACGTCTGTCTTGTGTATATTGTGTTATTTTAAGATGATCGTCTCTTCGAGAAATATATGGTAATATCCCCTAGAAACAGACATATAAAATGTTGATTTTAGGGGCATTGACCCCAAACCCCCACGAGGGATAGCCCCCTCGGACCTCGCAGGTGGTATCCCCCTTGTAACCCCGTGGGCTATGTATTATACCTTGGCGAATATGAGCACATTTTGATTAGAAACATTGGAGAAATACATGAATAAGTTCATTTTTAACTATAAATAGTAGGTGAACTAACCCATACAAATGACTTGTCAACCAAAATTTTAGGTGAACTGGTGCCAATGACTACTAAAAATTTTCCATTTCCAATTTCCAAATTACCTAATATTCATGAGTTTACGAAAATTCACCACTAAATTTTTCCCTGGGTATGAGAGAAAAATAGAATTTCTCATTGCATCGATGCAATATTGAAGAGCATAGAAATTTAATGATTTGAAAGAGAAGCCATATCAATGTAAATATTTTATCAATATGATTCAATGTAATATCCATAATGTAGTACACAAATATGTGAAAATGGTCAAAATCTAAGTAAATTATTCCAAGGATAAAACCAAATCTCTCAAGTTTCAAATAATGCCACCTATCAAACATTTTACCGTTAAATGTCCAAGCAAATCATAACAACATTTGAAGGAAAGAATCGAAGAATGAAACAACCAACTCCTAATATATTTCATAATGATCTCCCAAGTTTCATCCATTGTGAAACTACCAAAAATAGCTGTACTAAGCAATCAATATACCATAATTTGAAGATATTGTTGGTTTCTATCATAGTAAAATTCTATACAAGGAATTGGAGACACACTATACAACATGCTCACAAGGAGCCATATAGTACAAAAATCGACCAAGGTATATCATAATGACTCCACATAACATGACAACATGAACTCACATGACACACAAACTACGCACACACAACCAAGTACAAAAGATTCATTACTAATAAATCCCAGAGGCTCAAGTGTTTAAACTTCCGCTCTGATACCAACCGTGATTCCCACTATTTTACCACTAAAACTATCACTTGAAATACTAGCAATTTTTTTAATTAATAAATGAAACACCAAAGACACTAGCCCAACTCACTAAATAAAATAACATAACACTTTCCTTTGCAAAAAATCAATTTACTTAAGGTTTACCATCATACTTTATATGCATAACATTTTATTAGTTCATGAGTAATACCCTAGAAAAAACATGGTTAAAGCCATCATGGCTCTCAATACCTCACAAAACAGGAGGTTTATTTTGCTATAGGTTTTGATCGTACATTACATTCCATAATTTGTTACCTCTTTCCAATTAGATTCACAACACAATGGTTGGGTCCAAGTTTGTAAGACAATTTGGTGTGACCCAAAATGCACATTATACTTACACTAAGTAAGAAATAGTGCCCCAATGCCACAAAAATCAAAACTATCCTCCATAAGAGATCATTCACACAAGTCTAACACACATGTAAAGGTTGAAGAGAGGATCACTTACCTACCATAAGGATTCATATAGGACATCCTCTCGGGGTAAGACAAAACTTGGTTTACATTACCCTTCTCACTTAATATTTTAATTAATTCCAAAACAACATTTAACAGAGAAAAACTCATCTAATAACATATGGTCATGTCATCATTATTCGAGGTGTGCGACAACATGGTTCATGCAAATTTTAAAGGATATTTATTACACAAACTATTGATAAGGAGGCTTAAATTCATACTTAGGAGTATGAAAGTATTATCCCTTAATCTTTGAGGTGTCATCATCACCCAATATTCTTTGCAACATTACAAAATTTACCTTTTTTGATCCATCTCTAAGTGTGGCATAACAATTCACTTAGGATGGTAAACATATCAAGTATTTACCACCATTTTTCATTATGGTCACAAATAGTCCCATTAGTTAGATTCCTAAATTGAGCAAGTTATACTAGCATGTACACATTTCATACATTCATTAAACTAAAGTGAAGGCAATAAGCACAACCTCAAAGAAGAAAGAAGAAGTATTACAACCATAACTATGCAACTATATCACAAGTAACATTTTATTCTTCTAATCCATTGGTAAATAATAGGGGTTAATGCTAACCAGGTCTCATGAGAACATTCATTCCATAAATGAGATGACCTTGACAACCACAATCACTCATGCAGGTGTAGTCTAATAAAAGAAAAGAGGAATACAAGAAGGAAAGATTGATTTCTTAACAATCATTCATATAGGTCTCAAGATTTATATTTTTCCTTAGATTTCCTTGTGTTAATACACCGCGTCATTCCACTTATAATGATCGTCAAACCATCCACCATCATTTACAATTTACAATTTTCTTCATCTTTGTGTTAGCACATCAAGAGTAATTTCCTTTACTTTCATTCATATTTCATTCATGTTTGCATTTTTTCACTTGATAACAATCGGGTGTTTATGTTCTAGGAGACCATACATTTCTAAGGTTCTTCTTCTTAACTTGTGTTGTCGCCAAATCACGCACCCTCTCGAATGGCCGAGATGTGAATAAGACATTTAGTGTGATTGGGACACATGGGATCACCTCTCAAGTTATGGGACTTGGGCTCGAAGTGAACCTCCGGAGAAGGCTGACTTCCTCTTCCTAAACTAAGTGTTGTACTACTCCTAGTATAATAAAAATGATTATCTAGTCCTATGCTAACATTTTCATGGGGTTTTAGGGAAAGAGATTTACAAAAATTTAACTATACTAGGGATGGTGATGCACCAAATAAAGGGTGTTTCAGTTCGAGAAAGGGTTAATTTGAAGAGGATGTGTGCACCACAGTCAACTTCACCTCTTGAAACTTAGAGAGGGTACCTGGCGAGAGACACACGTTCCCTTTGTTAAACCTTATCAAACCAAGAAATATACCAGTTTCCCAATGAAGAAGGATGAACTTAAGAAGGGTGAACAGACACCACAACTCAACCGCATGCAATACAACACCACTCGATAAGCACGTAACTCCAAGAACTGCAGTAGAAACTTAAACTTGCACGGTGTACCTACAAGTATGAGAAAGGCACAAAGAAGCACGAGAGGATGAAAGGACCAATATTAGTCACAAAACACACACTTTTATTGCTTCAATAACATGTACAATGCATCATACATTCGAAGAGGCAATAGTTGCCATTATAGTCTTGAAGAGGAAGCTTGAAAGTTCTCTCAACACACAAGGACAACTTGCAGAAGAGAGAGGACTCCTGAAAAGCATATACTTACCTAAGATATCTGATTGTCAAACTTTTCGACCTGTTGGAGCCCTTTGAAATGAGCTTCCAACTTACATTTATAGAATAATATGTGAGAAAGAAGAGGGAAGGTCATAATTACATTCCTAAATTGAAGGGCCATGATGTATTTATCACAGTTAGTTGAATCACTTGAGAAGGTTCCATCATGGGTCATTAATTGCTTGATGACCTAGTCTTCTCAATTAATTAAAAGAATATTTAAATAATAATAATAAATATTATTATTAAAATATTTAAATAAAAATATTAAATTAATTAACATAATGTCGGGACCCCCTGTTGACCCATTTGACTTGAAGAGGATGGGGGTCCATGTGAATATGTCAAAAATATCCCAACTCAGTGGTTGGATTACCGAGCCAACTCACCGAGTTGGACATGAGCTCCACCATCCTTCTATTCACCGCCGCACCGAGCTGAGAACCGAGTTCCATTCACCAAAATCCTTTTCCAACTTTCTACTCGAATTGAGCTCGACCCATGACTCCTTCAAACAATGTTGATCGAGCTCTTATAGCTTAGAATTCTACCTTCTTGGGTCTGGCTCCTTGAGCTCCTAACCTAGCTCGATGGACACGTTAATCTATCAACTCATTGAGCTTTCTTCAGAGCTCAACTGGACTATATTTTCTTTGTACTCACAACAACTCAGCGATGCTGAATCAATGATCGCTAGCCCACTAAAACGAGTTAAATGCCAATCCCCTTGCTTAATCTACTGAGCTCCAATGTGTGAGTTCACTGCCGAACTTCGACATAGCTCCATAGTGACGTCCCACTTGAAATGAATCTTTTTTATTCTAGCTTGGATTTTGAATACGTGAATGCTTCACCACAAAGAACCTCACAGCCGACTCGCATGTTCTTTGCTGAGTCATTTTCTTGTCAATCCCTGAACGAGCTTTCCCCGCACTCATCTCATAATGTGCATCGTGTCTCAGCTTATGCAGAGTTCACCGTCATCAGGCATGTATTTCATTTGAGACTCTTTCAAATGTTCACTTGTTACCAATCATACCATGTTGATCCATACCCACCTTTGAAACGACTGTACTTAGCCTACCTTAGTTCATTGAGTCTAGAAAAATGTCTCGTCGCCTGTACACCAAATGCTCGGCCGAGGAAGGTTTGAACAATGCCAGTGAAAAGATATATACCGTATTCACTAACTCTTTGAGCTCCATTATTTGAATACCCTAGCCCGACACTCTTGCTGCCTCCGCAACTATGGAAATCAACGTCCTTTTATGAGCTCTGAGTGAAACTTCACTGTATGCGTGCTCTTATTAGTCGAGATACCTTATTCACATGACCTATGCAACATATTTACCATGAACTCAAAGCCATATGATATCACGAATATTCTGCACCCCTCGGTCTACAGAGCTCAATCTAAAACGAGCCTATAGTGTAGATATCATTTAAACTTGAAACAATTCAATCGAGCCCTTTCTTGAACCGCTCAATGCTACACACTTATGTCAGCTCATATCATCTCTTCCTCTCGTGTGCATAGACTCATCATGAGCTCATATTCAACCTGGTTACTTGTTGGCTTACTTACCGAGCTCCTTGCAATCTTCGATGCATCGATCTCCATATGGCTAGCTTCTACGTGAGCTCGAACCGTCGAGGCATTTACTTCGGCATTCATTCTAAATGACTGAGCTCACTCGATGATTCCTATTTAGCAACAATACATCCTCACAGCCCCTTTCAATTATGCTTTGATGTATGTCCATACCCTGTTCCAAAGCTCTTATTGTGGCACAGGCTAGAAGTATGCTGGCAAAGGTGAACTGATCAGGTCAGACATCTATTTGTTGCATTCGGTGAAACAATATCAATGCCTCGTGAGGAAACCCATGTCTTCTGTAAGCTGCAATTATGGTATTCCATGAGAAGACGTCTCTTTCTGTCATGTCATCAAACACGTTACGAGCATCCGCCAAACTCCCGCACTTGACATACATGTTGATGAGCTTATTTTGAATAGTTGTGCATGTGGGAAATGTAAATTCTCTATGATTGACGAGACAGTGGATTTGTTTACCTTGTGAAAGCGTATTCCTGGAAATGTAGGTCTGCAATAGTTGAAGATATGTAGACGGGTTTACAGGGGTGTTGTGTGTGGTAAGTAGAATGTGTAGAGCCTCCTTCAAACGACCTTCTGTACATAACGCTGTGAGATTGAGATTGAAAGTGGATGGCATTGGCACTGGCATTGCATTGAAGCGTGGGAAATGTCAATTTAGTTGTACCACTATGACAATGAACCACTGTAAGCATCCTCAGAAGTGGTAATATGACTGAGTTCTGAACCTTTCGACTACTCAGTTATTCACCTCCACATTGAACGGGTCTTCGTTACATTGATCTTCCCCAACCGATTTTCCTATTTACTCGGTCCTTGACTGAGCTTTACTTGTTGAGTCCTTACGCATGCACCGGATGGCTTAACCGATAATCTGGCTATCTTCACGAGCACGTTCTCATTTACCACTCCAACATGTTTCGACTCACTTGATGACTCACCTGGTATTTCAGAAATAAACTCGAACCCTTAAGTCTAATTTCTCAGTGCGGGATTATCTTTTGGTTTAGCATCATCGTACTCTCGATTTTTGGCAGTAGACTCAACCTTCTCCCACACTCAGAATTTTTCGATGGCTTTTCATCTCATCATTTCCCCTTGGCAATGCTCACCTTATTTTCCACATCTGGGATTGGAGTGTGGGGTTTCGACATTATTTGGCCATATTTCGTTTTGGCCAGATGGCCACTGATTTCCACTTTTCCACTTAGTGTGAGGAAACATCATTCTGTTATGAGCGACATGGCGTTTACACTTCGTAAGTCTGAAAGGGGAAATATGGTTTTCCGCCAAGAGAATTTGGGGGTATGGTGAGTGCCACTCCTTGTCGTGTTCCATGTGAGCATTTATCAATGCAACAATCAACAAATGTAATTCAACCATTTCATGGTTCTAGATGTTCAATTTATCTTCCTGGATTTCGTCTCGATCCACATGCATCAGCAAGACCAATAGGCACTTCAACTGGTGTGCATTTGGCACTTGGGCCATTTCCATTTCACCTTGTATCTTAGGTACCGGGTAATCAAATAACTCGGAAGGGATTTATATGTGACTCCAAGAAGAGTGAATCAGTTGTTTTGGACCAAGATACACTTGAACCTGAGCCCCCTATACCAGGCCTTTCACCACTACTTTTGGCAGAAAAATCTTGCTCTACTCATATTTTGTCCCCACAATTTCTCATACTTGTCATGCATCGACCGAACCAATATTCTCTTTGCCTCGAATGTGTGAGCTCATCATTAATTTTAATTTAGTTGACTAGGCTCAACTCGGTCTCTCAAAAAATTGTATCATCTTCCAATATGGCATTCCAGTGATCATTGAGCTCCATTTGAGTTACTCGATCTTAGCTCTTTATCACCTAGTCACATATGTCGAGCTCACTTCTTATACTCGAGTGCCCTCGGATAACATTTGTATTTTTTAATGGCACGACCTAGCTCCACTCTTGCCACAATGTTGAACTCAACGAGCCGACTTCGAGCTCAATTTGATCCATTTCACCAAGCAAAGACAGCTAATAGCTCAATCGAGTGCCCCATGCTAAAACATCTGAGCTCCATCCTCAAATGATCGACTTTTCCATTGGCCAAGCTATACATGAATGTTGACTTAGCTTTGAGATGGCTTGAAATTTGAACGCTCAACCTAGGCATCTACCTACATGAGCTCATCGATCCATTTCCAAACAGGATAGAACCATGGCAACCAAGTTTATATTTAAGTATTTCACTGAGTCTACGATATGAGATCAGTGAGCTTTCAATTTCTTGCCAACACTTACCCATAGGCCAAGTCCACATTACATTTCACAACCCACATCCCTCATTGCTTCTACGAGCTTTATTTATCCTTTTCTCATGTGGCCTGGTGTATCTATTTGAACTCATGAACCGAGTTGTTCTATTCCCTTGCACACTATGTTGGGCTCGCTTTCAAGCTTCACTTTTCCCGTGCCCACCCAGCTAGAGAAGCTCATTTCAACTCACCCCATTCATTGCTTTACGCTTGATCATTTGTTTGGACCGAGATCTATGATGACTTGTCACCTAACTCGGCTCAAGTTTGAGCTCACCTAAGGTTTGATCCCACTACGAGCCTGTTATTCCATTGAACCCATGATATTTCTTCCTATGCCACCGAGTAGACTTGGTGATCCAACACGAGTTACGTAAAATCTTGGATGCTTGATGCAAGCTCGACCATCCCTTACGAACCCATATTTTGAATTATAGCCTAACCAAGCTATTCTAGAGCTTGCCCTCAACTTAATGCATTAGCTCATCTTACGTTCTTAACCAACTCATCGAGCAACTTGTTGAGCTACTCGGTGAGATGTTTTAAGCTCAAGAGCCCCTTTTGTGGCTCTTCTCGGAAAGTTATTTTGCTCTGATAAGTGACTTTATTAAGATCTCTCTTGAGACTAGAGGGTAATATAAGTACAACAAGACCCTTTAAACCTAATTTACAAATGTTGATCATTTCTACATGAGTCATTTGAGAGTGAGCCTCTCAAATATCAATTTCCTTTCTCTGAGTAAATCCCGAAAACCCGAAAAGGAGAAATAGTTCAATATGTTCCCGAATCCTCCTGGAATATCATAAATGTTTTCGAAACACAAAAATTTCCTGTAGGCCCTTAAGTCCTTGAGTAGAGTCCTAGAGTTTAACAAGACCCGTTGTCCAATTTTTCCATGTGTGTAAAATTGGATAACAACTTGTATTCTTTCTACAATTACCAAGAGTAGTTAAGTATCCCATTAATATTTCTTACAAGACGAATGCAACATGATGACTCTTTAGTTTCCTATTTAGATATTTAGGATCTCGAAAGGGAAAAGTCCCACATAAGAAATCATTTTCATTAATATTTGACCACCCAAGTATTAGAAGGAATAATATAATAGAGAAATAAAATCTGCATACAACAATCTAAGGTTTCCCTAGGGAACCATTCCAAGTGGTAGGAAATATACATCGATTTTTCATCCACTGAAATCCTATTAAGAGGTCTTGAGACTAATTCATCTTGATCCAAAAGGAACATGACCCTCCATGGGTAAGAAATAGGGAATAAATGGTATTTTAACCTCATGAAGGATTCACACCTAATGGTTTTCATTTATTAATTATTTGAAGAGACAAAAGGCCCATAGGATTTAACTCTTCACCCATTATTTCTTGTGGTCAAATTTATACGAATATTCACTTTTTTCTCACAACACATACAACCCGCTAATATCCTTGTCCAAAATTGAAAGTGATTTATTTCAAGAAGGTTGGGATTTGTTTATGGACATGGTTGGTAAGGAATGGTTTAATTTTTCTTAAGTGGAAAAATAAGATAACCAAGCAAACTTACAATTTAAATGGACTTATAGCACCCTCCAATGGAGTAACCACTTTCCCTCTTACAAAATTTTCCAACTCATGTACAACCAAGATGTCCAAGTAACCTAGAGGAAACATATTTTACCTTGGGAAGAGGAAGGGTTGACCATAGATATTTTATCAAGGAAATAAGATTTTATTGTATTATAAGACAACCATGACCAACTACATATTGAATGTCATTGCAACATCTATCAGTTAAATATTAACCTTCTTATGCACTAATTAATATTAAAAAATAGCATGCGAGATGATAAGTGCACTAACTACGTTATGTTGAAATCACATGATTACTTATTCAAGGTGGAAAAGGGTGTAAAAAGGTTTGTGAGCAGTCCAAGTCATACTATCAATGACCAACCTTTTTCTGTACATTCTTATGACAGAATCACTTTTTCAAGTTTTATCTCATTACCATACAAATATATAAAATTACAAAGATTCATCCTAGTAGACTAAATACGCTATTCTACAATACGGTTGAATTGTAAGGTTACACATAAAATTACACCATCACTATATTTAACACATGTGTGTAATGAGAGGAGATATTTTAATTTAATAATACAAGTACTATTGCTAAAATACAACACTATTCTTTTTCCATCTTTATTACACATTTACAATAATAAACATTATCTTTAGATTTCTAACATCCATTTTACTCATGCTTCCATTACATACAACCTGAAAGGTTAGTATAAACATGGTCAACGAAAATAAACGCTATCATGGCATTCCCCCTATGTCTAAAATTTTCACATATATAGTGTTTCCCAATTATAATAAATTAAAACTTTTACGATACAATAGAGGTAAGAACAAAAATGTAGATTCCTTTCACTTTCAAGAAGAAGAAAGATAGGGAGAGGAGAGAGAAAAAAACAAAATTTCCCATAAGAAATAAAATACAAACAAGTGTCTTCAGGAGATCTATAGAGTCGTAAAATAGAGTTTAAAGGTTTTGCAATAGTTTTTCTGCTAAGAGAAAGTTCCACGAAAATTTTCTCGCTAGTGCTGCAAGATTATAAAGATGACCAATTTGGCCATAGTGGCCTATAAACCGAGGTTTAATTCATTTTACCAAAGCTCAAACACACCACGTGTAATTTTTTTCAATTCTTGTATCTATAGGGAACCCCTTGGAGTTTACAGAACACAAATCTTGTGACCAAGATTCAAATGGCCACTACATTTCGAATCTACTTTTCGTAATTATGCTACTTGGAATTAGTCGTCGAATGTCTCGAGGCCTACAAAATCCCATCACAAAAATATTATGAGGTGATTTTCTCAAGCTATTGATTATTTATGATAGTACTAGAGACATACTATAGGTTTGCGGTGACTAAGTTTCTTTTCTTGGTAAGGGGCCTAAATCGCGGGCCAAAACCTAACTAACTTTTTGATTTTTAACAACTAACCAAACCTATAAAATCGATGACTAGGCCCCTAAATGTGAATGAAAAAAGGTCTAAATATTTTTTTAAGTAATTAGATAGATTGACATTACATCTCATGTTACTAGGTAACTTGATTACTCCATAACTTACCCACTACGGGTTTGGAGTGATGGTTTGCGCATTATTGAAAATTCATATGTTATGAAGTTTTAACAAGGTAAATAAATGATGGGATTACAAATAATTCAATTTTAATTATCTAATCATGTGGATACGGTTATCCAATTCTATCATCCAAAAGTTCTAGTTGTCACATGAGATGGTTGGAGAGTATAGCTTCCACTAAAAGGGTCGTAACAGTTCTACATGATGTAAGGTAAATATATTTTCTATGTAAAACAAGTCATTTTAATAAAAATAACTATAGTCTTCATTTAATTAAGAATTTCATAGTAAATATGAAGGGAAAACGATAAATATAAAAGCATGTTGGAAATACGTAGAAAACCATGTCTTTTCATAGCGAGGCGAAAAAGGGAGGTGATCCAATCTATTTGAGCACGAGCAAGATTGACATACATCACTACAAAAACACTCACTTACCCATTCCCGTGCATTAAAATACTTCCATAATTTATATTAATTATAACATATTAGTTTCAAAAAAATGTTCCAATGAGCATAGCTCATTTAAAAGTTCCCATTTTGTGCATTGCCTTCAAACATTGCTTCCCAAACAACCACATTTCTCACGGACATTTTGTCAAACAATTTTTGTGCCTTCCCTATAATTCCTCCTTTTACACACATTCTAACTAACATGAAAACAACAAAGCTAGATCATCCCAACCAAACACATTATTCAACATTTTCTTACTTGTTATTAATGAAACACTTAACTACAACTTCAAAAACCTCTTTATTGTTTATATATATATATATATATATAAAATATATATAAAACTATTGTGAGTTCCTTTATTTATCTTTACATAGATATAGTGGGATGATTATAAAGAAGATAATGTACCCAATATGATAGTAATGTGATTAAGTATTCTTCATCTAGTAGACATCTAGTGCCCCTTGTATTCCTATTAATGTATTGTCCCCTCCTCGGATGTACGTGATCTTGGAGGATATTTTGAATGTTTAAATTATTTGATTTTACTAGCCTTGAGACACTTTTCTTAGGGAATATGTCGACTCTATCGACTCCTTTTCATACTTGTGACAGGAGTCCTTTCTCGGAATCCTCATGAATCATGGTCATTGTTCCGGAAAATGTAACCATTAGGGGCCATGTATGGTTAGTTCATTTCTATCAACATCCTCCCAACTTGCATCACCAAGGGAGTTTTTGTCGACCTACAAAGTGAAAGGGGATTTTTGGAGAAGAGAGTGGGCATTCCAATGGAGCACTAAAACTATTTCACCTAATGCAACGAGAAGGTGTCCAATCTAATTAGTTCTCCTTTTTGAAAATGATCTCCTAGCCAACATGAAATGGGAGCTTGAAATATGGTGTGGATGAACATCAAAGAATAAAGTTTAGTTTCTTAGTAGTGTCTTGAAGGAATAATATTGAAGGTTGTGCACATCATGTGGAGGAATCTTGGATCTAGGAGGTTGTGTGGTTTTTTGACTAACTTGCTAGGGTGGTGATAGATATGTTGAGGAGAATCTAAAATTTATCACTAATTTTCCATTTAAACCTGCATATGGAGGATTTTGGCTTAGGTAAAGAAGATAATAAATAAGTTTACACCTAATTGCAAGATAGGTGACCACCACCGTTGACCGTGTGGGTTATCTTGAAGAAACTCTAAACTTTAATTTTTATTATGCCAACATCCAACACCAAAATGAGGTTATAAAACATAGTATGGACACTACGCATATTTCAATGAAGAGAGAATTTGTCATATTTGGTAGATGGTGTGTTGGTGTCTTGTTTACAAGTGTGGACACAATCACAACAGGGTATATATGTCTTTGGAGGGGAAGGTGTATTTTTGGTGATAACCACACATGCCTAAAAGAAAATACAATGAATGATACTTTTATCAGATCCACACCCAAATATTTGTTATTTTCCTCTACAGCCCATTCCAACATGATCCCATTCTATGTCAAGATAAAAATTTAGATTAGGGTGTGAACATCTTTCAATATGTGTGTGTGTACACACACACACAATATATATATATATATGTGTGTGTGTGTGTGTGTGTGTGTGTGTGTGTGTGTGTGTGTGTGTGTGTGTGTGTGTGTGTGTGTGTGTGTGTGTGTGTGTGTGTGTGTGTGTGTGTGTGTGTGTGTGTGTGTGTGTGTGTGTGTGTGTGTGTGTGTGTGTGTGTGTGTGTGTGTGTGTACACACACACACACACACACACACACACATATTGAAAGATGTTCACATCCTAATCTAAATTTTATCTTGACATAGAATGGGATCATGTTGGAATGGGCTATAGAGGAAAATAACAAATATTTGGGGGTGGATCTTATAAAAATATCATTCATTGTATTTTATTTCGAGCATGTGTGGTTATCGACAAAAATAGGGTATATATGTCTTTGGAGGGCGGGTGTATTTTTGGGCGATAACCACACATGCCCGAAAGAAAATACAATGAATGATACTTTTATAAGATCCACACCCAAATATTTGTTATTTTCCTCTACAGCCCATTCCAACATGATCCCATTCTATGTCAAGATAAAAATTCAGATTAGGTGTGAACATCTTTCAATATGTGTGTGTACACACACACACACGATATATATATATATATATATATATATATATATATATATGTATATGTATATATGTATATATATGTATATGTATATATATATATATATAGATATGTATATATATATATATATATGTATATATATACATATATATGTGTGTGTGTGTGTGTGTGTGTGTGTGTGTGTGTGTGTGTGTGTGTGTGTGTGTGTGTGTGTGTGTGTGCACATATTGAAAGATGTTCACATCCTAATCTAAATTTTTATCTTGACATAGAATGGGATCATGTTGGAATGGGCATAGAGGAAAATAACAAATATTTGGGGGTGGATCTTATAAAAGTATAATTCATTGTATTTTATTTCGGGCATGTGTGGTTATCGGAAAAAAATACACCCCCCCTCCAAAGACATATATACCTTGTTATGATTGTGTCCACACTTGTAAACAAGACACCAACACACCATCTACCAAATATGACAAATTCTCTCTTCATTGAAATATGCGTAGTGTCCATACTATGTTTTATAACCTCATTTTGGTGTTGGATGTTGGCATAATAAAAATTAAAGTTTAGAGTTTCTTCAAGATAACCCACACGGTCAACGGGGTGGTCGCCTATCTTGCAAGTAGATGTAAAATTATTTATTATCTTCTTTACCTAAGCCAAAATCCTCCATATGCGAGTTTAAATGGAAAATTAGTGATAAATTTTAGATTCTCCTCAACATATCTATCACCACCTAGCAAGTTAGTCAAGAAACAAAACCACACAACCTCCTAGATCCAAGATTCCTCCACATGATGTGCACAATCTTCAGTATTATTCCTTCAAGAGACTACTAAGAAACTAAAATGTATTCTTTGATGTTCATCCACACCATATTTTGAAGCTCCCATTTCATGTTGGCTAGAGATCATTTTCAAAAAGGGAGAACTAATTAGATTGGACACCTTCTCATTGCATTAGGTGAAATAGTTTTAGTGCTCCATTGGAATGGCCACTCTCTTCTCCAAAAATCCCCTTTATTGTAGGGTGATAAAAATTCCCTTGGTGATGCAAGTTGGGAGGATGCTTGTGAGAAATGAACTAACCATACATTGCCCCTATTGTTTGCATTTTCTCGAACAATGACCATGATTCATGAGGATTCTTGAGAAAGGACCTATCACGGTATGAAAAGGAGTCGGATAGAGTCGACATATTCCCTAAGAAAAGTGTCTCAAGGCTAGTAAAATCAAATAATTTAAACATTCAAAATATCCTCCAAGATTACGTACATCCGAGGAGGGAACAATACATTAATAGGAATACAAGGGGCACTATATGTCTACTATATGAAGAATACTTAATCACATTACTATCATATTGGGTACATTATCTTCTTTATAATCATCCCACTATATCTATGTAAAGATAAATAAAGGAACTCACAATAGTTTTCTTAGATCACATTCACACCGACACATACACTTAGGAGAATGACATGAGGCTTGATCCCACTCAAGGGCATGTGGTACAATATTTGGATTGTTTTAGAAGGGGTAAACCACCAAGGGTAGTTCATCCTCACAATACATTTACTTGTCCTTTTTTTATGAAGGGTATTGCATATATCTAGGGTTTCTAATTTTCTTCAATATTTGTGTTCAGGTTTTGCAAACAAGAATGATATATAGTGAAGTAAACAAGTGAAGCACTAAAAACTTACAAAACCTTATTACAAGAAGTTTGAAGACTATAAGTACGAGTCGGGAATGTATAAAATAAGGCCAACACTTTATAGTAATTTAATGGTCCTATATTGTAGTGCCCACATTTTACACACACAATTACATTAGTAAAATACTAGAATAGTTTTTTTACTTACATTGCTCACACACACAACACAACAAGGCTCAGAGAATAGAAACGCGACTCACATATGAAAATCACATAAGTCATCGACTCACATAGACACATGAAAACAACATAGGCATGTTAATGCCACACTTTTCCCAATGAATGAATACTAGCAATGCCCCAACCACAAAAAGAAGACTCAAGGATAGGAAAACCCACAACACATATTTTCTTTAATTGTATTTTAGTTACGATTAACATTCCAAGAACATTATTGTGCAAGGATAAATTTCTCGTTTGTCCACCGACAGATTCTTAAGTTCATACCATGGTTAAATTATCGTTCACCCCTTTTAAGTTGGTTTCTTATTCTTTACAAAAGTTTCCATAACTTGCATACTTATTTGGCGTAGTTCAAAAGTGTACAAAATACTTAATTATCTTGTTCTTATGTGAAGAATATTCTTCTCGAACATATATTCAGTATCTACCTTTCTATTCTTACAACTCAAGTGGATGTGACTTGGTGTCCATATAGCGATATTAGGATTTAACGAGATTTAATTGCAAGATAGATTTTTACCACAAAACATTCTTCGATCACGGAAAAGTTATTTTCCTACCATAGTTATTCTAAATCAATGACTTAATGACTTCCTTTTTATATTTATATATCTTTTGTTTTCTCGTAGTTTGATCACAACAATGCAATACATATTCTTAGAAACACATAAAGATATTTAATTGAGTTATAAGGTCTCCAAGAGTGGCAGTATCCCTAACCTCAATTCTCGTTTTTACTCTTATATGCTTTATTTTCTACATCACACTATGGCCTTATTTTTAGCATTACCTTGTACAAGGAGTTACGAAGTGTTTGTCTAACCTCTTGACGACATGAATGATTAGAAGACTTGAAGCTACACACGAATCCCTAAGCCAACATCCAAATCAACTGAGTTTTAGATTTATTCCAACTTCACCTAAGGGTCTACCCCTCAACTATAAATGAGGTTTAAGCGAGAGGAAAAATTTATGCTAAACCACCTTCCGAAAGGACCAAGGTGTTTTGTTGAGGGAAGCTAAGGTAACACATTAAATTGAGCGAGTTAAGGAGTTCATTAACAAGAGTTTAAGGCCTAGAACAACTAAGTCACAACCTCCATCCATGTCGTCTGGATCCAACAGGTTTTCACTCGATGAAGAACTTTGATTTTAAATCTATCTTTGGATGACAAGGTAGTCTGCTAGGCTACGAAGGAGGAGTTAGATCTACACACTCTAAGAAAAGTTTGACTATGTCACTCCTAACAAAAGGTTTAAGAAAATGTCACTAAATATCTTGACTAAAACGATAAGCCCATTCTCGGGTTCTTGTTTACTTAAACTAGGAGGTTGCATCAAGTGCGAGTTTAAGTTCACTCTACGGTCTACAAAGTCTTCTACAGTAAGGAGTATCATACATGAAAAACAGTTTATTCTTCGATATTGAACAAGGGTAGGGTGTTTCGATTAAATCTCTTTATTACATTAACAAAGTATGAATACACAAGATGAATCATTAATCATTTATTGGACACTAAATATGCACTACCGAGATATTACTTGCAAATTCATTTACTATATATAAATATCAAACCTTTTTACCATGTGTACTATGAATTCAAGATTGAACCTAAGATTAAATGCACATTTCCTAGATGTCCTTTGTAGAATCAAAGATCTCGGACATATCAACAAATTATCAAATATAACATCAGTAACATGAGGCAACATTATACATTTATTCTTTTAACAATGAACTATATAAATTACAATGATAATTAATGAATTACACATCACCTTTTCGTCGTCATTCTTTCATCCTACAAAAACCACGTGAGCATGATATCAACGATAAATCGCTGGCATGACATCCACCCTAATCTAACATAATTATCATTTTTCAGTTTTCCCATTTACATATAATAATAATTACAATTTGCAAGCGAAAGAAAAAGTTTAGAGGCATGTATTTCAAGCATATCATTTCACTTCATTTTGTAACCCAGGAGAGAGAAAGAGAAGGGAAGAGAGAGAAAACACCATTTTGTCAAAAGTTCTATTTCACACAACAAATTACACTAGAGAGTTTTAAACAGTTATTTACATGTGTCGAATGTTTCCACGGTGGTTTGGCAACCCGACGAGGGTCCCACAACTTTCTATTTTTAACTTTTCTTACTAGCTACAAAAACGTTCAAAATGGGCTCGAGAGGCTAAGAAACCACTTCCAAAGGTTGACTTTTGATGAGAACACACACCATGATTAAATTTATACCTGTCCACCTATATACCAGGAATTCATAGCAACTGATGAAATTTTGGAAATAGTGAACGGTTTTCGTTTGGCGGCTAGTTTTCCGGGGCTACTGGTCGTAGCTGACCTAGTTGCAAATGAACAAAAGTTAGCTCGAGGGCCTAGAAAACCACGTCCATAACTAACATTTGATGGATGAGCATGCAACGAGACACTTCCTACAAGTTCCCCTATATAAGGAGAATTCATCGAGTCAACAGGATAGAGAACTAGAAAATTATTTTCAAACGGCAACAAGTTTTCTGGAGTGACGAGTCGAAATTGGTCCAATTTGACCTCGTCAAATCGCGACTGAGGGCTGCAAAATGGCTTTGCTTTGAACTATCCATAAAAGTATTTTTCCCTAAACTGAATGTTCCATGCAATTGTCTAGTATAAACACTAGAGGTTTGTGAAGATGGGAAATAATTTCTCTATCCATGTTTCAAATGGCGGTTCAAAACGAAAGCCAACTTTCTAGATTTAACAATTTTCTACTACTGTAAACCAGTGTAACAGGGCTCCTATAAGAGCATCAAAAAGATCTCATATGTTCGTTCGGGGTCAATCCAAAGGTCAAGGTGACTCCTCGCATGCCAAGGTACACAAATGAAGCTTAACATCTTGTTTTCAAAGTTACAAAGGGCACTTACTAAGTATCGAAAAATGCAAAAATAACTATTTAAACAGGGAGAAGGTCAACATTATTACTGGGAAGTCAATCTTGTCTTGTCGATATACCAATATTGGGGCAATCTAGGTGGGTAGGAAGTTTTCTAAATCACCACAAAATGAGGGTGGAAGTTCATGTTTTAATGCAAACGGGTTATTTTGACTTCGTGAGTTTTGACACGACATTTCATTGTTTTTGCAACGAGTTGAAAAAAAAACATTTAACGGTATTAAAATCCTAATATTTTAAAATTCTATTAAGTTGCAAACGAAAACTAAAATACGAGAGTTATGAAAGATGAGGGAAGGTGAACCATGCCTAGAAACGATGAGCGAAATGGGTATAAGGGGCTCCAAGTGGTTTACACTCATGATCTGCATTGAGACCACCATTGTTGCCACATGATGCCAGATAGTCACGTGCAAACCCAAGCCATTCATTGTGCACCCATGTCTCATCAAAAACCATTTTTATTTTCAAGTAGTCATCCCAATCCATGAGACCGCATTTTCTATGTCAAACAGATCACACGCCTTTTCAACAAATCCATTTTGCGCATATCCTGCAATTATGGCACTCCATGAGACAACATTTCTTTGAGGCATTCTATCAAATAGTTCATGAAAAAGCTTTACGTCCTGAGTTTCACCACTTCCTCTTGATTTATTTTCTCTCACTTAGATTTTTATCAATCTATCTTCCATGCTATTCCTCCAATAATGGCGCATAACTCTGTGAATTTGCTTTTTCAATGGTTTTCAACATATTTTCTAATTTATTGATTTATTTCCTTTCTCATGCTCTCTTTTATCCTCCATGTGCTAGATGTGCATGTGTTTTTCCTCTTTTTATTCCTGCATCTTCTTGATTCAATGAATTTTGCTTTTGAATTTTACTATCTTCTTGTGCAGGTTGTTTCTTCCTTCAACATGAGCTCGTGTTCGGTGACTTTCCTATTAGCAAAAGACTCCTCCATGACTACAGAAGGCTTCGCTCCTGCCTCTGACATCTCTCTCACAGCTGCTACTCTGTCACACCTACGTCCTGGGCTCGAATCTCCAACTAAGAATAACCCTTCTCAATCTATAACTCTTAAGTGTTCCACAAAACAACATTATCAGTAAAACATCCTTCTCCACCTACGTATTCCGAGCCATCTAATGGTGTTTTTATAGCTCTATCAAACTGTCGTAATCATATTCCATGAGGCGTTGTCTCATTCTTTCATTTGGTCAAACAATGTAACAATGCCCATGTTCATTTTGGCTTCCATCCTCTGTGCCTACTTCAAACACACTAGGCTTTTTCAGACTGCTCTTCAAACACACCTTCAGAACAAGTTTGACATCATTTTCCTTGTTTTTCGTCAAGGGGGCTGAAATGGGAGAGCAAGGGTCCCATTAGTGAGCCATCCATATCCCCATTAGAAGAGGGATGAACAATGTCCACCTTTAATGATGGTGATCCAACTTTCCTAATGCCCTTGGAGGAAGAGCCGCACCATGAACTGAACAAAAAAAGATAGCCACTAGAGCCCTGCTCTTTCCTTGACAAAGCCACCGGAATAAACTAGTATCTACCTCAAATTTTTTTTTATGGGTACGTGCCCTAATAGACCTTTTGTTTATGAATAAAATACATGCACCCAAATGCATATATGGAAAATGAGTTTAACTTATGTAAAACTAGATTGGAGAGGATTTCCAAGATAGTTAATGCTTCCAGATTACTTGAACTTGTGGTAGTGGCACCCTTCCAAAAGTGTACATCCTCCCAGAGCAGTCCTTCACCCAAAGCCCTCACGCAACCAGGGAAAAGTGCGTAACCACCAAAAGGAATAAAATTGTAGAGTAGACAGACTATCTTGTTTCAGATGCCAAATACATATCCATGTCACTTAATTGTGACAAGACATTAGAGTTGTCGTGTGCAGGACAAGTCTAACCCACAATAAAGTGATTTTGGGTGGCTAAAAGTGAGAGCTACATTTGACGTAGTACTAAATACTTTATTATTTTATTTTAAAATTTGTGTGGGGCACTACATCCCCTCCCCTTATAAGAGCATCATCCTCGATGTGACATACAATGACGAAAGAGAAATGGGAAGCAACAAGGAACAAATATGGGTGAAGGTACGCTCTAAGGTTAAGATTTCAGACACAAAATCACGATCACGGGGTGGCCCTAGGAACATCTGGTAGAAATTTTAACTTTCAAGGTTTTGTGAAGATTGGTAGTTCCATTTTACCTTATTACTTAGTTAGCATTTTCTTTTACAGTATTTCTTATCTCAAGATTATAATATTCATTGTTTAGAATTTTTCAATTGTCTTAAGTTCATGGGTGCCCAACAATAACTAACATCAAGATGTCACACAAAACTTAACACAACACAAACAACCCACGAGACATCTTGCTACCTACTTTCATGATTGTATCATAACACAAGGTCTTCAATTCTACCATGGGATGACAAACAAGTAGTCCACATAGCAAATAATTTTTGACAATTATGTCACAGACATCGATCCAGTACATAGATGTGACTGACAAACAAAATCAACACGCTGATACATATACAACGAGTATCACAAGACCCAAAGAAATCCATGACTATACCAACATAGTGCCAAGACAATATCCAATAGTCCATACCAATGAAAATGTCAATCCTCAACCATAACAATGTCTAACGAGACTCACAAGAGTACACATAACTCATTATACCGACTCCACACATAACCAGACATCACGATACAATCCCCAGATATCTCCAAGAGCACAAAATAAAACTCCATATACCTTCCCAAAGCATCACCAAATAATCTCCATATATATATCCTGAAGCATCCCAAAACAATTCCATATACCTCAAACAACTCCATATACCTCCCAACAAGAAAGAAACATAGTGCCAAAACCAAGTCGGGTCACTCAACCATAGAGCCCCATCAAGAATATCAGGTCACTCAACCATAGAGTGCTATAAATAATATCAGGTCACTCAACCATAGAGGCCCGTCTCCTTTCTCCTTTTAATGAGGTCGGGTCACCCTATGGCCCTGGGTACATAGAGCCCCATCACCCCCAACCCAAGTGATATAATAACTCGTGGTTCAAAACCCGCTAGTTATCTCAGTAACTCCTTGGGGCATACCCCCATACAATGAAGTGGGTCCATAGGTTCAACCACTCCATGGTTAATTCCATGACCCTATCCCAATACCTTACGACATTAAAACGAGCATAATAATCCATTCAAATGCCAAGTGGAAAAATCAAAAGCCTTGGGCTAGGCTACAAAACTTTTAAATATGACAAGAAATTTTTAAAACTAAGAAAAAGCGAATGGCTAATTAGCCATAGTTAGTGAAAAATCCAACTGTTAATGCAACAATCAAATAAATTCCCAAAATATAAGAACATGTCAATCAAGAAAAACAATTGGTTCTATCTAAAAGAGATAAAGATCAATTTATGACTAAAAATACGTATAGAGAAATAACACATTAAAATCACTATGTGGCCTCATACCACCGCCAAAGGGGTACTCATCAAGTTTCTTGCACTTTCTGACATCGAGCCACGGCTCGTAAAAATATACATGTAACCAGAAATGAGTATATCAAATAATGTAACTGTCATCATCTCTACCTGAATCATTCCTCCATACTCCCTCAAGGATCAACATAGTCAAAATTACATAGGATTATCCAATGAACAATCCAATAAGAAAGAGCAGGGAAATCTAGTTGCATAATTTGAGCCTAAGGTGGTGCGCACCCATAATATACTGAGCAAGCTCAAGTATACTAAATAGATAGAAGTGGGTTTTTAGTCTATATAAGACTCCACTTCCTCACTCGTACTCGGATCAAGATTATGAAAACCTAGTCCATGCCTCCTCTCTCCACACATACACTCTTGATAGTTTATCCCCTTAGGGTCATCTAGTGTAAGGTTCACAACATACACATAACTACATCACTAACACAATGGTGATTCACGCACATTAACCATAACATCTTGCGCATGGTATATATACAGGGTATAACACAACTAATACTTTCATGGGTTACGATACATCACATTACTACATCCCGCACCCAAATTGTAATCACTTTGTACACTAGGGATCATACTCACCATATGCCCCTAAATCACGACATGAATCATCACATATCATATGAATTATAGGCATGAGGAAAACAATGTCTAACCCGACAACTTATAGTTAATTTCAAAACAACACAATGATGCACATAACTCATCACAATACGGTGACGACAACATGATAAAAATCCATTCACTTTACATCGATTTTGTCATGCAATACATTATTACATCTTCACATCACATAAGGTCAAAATGTTTCAACACTCTGAAATTCACAATATCATTCCTTTCACAAACAATAAGGTGGTACATCACACATGGATTCCTCATTGAATCAACAACATAGAGATTGAATACTGTCATCACAAGCACATCAATATGATAACAAAAACACACTAAGTGACATGCACCACATGTGCTTTAAGAAGGTCACAATTACGACATAGTTCACATAACAACATATATCACATTACTCTTCCAATATCCACCACCATCATGCAGAATCATCACAACTCCAATCCATCCCAGAGGTTCGAGATCATGGACCTCTTCTCTGATAGCATATGTAGTGCCCACATTTTACACACACAATTACAACAGTAAAATACCGGGATAATTTTTTTGACTTACATTACTCAAACACACAACACAACAAGGCTCCAAGAATAGAAACTCGACTCGCATACGACAATCACATAAGTCATCGACTCACATAGACACATGAAAACAACATAGGTGTGTTGATGCCACACTTTTCCTAATGAACAAATACTATCAATGCCCTAACCACAGAAAGAAGACTCAAGGATAGGCAAACCCACAACACATCTTTTCTTTAATTGTATTTTAGTTATGATTAACATTCCAAGAACATTATTGTGCAAGGATAAATTTCTCATTTTTCCACTATAGATTCTTAAGTTCATACCATGGTTAAATTATCGTTCACCCCTTTTAAGTTGGTTTCTTATTCTTTACAAAAGTTTCCATAACTTGCATACTTATTTGGCGTAGTTCAAAAGCGTACAAAATACTTAATTATCTTGTTCTTATGTGAAGAATATTCTTCTCGAACATATATTCAGTATCTACCTTTCTATTCTTACAACTCAAGTGGATGTGACTTGGTGTCCATATAGCGATATTAGGATTTAACGGAGATTTAATTGCAAGATAGCTTTTTACCACAAAACATTCTTTGATCACGGAAAAGTTATTTTCCTACCATAGTTATTCTAAATCAATGACTTAATGACTTCCTTTTTATATTTATATATATTTTTTGTTTTCTCCTAGTTGATCATAACAATCCAATACATATTCTTAGAAACACATAAAGATATTGAATTGAGTTATAAGGTCTCCAAGAATGGCAGTATCCCTAAACTCAATTCTCATTTTTACTCTTATATGCTTTATTTTTCTACGTCACACTATGGCCTTATTTTTAGCATTGCCTTGTACAAGGAGTTACGAAGTGCATGTCTAACCTATTGAAGACATGACTGATTAGAAGACTTGAAGCTACACACGAATCCCTAAGCCAACATCCAAATCAACTGAGATTTAGATTTATTCCAACTTCACCTAAGGGTCTACCCCTCAACTATAAATGAGGTTTAAGAGAGAGGAAAACTTTATGCTAAACCACCTTCAGAAAGGACCAAGGTGTTATGTTGAGAGAAACCAAGGTAACACATTAAACTAAGCGGAGTTAAGGAGTTCATTAACAAGAGTTTAAGGCCTAGAACAACTAAGTCACAACCTCCATCCATGTCGTCTGGATCCAACAGGGTTTTCACTCGATGAAGAACTTTGATTTTAAATCTATCTTTGGATGACAAGGTAGTCTGCTAGGCTACGAAGGAGGAGTTAGCTCTACACACTCCAAGAAAAGTTTGACTATGTCATTCCTAACAAACAGGTTTAAGAAAATGTCACTAAATATACTGACTAAGATAATAAGCGCATTCTCAGGTTCTTGTTTACTTAAACTAGGAGGTTACATCGAGTGCAGAGTTTAAGTTCACTTTACGGTCTACAAAGTCTTCTACAGTAAGGAGTATCACACATGAAAAACAAGTTATTCTCCGATATTGAACAAGGGTAGGGTTTTTTGATTAAATCTCTTTATTACATTTACAATGTATGAATACAAAAGATGAATCATTAATCATTTATTGGACACTAAATATGCACTACCATAAATTACTACAAATTCATTTACTATATATAAATATCAAACCTTTTTACCATGTTTACTATGAATTCAAGATTGAACCTAAGATTAAATGCACATTTCCTAGATGTCCTTTGTAACTTGAAGATCTCGGACATACCAAAAATTATCAAATATAATAGTTTGTAACATGAGGCAACATTATACATTTATTCTTTTAACAATGAACTATATAAATTACAATGATAATTAATGAATTACACATCACCTTTTCATCGTCATTCTTTCATCCTACAAAAACCACGTGAGCATGATATCAACGATAAGTCACCGGCATGACATCCACCCTAATCTAACATAATTATCATTTTTTAGTTTTCGCATTTACATATAATAATAATTACAATTTGCAAGTGAAGGAAAAAGTTTAGAGGCATGTATTTCAAGCATATCATTTCACTTCATTTTGTAATCTGTTGTTGCAAATCAACAAAGACCCTTGGATGCAAATCAGGTTTCTAAGTTGATGTTTCAGAATCCAGGTGTGATTGCACAATATTGAAACCTCTCTCCAAGTGTGGGACTTGTAAAATGAGAGAGGAATCTCCAGATTAGAGGCTGGTTCCTCAAACGCCTTTGATCATATATGTTATTTACACAATTACAGAGGTTTGAATCCTAATCCTACTCTAACTAGAAGTAAAAGTGGGCTAAACAAACCCTACAACTGGTTGTGCAAAATAGCTTCCTTTCTTCAACATTGGCAAGCATGCAACTGATTTGGCATTGAACATGGTTGATTGGATGAATGGAAAATCAACAAGAAGCTAGTCTTCCACCCAAATCATCAAGGTATCAGGTGAAGGCAAATTCAATACCTCTTTTAGTTGTTCTGCATTTGGATTGGAGAGGTATGACAGCTGATCCTTGGTTCTTTGTAGCTCATCCTCATGCTTAGGAGCAAGCATGACTGATTGTGACTTCTCCTTTGGTTCCAATGAAGCCAGATACTTGATTGGGCAAGGTATGGTCCTTTGAGTATACCCATTGCCCTGATTTTCAACTCCAAAAATGGAGTCTTCTTGTAGACCTTCTTGGGTGGGTGATGTGGAAGCAATGGTAGGACTTTTCTGCCCTTTCTCTTCCTCCAATGAAGAACATGAAAGATTAAAATCTTCCAATCTTGGTTCCAAAGAGCTGCTATAAGATGCAGGCTGCTGTAAATGAATGCTCTCCTTCATGACAGCAGGCTTAAGTATTTGGGACGTGGAAGATGAAAGAGAGAATGGTGGAAACTCAACCGGTTCTTCTTCATCAAAACAGTCCTCTAAATATGACAGATACACTACCTCATGGTTGTCCTAATGCAAATGATCAACTTCCTCCATAGTTTCCTCTTGATCTATAACTTGATCATCATGGTTTATTTCATCCTCCAACATTGAGTTTGAAAGATCAAACTTTTCTTCAGCACTAGAAAACGAGAGGGATGAAGTAGAAAGAAGAACTAAAGGTTCTCCTGTAGCCTGCCTTGTGTTCAAATCCCTTGGATCTGCAATTTTCTCCTCCACAACTAGAATGTGCTCCTCTTCTTTTGGATTTGGAACAGCTTATCCCTCTTCTACTACTTGAAGACAATCTTGTTCTTGATAGAACTCTTCCTCTAGCACAAAGTTCCTTAAGTCAAACTCTTCAATTTGCTACTCTAGAGGACAAGTTGGGACTATAGGATCTACTTCGAGCTTTCTTCCTCCATGGATAATTGTGCAACTTGAATTGAATCAGCATTCTCTTCAAATAGAATGCTAACATGGACACTACTTTCTGAGCAAACGATTGTTGATCTGCTTCTTCTTTTTTACTCTTCTCTTCCTACAAACAAATTCAGTCCTAACCACCACTTTTTTCCAACTCCAACCTTTTCTAAAGGCTTAACCATCAAGGGGATCTTTTTCATCCCAAATTTAAGAACCCAACTCTTCGACTTTGAATTTCTTCATCCTTGTTTGGTCATTGTCTTTCATTTCTTTGTTTTCCTTGATTGGCATTCTGATTTTTATCCTCCCAACATGGATTTGGGAATGCAAGAGGAGAAGTGGATTGTAACTCAATTGACTTTACAATTTTTGTGGTGGTGGAGGAGGTAGGAACTCTTGTTTCTTTGGAGGGAATGGCTGTTTGGAAGGGAAAAGGACAGAAAAGAATTGAGATGGGGTGAAAGACTAGGGAATGGAGAAATGGATTCAACACTTGGGACAGCAGATGGAGAGTTTAAAACTTGACACTATTGAGATAAAACAGATTGGGAAAGAGGAAAAGAAAAGGCATGAGATGGTGTGCTTACCCATTGACAAGGTTGCTTTGAATACTCCTCTCATACACCTCTATTCATTTAATCCACTTTGCAAGCAATGGAAGCGTTGCAATCATGAAGTCAAGCTTCTCTTGAGGGCTGTAATGCCTTGGGAAAGGTCCCACCCATGGACAGGGTGCTCTATAACCGATTCTAAATGCTTTCATTTGTGCTTGAACCCTGGATTGCACCATGTTTACCTCCATCTTTTGGATTTTCTAACGTAATGACCAGCATCTTGCATCCGATTGTCTTCATTGTATGCATACCCTTGCTCTTGGAAAGCTACATAACCAAACTGATTTTGGCATTGCTGCTCATATAGGTATGTATGCTGATTTTGAATTTGTTCAAAATGCTGATTTGGAGGATTTAAAAACATGTTGGAGGTGGGAAACATTGCTGATGTTGTAAATGTGAGTTCCATGATGGAAATGAAGTCATGATTGCACAACTTCATGGAATGGCAAAGAATGAAAGAGATGGAAAGAATAATGGATGGAAATGGATGAAAAACATGTCTGCAACTTTAGAAATGGGTTGTTGATTAGATGGAGTCACTAGATGTGTTTGCAAGTGCCTCCAAAGGCTAAAATATTCATAGGAACACACCAACCTGCAAAAGATGAAGTGGAAGACCTCTAAGGTCCCACCAGGCGTGCCAAAAATGTTGTTGCAAATCAGCAACACCCCCTGGATGTTGATCAGATTTCTAGTTTGATCATACTAGCATCCAGTGTGATTGCACAACATTGAATCCTCTTCCCAAGTGTGGGACTTGCAAAATGGAAGAGAAATCTCTAGATTAGAGGTTGGTTCCTCAACTCCTCTGATAAGCTATTTTACTTGCACAATTACAAAGGTTTAAACTCCTAAATCTACTCTAAATTTCAAAGAGACAAGGATAGAAAATGTAAAAAGAAAGAACTAAAACTAATGCTAATAGGTGATGCACCAAAGGAGTGGTGAGCATTTTTTACTTCTGCAAATTGACACAGTTCATAAAATGCAACAAAAACAACATGCACAAACTGATAGTTGTAATGAAGTGTTAGAAATTAGGCAAACAACACCAACAGAGGATAAAAACTAATCACAGGGCTTGTATTGTTATTTTAACATCAAAATCACTTGCATTCAAACACCTGAAAGGCAAAAATATAGTTGTAGTTTCTAGAAAAGGTTTGTTATTCCACTAAATCACTTCCAAGGTGAAAAAGGGAGCTTGCCATACACAAAAAATGTTCAACCCTTTGAAAAATGAGCCAAATCTAGCTTTTACAGTGCAAGGGACGAGCCCAGGAGAGAGAAACATGGGAAAACATGGAAGGGATTCAACCATTGACCAAAATGCCATCAAAACAGCATGGGCGACTTGATGCACCCATTCGCGACATTTTTAACCATGCTTTGGGAGAGAATGTGAGCCATTCTTCATTAAAATCGGTGGTTGAAACATCATTTCTGTTCATGACCACGTGCCAGAAGTGTTTTTTGATTTTCTCTCTCCAAACTCCACCAAAATTCAAAATTGACCCTAGAATCTTATAGAGAATTTCACCATCTTTCCATTGTGTTATCCCGTAAAATTGACAAGGGCAATTTTACCGATAACCATACCGAAAATTTTGTCTTGATCCCTCGATAGGGATCCTTCGCGTTCGAAATATTGTAACATCCCTTCCCGGGAAATTCAGTTTTTGAACTTAGTCTTTTTTGAGCCCTTTGGCTGGGCGCATGGATTTTCACTGTAACACCACATTTTGGTGCGCCCCTTTAAAAAGCCTTTGGCGCATGGTTTCCCATGTCAACACGTCTTTCGGTGCGCCAAAGCATGTTAAGCCTTATTTGCGTGCGCCGAGGCGCATGCGCCTCGATGTTGACATATCATTTGTTGCGCCTCTTTCCCATGCGCCAAAGGGCGCATGCTTTCCTCTGTCAACAGTCGTTTTCGCGCGCCTTTTCAAATAGTGGGTGGCGCATTTATGACAAAGTTTTGATATATATAACAATGCCCGCCCTGTCGTTTTCATTATTTCCATCGAGCACGTGATATCCCTGGACTTGTCAGCCCCTGCTCTGTCATTTTCATCAAGTTGTGGACCCGCTCAAGGATTTTGGCTATATTGTTAAGGTAAGAGGTTCATCCTCTTTTCATTTAGTTCTTGGTGTGTGCTGGCTTGCTGGTTTTCATCAGTTGTATTTGTGCCTGGCTTGTTTCCCTCCTTGAACTTTTTGTTTTCTTCCTCCTGCCTGGTCTGTGCTTTCTTTCTCCTCTCCCTCCCTCTTTCTGGATTTGATGGAAAAGGGAGGGATGGTTTTATTTTGGCTTGGTCGATCCTATTTTATCAAACTAAGTGATGCCAAGCGTCCTTTCGAAGTGGAGGTTGAAATGTGTAAATGCTTAAGTATTTCAAGTATTCCCCATGGCGCGTTGCCGCGTCATGTTGCACCTTAGACAGTCGCGCCCCTCGGCGCGTCTACCCAGCATGCTGCAGTTAAAAATCATGCGCCCCTAGGCGCACCCTTTCGGCCCGTAACACGCTCGAAAACCGCGCCTCCTTATATCCCTTTGGCGCATCTTTTACCCCTGTTGCATCCCTCTTCTATGCGCTAAAGGGCGCGCCCAGCTTCCATGCAACGCAAGAGTTATTTGCGCAAGTATAAAGCCTCCAAGGCGCGGGCGCACCTCCCGTTGCAAGTACCTGATGTTGTGTAGACCCTCCATGCGCCGCGCCATATACCTTTGGCGCGCCTTTTTTCCATGTTGCACAATCTGCCCATGCGCCCTTCTATAAAATGCAGTCTGCTTCATCCATGCGCCATGCGCCTTTGGCGCCAACTTAGCCTCTGTTGCACCCTTTTCCTGTGCGCCTTGACTATTCAGCCTGTTATATACATTTTTCATGCGCCCTGCGCCCCGAATCTTAAAAGTTCTAACTCTTTCTTCTGCTAGTATTCCAATGGAAGATCAAATGACTAATTCAAGCTTCTTGGATTGGGTTTCGCTCCTTCTACGTGCAGATCATCAAATAAGCCTTGAAGAACACATGTCTACGTCAAGCAAGAGACCCACCAAACCAAGAGGGAAGGCAAAGCTAACAGAAGAAGAAATGAAATACAAATACCAAAGGGTCAGAATGCCCGAATCACAGGCAGAGTGCAATATGGATGTCAGGGACTCTGAATTAGGTCACATTGACATGGAGGAATTCTGGGTAAGGACTCAGAAAGTGACAAGGAGTCCATGGATGGATAAATTGATAGGCAGCGCCCTGCACTTCGCCGGTGGGATTCCTGTCAGTGCTGTTAATAACGAGTTTATGATGGTTGTTGCACAATCCTTCAACAAAGACACAAGATGTGTCGAGAATAGCAAGGGCGAGGTAGTTATAAACCTTACTGCCCGTCGCTTTGAGTTAATGCTTGGCATCCCTCATCACCGGAACTATGTGGCTGTTAGCCAGCAAGAATGTGTCAAGACCTGGGAGGACAATGAGGACCTGTGCATGCAATTAATGAATGAAGTCTACCTCAAAAATAAGAAGGTAGTGACCCGGTGGCCCCAGACTATCCACCGAAGCGACTTCTCCGAAGAACTCAGTGACACCATCACTTTCCTGAGCAGAGTCTTCGGGCTTTCAGACGCCCACTACTTCCATAAATGGATGCTGCGGTACCTGGAGACGATGAACAAAAATTTGCCCGATCAGCGCTTCTGCTGGGGGGAAATAATAAGCAGCGCCATTTCTGAGCAGCTACAACAGTTTGCCACAACAGGAGTGTTTCATATGAACTCCTACGTAGTGTATGCTGCTGCGTCTGAAAGGGATTATCCAGGGCTGCACCGAAGTGGAACTTGGCCTCAGGCCAAGATATATGAATACTACCCAGAGCTAAAGCTGGAGAATAGCATCCAACACTTTTCAAAAATCAATGACGCTTTCTTCTACCATATTATATGCATGCTGCGACCAAAGTTGACTCATGGCCGCACAATTAAGAATACTGTTTCTGCTGTGGAAAAGTGGGGGGCCTTGTTCACCCAATTTCCCACATTCACCTATCTAAGGGCGGCCAATTTCTTGGGAGAGCCCACCAGGTTGCCAAGATATGCTGGACCAAAGCTGGTTCTATTGGAATTGTCAAGGCAGCTGGTCACATATCATGAGAAGTGCCAGAAAAGAAAGAAGGGTGGAACTCCTTTCCCCCTCACAGTAGGCCGATACACTTGTTCAACCTATCACAAGGCGAAGGAGATGTTTGCTGAGCTAGAATTGCTCAACCTGAAGCATGATTTCCCAGCAAGGCCTACATTCGACCCAAGGGGCTGCTTGCCAAGGGCTAAGCTTGATCCGATCCATGTCCCTCAAATTGAGGACATTTACATCGACGTCATCCATGAGGTAGAACTCAGAAGAAAGGATCACTCTCGCTTGGCATTAACGGAAATCAGCCATTACGGAGTAGCCATTGTCCCAAAAGGCTTCCAAACCACAGAGGACGAAGTAGACAAAGTGTATAATGACACAGAAGGGGATGATTGGCCCTTCCCGGACATTGACAGAAGCAAGGCTCCTCAGACAATTGAGGAGAGAGTTAAAGAGACTATGCGGAGGACAGAGCGTTGGTGCCGCATGAATGGGTTAATCTACCTCGGTGTAGATTTTACGACTTCTCCTTTAGGTAATGCACCTCCAAGGTCAAAGAAGCAGCTAAAAGGCAAAGCTGCGGAAGGTGAGCCTAGCATCATTCAGGAGGAAGCCCCTGAAAGTCCTCTTCCTTCAGAGCCTGAACAAGTAATAACTCTGGATTCGCCAGAGAAAGAAGCAGCGGAGGATAGTCCTATACGCCCATCCACTCAGGATGTTGGCACTGCTACAACTTCAGAGGTCCCTTCTGTCCCTTTTTCTTCTCTTCCTTCCCCTCCTCGTGTGACTCCTGCGACCACCCCTTTGGTCGCGTCCTCTGCCCCTTCTTCTACCCTTTCCCCTGCCTCTTCGTCCATTTTCTCCTCCCTCGCTGATTTGTCTTCTTCCATTTCTTCTCTCCTCTCCGAGTTCCCTTCCCTTCCTATCTCTTCTACTGTTGCGGTTTCCCTTCCTCCCGTGGGCATGTCTTCGGCTATTCTTTCAATGCCGCCGCCACGTGTCTCCACGTTTTTCCCCTCTTCTACCGTTGCTGCCTCCCCCTCTGTCTCTGGTCCTTCTTCTATAGGACCAGCTTGGATCTCTCAACAGCTGAGCCAACCAAAGAGGAAAGTCCCCATCGCTCCGATGGACTTTTCAGTCATTCCGGCTAAAGGAGCAAAGAAGCACAAGCCGGTTACACGCTTCTCCAAGAGCGCTGCAGGTGAGAGGGTTATGGAAATAGCCTACCCCGATCCTACCAAAGAGAAAGAAGATCTGTCTCCGGCAGATTTCACAGTGACCCAAGTCACAATGGGGACATCCTCAGAAAGTCTCCAGGGGGAAGCTCTTTCCGCAGTTGATGCACTCTGCGAAAAGCTTCGAGAAACAAAGGAAGAAAAGAGGCTACTAAAGGAGCAGAATAAATACCTGCTTCAAGCCCTACAGAAGATGGGAAGTGCACCTCCCACAACTGCCGCCGAGACTCCTGAGCTGCTCAGTCAGGAGAAGATCAATGAATATTCAAAGATCGGCGAGCAGGGTATGGCTGTTTCTGCTTGGAGGAGCCAAATCCTTAAGGATAGTGAAAAGGTGATCGCCGAGTATATCAGTTTATACCTGAACATCGAGAAGGCGAATAAGGAACTCCAAACATTAGCAAGTCCAGTGTCAGAAGAGCTCGAAAACGCAAGACTCCAACACGAGGCCTTCCAACAAATGTTCGACTGTTCAGTCGAAGATTTGGTCAAGTTTGGAGTATTCGGTCATCCAAGGACCCTCAACAAGACTATGTCCACTCTGGACTACAGGATAGATCAGCTCGAATTTGTGTTAGAGAAGATAGACAAGGTGAAGGAAGAGGCCCTGGATGCGATGCATCAAATGGAGAAGATTGTTCTATCTATGACTCCAGGGTTGCTCACTCCTTCCCTCACCTTGAGATCAGCTGACGATACTATCCGAATTTTCAAGGAGTTAGCTTCTCAAGGGACAGGGCCAGAAGTCACTTTCGACATCGAATCCATCAACAACCTACTGGCCTGTAGAGACTTCATCGGGTCCCTAATCGAGGCGGGTAAAGACTATTCCAAGGTCCCCGAAAAGCTCATTGATGAGCGGGAAACTTGCGAAGCAATCAGTGAAAGGCACCAGGATCCGTCACAGGATCAATTCGGGCCAATGATCAGCAAGTTCTTGGAATACCGCGCTCAGTTCCAAATAACATCACCTGAGCAGCATCAGAAACAAGCTACCCCTTTTCGGCTGCAGGATGATGATGACGAGTAGCTGTTCTTCTTCTTCTGTTTCTTCTTCTCCCTCTTCTCCGACTTTCTTTTCGCGATATCTCAAGTATGTTGGTACAAACGATGACATCATCCATGTTGCATCATGGGATGATGTCATCCACTCAAAGATGTAAAAGTCAACATGACTTTGGATATTTTGTAAATATCTTGTAAGATATTTTGTGTGTTGTTTTGTTGGCTTTTGTCTTCTCTCCTCCTCATCTTCTATATATACAGGAATACTTGTTGTATTCGGGGTGAACATTTTTCAGATAGAAATAGAAGTGAGGAGAGAAAGACTTTGAGCTTTCTTGTAACAGAAAAGAACCATAATACAATTATTCAGACTTTGTGCTCAATAGCTGTGTTATACATTAGATCTTTCTTATGTTAGATCTGCATGTGTTTATTCTGTTGAATTCATATCTACTTTTCCGTCACTTGTTTATCAGTATTGCTTTGTTTATCTATGCAAGTAGGTTTGGCTCTGTTTACTACCAAACTAAAAGCATAGATCTTCTGACCCTTCTGCTTTGGAATTCATTTCTTTTCTCCCTTCGGATCTGTTCTTTCTCTTCTCCTTCTTTTATTCCTTTCTCTTCGCAGCCTAGAACACTCTACTGGGATGAGATCCCAACCCCCGAAGGCAGAATCTGTGAGACTTGCATAGGTTCCTGCTAGTAGAAGTAGCAATAAACCAGTTTCGCTTTGCTGTCTCAAAGAGGGGCTAAGCCCTGCAACACTGTTGGCTCGTCTATCCATAGATCTGTCCAAGCGACAGATTTTCGGACCAACAGTTTTTGGCGACTCCGCTGGGGATTGGAACAGATCTGTTAGATCTATGCTAGTAGAAAGATAAAAAATCAGGAAAAATCAGCAGGTTGCTGCCAGTTTGCAAATCTAAAACCTTTTGTTAGAAATCCTAAAAAATTTGCAAAAGTGCTCAAATCGAAAAATTTTCTTCTGAGAGTCATAGATCGGGCCTAGTTACAGATCTTTAGTTCGCTGAGTTTTTATCAAAATCATTATTTTTCCGTAGATCTGGATTTTTAACTATTTTCCAAAAAGTTTGAAACTCCCTGAAAAAGTAAAGACCAGATCGGAAAATCAGCTTACTATCTTCCCTGCCATCTTATCCTCGCTGTTACTTGTCATTAACCGCAATCGGTTTTTCGAAGAGGATAGTTTTTAAATATCCAGAAAAGTGCATGCTGCTGGTTTTTGATAGAAAAACCAGAAAATCAGCAAGTACACCCAAAAATAAAGTTTAAATCTGCGCTGTAATATTGCAGATCTGAAAGGTACACTGGCGAGTGAACCTTTTACGCGCAGCAGGAGAGCCCGTGGAGAAGCTGATCCTACTTTCGATCTGCTTCAGAGGCACAATTTCAGCGTAACGCCAGCACGTTTTTCAGCGCTAAGCTCGGCTAGCCGGTCATCCAGGAGTGTCTCACCTCCACGAAGAAAAAGCCTTTTACAAGGAGCATCCACGTCCCTTTGTAGTGCTTTGCTACTCAGCGGAACTACACTTCCAGCTCGTGTTCTCTTTCCGGCTTTTCAGATGGCGGTACCATGGGGAAATGCTATGGGTCCTCTCGCACTGCCACATCCAGTTCACGCGCTCCCTCACGGAAACCGAAAGAATTTTCCCAAATTCGACGGGAGCGGAAATCAAAGCACGGATTCCCACATATCTGCTTTCATTATGTCATGCAGTATTTTGGACGTGACTCACGAAGATGTGTCGGTCCGCCTTTTTCTGGAAACCCTACAAGGGCCCGCAGCTGAATGGTTTCAGCATTTGCCGGCCGGATCTATCACCAGTTGGGCCACCTTACGGGATGCTTTTGAAGACAGATACAAGCCTTCAGAAGATGCATTTGCATTGCTATCACGGATCACGCACCTGAAGAAAGAAGCCAATGAGACCATGCGTGATTTCGTCGCCCGGTTCAATGCGTTGATCAACCGCGTCCCTACTACCATGCTTCCAACGCCGGAGAATCAGAAGTGTTTCTTCGTGAACGCCATGAGCTCAAAAGTCAGCTTCTTGCTCCTTCAAGAGCGAGTAGCTACTCTACCTCTTGCTCAGGCTGCTGCCATCCGGATAGAAGACAATTTAATAATATCTGGCGAGTTGAAAAAGGAATCATCCAAGTCCAAATCTTCGAATCCCTCGCCCACCACTTCATCTGATCCGGCATTCCAAAAGATGGCGAATGACCTACTTGCACTAAAAAAGCAGCTGGCCCAAGCCTCTCCCAGTTCCTCGTATCGGGATATCCCGCGGAGGAATTTTGTTCCTAACAATGCTTCACAAAGGCCGCGCTTGCCTGCAGCTGCTCCACGGTTGGCGCTTGAGGCCCCTCCGGTCAATGCTCTGGCCGAAATTGAAGAGGAAGAAGAGCAGTACTATGAAGAACCTTCGTCTCAGGGCGAAGATGATCAAGATGTCGGTGAGCCGACTGGCGACTCTACTATTGGATACATGGAATTTGACGAGGATGAATCTGATGAAGAAGAGAGTACTCAGGGCTATGCAAGCGGACAATCCTATGCTGTTTTTACCCGCTCGCAAGGAAAGGAAGCGGAAGTTGCTGCCCATACGCAAAAAGAGAAGGCCGTGTCAAACGCGCCTCCAACCATTGTTAAAAGAGGTAATCCTCTTCCCACTCAACTCCCTGTTAAATCTTTTGCAAAGAAGCCTTTTCTACCTATCTCTCCTCCGAATCAGCCCTCTCATATTCCTATCAAGATCAGTAACCCTATTCCATCATCGCGGGGTGAAGGACTCATTCCTTTACCACCGCAACCCTTGGCCGCATTTGATATAATAGATCATGCAAAAAAGACCAAGATCCAAATGTCTGAAGCTGAGTATCTTCAGTCAAACCCCGAACAGCTTGTAAGATTGACTAAGTATATCCAAAGTCAAGCTGTTATATCTAGTCAGGCTTCCCCTAAAGGAATCCTTTCTACTCCTCCTGAATCCCACATAAATGTTGCCTCAACATCTGCATCAGGCAAGATAGAGCCTTTCTATCTCTCCCTCCTAATCAATGGCCATAAGTTGAGCAACTGTATAATTGATTCCGGAGCTTCGGATAACGTCATGCGGCGAAAGTCGCCCATGCTTTGGGCCTCACTCTTACCAAACCTTTCGGCAGATGTTACTCATTGGAAACTAAGCAGGTGCCATTGATTGGTCAAATCAAAGACGCGCAATTTGCGTTCGCAGCATTTCCCGAAAAGAGGGTAAAAATGACCGTCCTTGTCGCTGACATTCCGGCAGCCTATGGAATTTTGCTGGGAAGGAGCTTTTGCAGCGAAGTTGGTGGGGAAATTCATATGGACTGGTCTAAAGCTAGAATTCCAGTCAAAGGCGTAATGCAAACTTTGAAGCCGGAATCCCAAAAGAAATACTTGGTCACTAGCTCTGAAGACCCCAAAGCCCAAATCCTTTTCGAATCATCAGGGATGGGGAACTACTTCTTATCCACCGAGGCGGATACAAAGGAAGTTTTCGTTCAAGAAAAGGACCTTAATAAGGTCTGGACCTTGCAATTTGATGGCAGCTGCGCAACTAGTGGATGCGGCGCTGGGGTTGTGCTAATATCTCCTGAGGAGGAGGTCATTCCTCTCTCTTTCAAATTGCAGTTTTTCAATACGAATAATACTGCTGAGTATGAGTCTCTCTTACTCGGTATGCAAGCCGCAAAGGAAAGAGGAATAAAAAATCTAAAAGTCCAAGGTGATGCCGAGCTAGTTGTAAATCAGGTCAAAAGGATTTACCAAGTAAAAAATGAAAGGCTCAGGCACTACCGTAATGCAGTATGGGACAGCATTGAGGAATTTGATGCCTTTTCAATAGGAGCGATTCCAAGAGCTCGAATGACATGGCTGATTCGTTGGCTGTTTCAGCATCTCTCATGCTCCCACACCCGGGTTTGAAGACGAACAAGTACACCATTGAAGTGGTTTTCCGCCCAAGCGTGCCAGACAACTCTCAGCATTGGCAGGTATTCAACGATGATAATCACCTTATTGCCTTTCTAGAAAAATCAGAAAATTTTGATGAGTTGTATTTTGAAGGATCCACCTCTCCATGCCGTGAATCAATCAACAGTCAAAACCACGAAACAAAGGAGAACGATGGCATTTGTCAGCTTAAGGGAAATAAAATTCCAAAAGGCCTGGTTTCTCTGGAGCGCCTGTTTGACAGGCATGACCGTTTTGTGAAAAAGAAAAGGCGAGATGATCCTAGCTCATCTCCAGAGACAGAACCAGTCAATATAGGTTCTGAGGCACATCCGCAATTCGTGAACATCGGGAAATGTTGCACGCCAGAAGAAAAGCGGAAATTTGTCAAGTTGCTGAAAAGATATATGGATGTATTGGCATGGTCCTATGCAGATTTAAAGTCCTTCAAGCCAGAGGACGTTCAGCATAATATACCACTGAAAGAAGATGCCAAAGCCTTCCGTCAGAAGCAAAGGCATTATAATCCCAAGGTTTCGGGCACCATTCAGGCCGAAATTCAGAAGATGCTTGACGCAAGAATCATCTTCCCTATCCATCACAGCACTTGGGTGGCAAACATTGTGCTTGACGCAAGAAAAACGGTGAAATACGCATCTGCGTAGACTTCCGAAACTTGAATCAAGCTTCGCTGAAAGACAACTACCCTCTTCCCATAATGGACCAAGTTCTGCAAGCAGTAACTGGGTCAGAGATGCTGTCTATGCTTGACGGTTTTTCAGGCTATAATCAGATTGAAGTCTCGCCTGAAGATCAATTCAAAACAGCATTCACTACTCCATGGGGTACATTTGCCTACAGCAGAATGCCTTTCGGCCTAACCAACGCTGGTGCCACTTTTCAGCGGGCCATGGACTTTGCATTCAAAGGCATGATGGGAAAAGTCATTGTAGTTTACCTAGATGACTTAACCGTGTTCTCTAAACAACGAAGTGATCATTGTGATCACTTGGAGCAAGTATTGGCCAGATGCCGGGAACATGGAATTTCCCTAAATCCCAAAAAGTCTGTTTTTGGGGTTACAGAAGGGAAATTGCTAGGCCATGTGGTTAGCAAAGAAGGAACCAAGATCGATGCCGAAAGAGTTAAGGCTATCCAAAGCCTTACTCTGCCTACAAGCAAGAATGGTGTTCATTCTTTCTTCGGGAAGGTGAACTTTCTTAGGCGTTTTGTTCCTGATTTTGCTGAGAAGACCCGCCACATATTGAACATGATGAAAGGGTCACCCACTTTCAAGATGGAGTGAAGAAGGGAAAAGATCATTTGAGGAAATAAAAACTTCTGTTGCTCATGCACCGGTCCTGGTATGTCCGGATTTCTCCAAAGACTTCATTATGTATAGCTATGCATCGGAACATACTGTGTCTGCAATCCTAATGCAAAAGAACTCGGAGGATATTGAATCTCCAATCGCATTCATGAGTTCTCCTCTTAAGCCTCACGAACTGAAAATGACTCAATTAGAAAAGCACGCCTTTGCCGTTGTCAAAGCGGTGAAGAATTTCAGGTATTATATTCTGAACTCACATACGGTGGTGCTGGTTCCTGACACTGCGGTGAAGTCAATTCTAACTCAGCAGGAGTTAGGAAGCTTGAGAGGGAATTGGATCGCAAAGGTCCAGGAATATGACCTAGATATTAAACCCACCAAGCTGGTGAGGGGCAAAGGCCTGTGTCAGCTAATGGCTGAGAACAAGGGTTCAGAAAATCATGATGAAAGAGAAAATTGTACCAATGAAGAGCAAACCCCTCTAGAAGGGCCTGATTCTCTGCCTCTGGTTCTATTTGTGGCAACTAGTGACGAATGGTACTCCGACATTGCTTTCTTCCTCACCTACGGCGAATGCCCGATGCACCTAACTGTAAAGGAGAAGCGTACTGTAAAGCTCAGGGCAGCTAAGTATGTCATCTGGGATGACGGTTTATATAAGCGCGGGATAGACGGTGTCTTCCTGCGATGTGTTAACGAAGCCCAGTAAAAGCTGCTGGAAAGTTTTCACAATTCAGCCTGTGGAGGCCATTTTTCTTCTTCCGTGACAGCACACAAGATCATTCGAGCCAGGTACTACTGGCCGACGCTCTTTCAAGATACGGCTACCTGGGTGGCAAAGTGTGAACCACATCGAATTAAACCGGCAAGCCCAAGTTGGCTGCCCTCCCCCAAGGCCGGTCATTATCAATGAACCATTCGACAATGGGGAATTGATTTTATTGTGCACTCGATCCTCGATCGAGTCTTTGGACATAGCTATGTCCTCACGGCAACAGATTACTTCACTAAATGGGTGGAGGCCATACCTGTCAAGCATGCCACTTCTGAGGTGGTTTGCAGTTTTATCAAGGAAAATATCATTGTCAGGTTTGGCATTCCAAATAAAATCGTTGCTGATAATGCTTCTAACTTCTCTTCCCGGGAAGTTATTAGCTTTTGCTATGAATATGGGATAACTTTAGCACATGCCTCAGATTATTATCCTCAGGGAAATGGTCAGGCAGAATCCAGTAATAAGAACTTGGTGACCATCATACGGAAATTAGTAGATGAAAATCAGCGGATGTGGCACAAGTCTTTGTACGATGCTTTGTGGGCGGACCGCATTACCCCCAAGAGATCCCTCGGCATGTCACCTTTTCAAGTGTTATATGGCACTGATGCCGAACTTCCCATTTCTGCGGAACTTCCTGCTCTACGCTTGGCACGAGCAATCGAAGATGAAACTTTTCAGAGTTCTCTAGAAAAGAGAATCATGTATTTGACAGAACTTGAAGAAAAGAGAGTAAAGGTGGTCGACAGGATCACCGAACATCAGAATCAAGTAAAGAGGCTTTTTGATAAGAAAGCCAAACAGAGAGATTTTCAAGTGGGAGATCTCGTCCTTCTTTGGGACAAGCGAAGAGAGCCAAAGGGTATGCACGGAAAATTTGATTCCCTATGGAGGGGCCCTTCAAAATCAAGCAACTCAATGGAGAGAATCAGTTTCTATCTCTCATATTTGGATGGAGCTGAACTCCCGCTTCCCTATAGCGGGCAACATCTCAAGATCTTCAGGAAGTAGAGCTTGCTCTCTTCTTTGTACAGTTTATTTTGGTTGTGTGTTTGCTTTCGGTTTGTTGTGTGTTTTCTTTGTTCTCCCTCCGGTTCCCCTTGTTTTTGACTCCTTGCCCAATGGATAGGCACATGTGATCTGGGATTCTCTACCCTTAAGTTTCACTCAAAGATAGTCCCCAGAAAGAGCCAGCTGTTATCCCGTAAAATTGACAAGGGCAATTTTACCGATAACCATACCGAAAATTTTGTCTTGATCCCTCGATAGGGATCCTTCGCGTTCGAAATATTGTAACATCCCTTCCCGGGAAATTCAGTTTTTGAACTTAGTCTTTTTGAGCCCTTTGGCTGGGCGCATGGATTTTCACTGTAACACCACATTTTGGTGCGCCCCTTTAAAAAGCCTTTGGCGCATGGTTTCCCATGTCAACACGTCTTTCGGTGCGCCAAAGCATGTTAAGCCTTATTTGCGTGCGCCGAGGCGCATGCGCCTCGATGTTGACATATCATTTGTCGCGCCTCTTTTCCATGCGCCAAAGGGCGCATGCTTTCCTCTGTCGGCAGTCGTTTTCGCGCGCCTTTTCAAAAGTGGGTGGCGCATTTATGACAAAGTTTTGTTATATATAACAGTGCGCGCCATGTCATTTTCATTATTTCCATCGAGCACGTGATATCCCTGGACTTGTATTTTTGCTCTGTCATTTCATCAAGTTGTGGACCCGCTCAAGGATTTTGGCTATATTGTTAAGGTAAGAGGTTCATCCTCTTTTCATTTAGTTCTTGGTGTGTGCTGGCTTGCTGGTTTTCATCAGTTGTATTTGTGCCTGGCTTGTTTCCCTCCTTGAACTTTTTGTTTTCTTCCTCCTGCCTGGTCTGTGCTTTCTTTCTCCTCTCCCTCCCTCTTTCTGGATTTGATGGAAAAGGGAGGGATGGTTTTATTTTGGCTTGGTCTGATCCTATTTTATCAAACTAAGTGATGCCAAGCGTCCTTTCGAAGTGGAGGTTGAAATGTGTAAATGCTTAAGTATTTCAAGTATTCCCCATGGCGCGTTGCCGCGTCATGTTGCACCTTAGACAGTCGCGCCCCTCGGCGCGTCTACCCAGCATGCTGCAGTTAAAAATCATGCGCCCCTAGGCGCACCCTTTCGGCCCGTAACACGCTCGAAAACCGCGCCTCCTTATATCCCTTTGGCGCATCTTTTACCCCTGTTGCATCCCTCTTCTATGCGCTAAAGGGCGCGCCCAGCTTCCATGCAACGCAAGAGTTATTTATAAAGCCTCCAAGGCGCGGGCGCACCTCCGTTGCAAGTACATGATGTTGTGTAGACCCTCCATGCGCCGCGCCATATACCTTTGGCGCGCCTTTTTTCCATGTTGCACAATCTGCCCATGCGCCCTTCTATAAAATGCAGTCTGCTTCATCCATGCGCCATGCGCCTTTGGCGCCAACTTAGCCTCTGTTGCACCCTTTTCCTGTGCGCCTTGACTATTCAGCCTGTTATATACATTTTCCATGCGCCCTGCGCCCCGAGCCTTAAAAGTTCTAACTCTTTCTTCTGCTAGTATTCCCATTGAAAATCAAATGACTAATTCAAGCTTCTTGGATTGGGTTTCACTCCTTCTACGTGCAGATCATCAAATAAGCCTTGAAGAACACATGTCTACGTCAAGCAAGAGACCCACCAAACCAAGAGGGAAGGCAAAGCTAACAGAAGAAGAAATGAAATACAAATACCAAAGGGTCAGAATGCCCGAATCACGGGCGAGTGCAATATGGATGTCAGGGACTCTGAATTAGGTCACATTGACATGGAGGAATTATGGGTAAGGACTCAGAAAGTGACAAGGAGTCCATGGATGGATAAATTGATAGGCAGCGCCCTGCACTTCACCGGTGGGATTCTGTCGAGTCTTTGCATTAATAACGAGTTTATGATGGTTGTTGCACAATCCTTCAACAAAGACACAAGATGTGTCGAGAATAGCAAGGGCGAGGTAGTTATAAACCTTACTGCCCGTCGCTTTGAGTTAATGCTTGGCATCCCTCATCACCGGAACTATGTGGCTGTTAGCCAGCAAGAATGTGTCAAGACCTGGGAGGACAATGGGGACCTGTGCATGCAATTAATGAATGAAGTCTACCTCAAAATAAGAAGGTAGTGACCGGTGGCCCCGGACTATCCACCGAAGCGACTTCTCCGAAGAACTCAGTGACACCATCACTTTCTGAGCGAGTCTTGGGCTTTGGACACCCACTACTTCCATAAATGGATCTTTGCGTACACAGGAGACGATGAACAAGAATTTTCCCGATCGCGCTTTTGTTTGGAAATAATAAGCATTATTTCGAGCAACTCTGACAGGTTTGCCACAATGAGTGTTTCATATGAACTCCTACGTAGTGTATGCTGCAGCGTCTGAAAGGGACTATCCAGGGCTGCACCGAAGTGGAACTTGGCCTCAGGCCAAGATATATGAATACTACCCAGAGCTAAAGCTGGAGAATAGCATCCAACACTTTTCAAAAATCAATGATGCTTTCTTCTACCATATTATATGCATGCTGCGACCAAAGTTGACTCATGGCCGCACAATTAAGAATACTGTTTCTGCTGTGGAAAAGTGGGGGGCCTTGTTCACCCAATTTCCCACATTCACCTATCTGAGGGCGGTTAACTTCTTGGGCGAGCCCACTAGGTTGCCAAGGTATGCTGGACCAAAGCTGGTTCTATTGGAATTGTCAAGGCAGCTGGTCACATATCATGAGAAGTGCCAGAAGAGAAAGAAGGGTGGAACTCCTTTCCCCCTCACAGTAGGCCGATACACTTGTTCCAGCTATCACAAGGCGAAGGAGATGTTTGCCGAGCTAGAATTGCTCAATCTAAAGCATGATTTCCCAGCAAGGCCTACATTCGACCCAGGGCTGCTTGCCAAGGGCTAAGCTTGATCCTATCCATGTCCCTCAAATTGAGGACATTTACATTGACGTCATCCATGAGGTGGCACTCAGGAGACAGGATCACTCTCGCTTGGCATTAACGGAAATCAGCCATTACGGAGTAGCCATTGTCCCAAAAGGCTTCCAAACCACAGAGGACGGCAGACAAAGTGTATAATGACACGAAGGGGATGATTGGCCTTCCCTGCATATCGGCAAGCAAGGCTCCTCAGACAATTGAGAGAGAGTTAAAGAGACTATGCGGAGGACAGAGCGTTGGTGCCGCATGAATGGGTTAATCTACCTCGGTGTAGATTTTACGACTTCTCCTTTAGGTAATGCACCTCCAAGGTCAAAGAAGCAGCTAAAAGGCAAAGCTGCGGAAGGTGAGCCTAGCATCATTCAGGAGGAAGCCCCTGAAAGTCCTCTTCCTTCAGAGCCTGAACAAGTAATAACTCTGGATTCGCCAGAGAAAGAAGCAGCGGAGGATAGTCCTATACGCCCATCCACTCAGGATGTTGGCACTGCTACAACTTCAGAGGTCCCTTCTGTCCCTTTTTCTTCTCTTCCTTCCCCTCCTCGTGTGACTCCTGCGACCACCCCTTTGGTCGCGTCCTCTCCTTCTTCTTCTACCCTTTCCCCGCTTCGTCCATTTTCTCCTCCCTCGCTGATTTGTCTTCTTCCATTTCTTCTCTCCTCTCCTCCGAGTTCCCTTCCCTTCCTATCTCTTCTACTTTGATGCGGTTTCCCTTCCTCCCGTGGGCATGTCTTGACTATTCTTTGATGCC